>LR738712.1:16486999-16601936 GCA_902687465.1 Secale cereale
GCCCCGGGGGGGGGGGGGGGGGCTGGACCCTCGTGGCCGCCTCTCTCGTTCCCTCGCGTGTACTCCAAGTCTTCTGGGTAGATACACTTCCAAAAATAACTCTCCCGAGGGTTTCATTCCGTTTGGACTCCGTTTGATATTCCTTTTCAGCGAAACTCTGAAATAGGCAAAAAACAACAATTTGCACTGGTCCTTGGGTTAGTAGGTTAGTCCCAAAAATAATATAAAAGTGTATAATAAAGCCCATTAAACATCCAAAACAGAATATATAATAGCATGGAGCAATAAAAAATTATATATACGTTGGAGACGTATCAGGTACGGTCGAGAGGACACTGTCCATCTCGTGAACCCCATCTGAGGTGTACAAATTTTTATAAAACGTATTTGTCATTGCTTCCATCTCCTCTATGTCCTCGGTGACCTGTCCAGAATCCTTCTATAAGGCTCTTATTGGTTTTCCCGTCTCCTTCTACTTGCACGCAAATGAAAAAAATACGTGTTTTTATCTCCATGCATCAACCACTCGAGCCTTGCCCTTTGACGCCACAAAATTCCCTCACGGTGATATAGTTCCACCAGATTTTCTGTAATTTTTAACTCCAAATGATTAGGGCTGGATCTACCTGGGAGACCACGCAACTCCTGTAGCTGTTTCTTCAAAAGTGCGATCTGCTGCCTGACGTTCCCGAAGTGCGTGCGATCCCATGCAGAGAGATCTCCTACCACTCGCTGCAACTTTTGCAGGACATGTTTGATGACCCACAAGTGTAGGGGATCTATCGTAGTCCTTTCGATAAGTAAGAGTGTCGAACCCAATGAGGAGCAGAAGGAAATGATAGGCAGTTTTCAGTAAGGTATTCTCTGCAAGCACTGAAATTATTGGTAACATATAGTTTTGTGATAAGGTAATTGGTAACAAGTAACAAATAGTAAAAGTAAATAAGGTGCAGCAAGATGGCCCAATCCTTTTTGTAGCAACGGACAAGCCTGGACGAACTCTTATATGAAGGAAAGCGCTCCCGAGGACACATGGGAATTATCGTCAAGCTAGTTTTCATCACGCTCATATGATTCGCGTTCGTTACTTTGATAATTTGGTATGTGGGTGGACCGGTGCTTGGGTGCTGCCCTTACTTGGACAAACATCCCACTTATGATTAACCTCTGAGGTTTTGATACACAGATTGGATACAAGAGATGAACTAGGGTTTGAGAGGAGATGGTGCTGGTGAAGATGTTAATGAAGATAACCCTCCCCAAAATGGGAGAGTTGTTGGTGATGACGATGGCGACAATTTCCCCCTCCCGGAGGGAAGTATCCCTGGCAAAACAGCTCCGCCGGAGCCCTAGATTTGTTTCGCCCAGGTTCCGCCTTGAGACGCCGGCGCTTCGTCCCGAAAGCCTCCTTATGATTTTTTCTAGGTCAAAACACCTCATATAGCAGAAGATGGGCATCGGGGGGACTGCCAGGTGGCCCACGAGGCAGGGGGCGCACCCGGGGGGGGGGGGGGGGGGCGCCCCCACCATCGTGGACGGTGGGTGGCCCCCCTCCTGTACTTCTTTCGCTAGATATTTTTTATATTTTCTGAAACGGAGTTTCATGGAGTTTCATGATTTTTTGAGTTGTGCAGAATAGGTCTCCAATGTTTGCTCCTTTTCCAGCCCAGAATTCCAGCTTCCGGCATTCTCCCTCTTCATGTAAACCTTGTAAAATAAGAGAGAAAAGGCATAAGTATTGTGACATAATGTGTAATAATATCCCATAGTGCAATTAATATCAGTATAAAAGCATGATGCAAAATGGACGTATCAACTCCTCCAAGCTTAGACCTCGCTTGTCCTCAAGCGAAAGCCGATATTGAAAAACATGACCACATGTTTAGAGATAGAGGTGTCGATAATAAAATACGGACATGAGGGCATCATGATCATTCTTATAACAGCAACATATATAAATTTTCATATGAGTTCTTATGATAGAGTAACAATCCATTCACAATGTCAAGTATGAATCAGAAACTTCATTGAAAACTAACAAACTATGATCTCGGTCATTGAAGCAATTGCAATTTATCGTAACATCGGAAAGAGACAATATAAGAGCTTTTCATCAAGTCCACATACTCAACTATCATTTAGTCTTTCACAATTGCTAACACTCACGCAATACTTATGGGTATGGAGTTTTAATAGGACATAGAGAAATATAGGGGCTTGTAGTGTTGCCTCCCAACCTTTTACCTCGAGGGTAATGTCAACAATTATAGATCATGCTAGCTTACATCCAAGTGGGTATATATATCAGGACCTTTCCAACACAAGGTGCTTGCCAAAGGATAAAATGTAAAAAGGAAAGGTGAAGATCACCATGACTCTTATAAGGTAAGAATAATAGATAGGCCCTTCGCAGAGGGAAGCAGAGGTTGTCATGTGCTTTTATGGTTGGATGTACAAAATCTTAGCACAAAAGAACATCACTTTATATTTCCACTTGTGATATGGACCTTTATTATGCAGTCCGTCGCTTTTATTGCTTCCATATGCTACTTCTTGAGCTTGCGTTGTATTCCCTCGAAGAGGAAAGGGTGATGCATCACAGTAGCGTAAGTATTTCCCTCATTTTTTGAGAACCAATGTATCAATCCAGTAGGAGACCACACGCGAGTCTCTCGCACCTGCGCAAACAAGTAAGAACCTTGCAGCCAACGCGATAAGGGGTTGTCAATCCCTTCACGGTCACTTACAAGAGTGAGATCTGATAGATATGATAGGATAATATTTTTGGTATTTTTGGTATAAGAACAGAAAGTAAATAAAGTAAATAAGCAACGGCAACAGAAATTGGCTAGTTGAAAGAAAAGTAATATGATAAAGATAGACCCGGGGCCATAAGTTTCACTAGTGGCTTCTCTCATGATAACAGAATTCTACGGTGGGTGAACAAATTACTGTCGAGCAATTCATAGAAAAGCGCATATCTAGGCATGATCATTGTATATAGGCATCACGTCTGTGACAAGTAGACTGAAACGGTTCTACATATACTACTATTACTCCACACATCGACCGCTATCTAGCATGCATCTAGAGTATTAAGTTCATAAGAACAGAGTAATGCATTAAGCAAGATGACATAATGTAGAAGGATAAACTCAAGCTATATGATATAAACCCCATCTTTCTATCCTCGATGGCCACAATACTATACGTGCCTTGCTGCCCCTACTATCACTGGGAAAGGACACCGCAAGATAGAACCCAAAGCCAAGCACTTATCCCATTGCAAGGACTATAGATCTAGTAGGCCAAACCAAACCAATAATTCGAAGAGACTTGCAAGGATATTATAATCATACATAAAGATTATAGAAAGAATCCAATATTGTTCATAGATAATCTTGATCATAAACCCACAATTCATCAGATCTCGACAAACACACCGCAAAAAGATTACATTGAATAGATCTCCTCGAAGATCGAGGAGAACTTTGTATTGAGATGCAAAGAGAGAGAAGAAGCCATCTAGCTAATACTGTGGACCCGAAGGTCTATGGTAAACTACTCACCACTCATCGGAGGGGCTGTGTTGATGTAGAAGCCCTCCGTGATCGATGCCCCCTCTGGCGGAGCTCCGAAACAGGCCCCAAGATGGGATCTCATGGGAACAGAAGGTTACGGCGGTGGAATTAGGGTTTCTTCGTGCTCCCCGATGTTTTCAGGGTATATGGGTATATATAGGAGGAAAAAGTACGTCTGTGGAGCAACATGGGGCCCACGAGGGTGGGGACGTGCCTAGCTGTCGGTGTACTAAGTACCCCAACTTGTGCACGGGCAGTAGCAGCTTCCCATGGCAGGGCTTACCACGTGCTCGCCGGGAACCTTTCTGGTCCCTATGAAGCCATTCAAGAACAAAGTATACAAGTCAGAAGATCAAGGCCCCGGCAAGAGGAGCTTGCCGGGAAGGCCGCACCAGGCTCAAGATTATCACTTTAGCACAAGCCCCTGGCAAGAGGAGCTTGCCAGGAAGGCCAAAGAATACACATCTCAAGAGATGCCTCGGCGCATCATGCGCCCCGGCAGGACCCGGAGAGCGACAAGCTTCCGGGCCCGGCAAGATCATGACCCCGACAAGGTGCTTGCCGGCGAAACCTACGCTGTGTGCCCGCGCTCCAGCTCGTCTGCCCACGCGTCGCCCTGGGGCCCTTCCAGGGACGCGTGGCGGACGGCTGTGCAGCCTGGGGCACACGGTGGCAAGCCACGGTGACGAGGCTACCGCCGTGGCGAACGGAGGAGCATGGACGGACACTTTTGGGGTCGACGGCGACGAGCATTTAATGCCCTTGTCCCCCACTGTCAAAGTTAGGTGAAGACCACTGTTCATATACTGTTCACGCACTATTACAACTACCACCAAAATTACACTTTTACCCTCCTCTACGTTGACACCTGTCGGTGACCCCTTTGAGCTATAAAAGGAGGCCCATGCACAACGTAGAGGGGGTTGGAAACTTAGACAACTCTCTCGCTCGGTGTAGCTAGCACTGTAGCTCTTCAAGCTCCCGAGCTCAAGAACTCAATACGACCTAAGCAGGAGTAGGGTTTTACGCGTCCGCGCGGCCCGAACCTGGGTAAAATGCCCGCGTGCGCTCCTCGATCTGCTCTCCGTGCTCCCTCCGCTCCCTTACCGCAACGTAGAAGGGGCTCCGGTCCCATAGGTGCTCGTGGGAGGACAGTTTCCCCCGACATCTTTGGTGCGCCAGGTAGGGGGCGTCGAGGTTGTGCGAACCTGATCCGGCGCTCACGCGGGCGCAACCTTCAGCAACCTCTCCCATTTCATCAGCTTCATCGACAGCATCAACATGCCTCCGAAGAAGAAGGCTTCGGAGGTCGGAGGCCCGTCGGCGTCGATCCCACCACCCCCGGAACCAACGGTTGGTGGAGGAGACGCCGGCGGAAGGGTGGTCGCCGGCGAGGAGACTCACGGCGCCACCAAGTCCAAGGACAAGACCGACGACCGGGCGAACTCCAAAGCCTCGGCGTCTGTACACGCCTCACGTCCCTCCCAGGAGGTGCAAGACCCGCAGCGGCGTGGTACAGGAGGTACCATACGCTTGCTGGGGCGTGGCCAAGCTGGAGGATCGCGGGACGCTCAAGGCCAACGTGCTGGTACGAGCAAGGCGCGGTCGCCGGGGCGAGAAACTGCTCCTTCTAACCCAGTTAGAAGTCCGAGCATATCTCGCTCCTCGCACCGCTCGCCGCCGCTCCCCTCCTCTCCAGCAGAAGCTCTAGCAAGGGCACAACTGCTCCTCGACTTCCCTCCAGCGGCGGATAAAGCCGATGACTGGAGGGCGACGATCCAGAGCCTCATCGCCTTTGCCAACAACGACACGCCGCAGCAGCCGGCAACATCGTGGCCGCGGCAAGTCGACCAGACGAAGGCCGATGGAGACAAGACCGCCGGGGGTGCGACCACCGTGCACTCCCCGCCGCGGAAGCAGAAGACGCCTCCCCGCCGGATCAACGTCGACGACGACTCCACGGCGTCGTCGGATCCGCGGGCTCGTCGTGACCAGCGCCAGGTCCTCGACGACAGGCGGCAAGAGGACGCTCGAACCCGCATCGAGCGTCGACGAGAAGCCCGAAGACAATCAGACCAGCGCGCCGGGACCGCTGTCGACGCGCACGCGCCCGGTGAACCAGGCGACTTGCCGTACGCGGCGGGTTGCCCTGCGTTCACCCGTGAGCTGCGGCAAGTCCAGTGGCCCAGCATGAAAAACTTCAAGCCCGACGTACCCGAGAAGTACGACGGCAAGACGCACCCCTCAGAGTTCCTCAGCATCTACACCATCGCGGTGCAGGTTGCCGGGGGACGCGACGAGAAGATCCTAGCCAACTACTTCCCGCTAGTGCTTAAGCCAAACGTCCGATCTTGGCTTATGCACTTGCCGGAGAACTCCATCTCTTCGTGGGCGGATTTGTGCCACCAGTTTGTTGGCGCCTTCACGGGCGGCCACAAACCCCACGGCCAGGAGAGCGATCTCCACATCCTCGCCCAGAAGGAGGGAGAGTCCCTACGCAAATACATCCAGAGATTCAGCCGCGTCCAGCACAACATTCCCGACGTCCACCCTGCCGCGGTTATCAGCGCGTTTCACCAGAACGTGCGTAACCGCCGGATGAGGGAGGAGATGGCCATGACCAAGATCCGGGATGTCAGCGAGCTCTACGCTCTGGCTGACAAGTGCGCGCGCGCTTAAGAGGGGAGGAGACTTCCCGGAGAGGATGCTGGCGCAGGAGGAAGCGACAGCGAAGACGCCGCCCCGACAAGGAAGAGACGGCGGCGGAATAACAGAAAGAAGAAGAGCAAGGAAGTGCTGGTCGTCGAGCAGTCCGGCAAGGAAGCTCCCGCCAAGAAGGCACAGGCTGGCGGTTCCGGCAAGGAGCCCGCCCCTGTAGCGGCAGCCGACAAGCAGGAAGGTTCCGACAAGCAGTACTGCAAGATCCACCGCACCAAGGGCCACGATCTTCAGAACTGCAAGAGAGTCGAGTACCTCGTAGAGCAGCAGAAGGCTGAATACGAGCGTCGCGACAAGGAGAAGGCCCAAGGAGGCGGAGGAGAGCCCAGCAAGAAGCGACCGTTCAATGGCCGGGGAGGACGCCGCGGCAAGGCCAAGCAGCGGCAAGGTGATAGACCTCCCCGGGGCCGCGACAAGGATGAGGAAGAAGACGACGATGACGACATGGAAGAAGGAGATAACAGCGAGTAGGAGTTCCAGAAGGCCACAGAGGTCCTGTGTGTCGACGGAGGTGCCTCTCTGCACACTTCCCACCGCCAGCTCAAGCAGTGGGTGCGAGAAGTGAATGCAGCTGAGCCACCCGTCGAGTCACGCAGGCTCCTGAAGTGGTCCAGCACGCCCATCATCTTTGACCTTGAGGACCACCCTAACCGCACAACTGCGGTCGGGTGCTTGCCGATGTTGGTCTCACCAACTATCCGCAACCTCAAGGTCACCAAGATGTTGGTTGACGGCGGGGCCGGCCTGAACTTGATCTCCTCGGCTGTGATCAAGAAGTTACAGATCCCAGACAGCGAGCTCGAGGAAACCGGGTCGTTCCAAGGGATCAACCCGGGAAGGAGCAAGCCGAAGGGGAAGATTACGCTGCCCGTGACCTTTGGTAGGGAGCTCAACTTCAGGACGGAGAGGATAACCTTTGACGTTGCCGATATCCCATTGCCATACAATGGGATACTTGACCGTCCTGCCCTCGCCAAGTTCATGGCAGCTTCCCACTATGCCTACAACGTACTCAAGATGCCGGGGCCGATAAGCGTCATCTCTGTCCCTGGCGACAAGAAGGACGCGCTTATCTGCGCCGACAAGATCTACCGGGATGCAGCAGCCGCAGCAGAAAGCAACACACTTGCCGCTGAAGCTCCCGGGGGGAAGACCAAGACCAAGTCCGTCAAGAGCTCTGGGGCCCACTCCGGCAAACGCACCTCTTCGGAGTGCTGCGCTGCCGTCGAGGATGCACCATCGAGCTCCACCGGCAAGTGCAAGAAGGGAATGGCAGCTCCACCGGCGACCAAGAAGGTGTCCGCCAAGGAGGACGGCACTGGTGGTACTTTCACCATCAGTGCTACACTTGACCCCAAATAGGAAAGCGCGCTCGTTGCCTTCCTGCGGGCGAATGTCGATGTGTTTGCGTGGCAACCATCTAACATCCCCGGCGTTCCCAGGAAGGTAATTGAGCACAAGCTTGCTGTTTGCCCTCATGCGCGGCCCGTCAAGCAGAAGGTCAGGAAGCAAGCCGTGGAGCGCCAAGAATTCATCGCCGAAGAGATAAAGAAGTTGGAAGCAGCAGGCCTGGTTAGAGGCGTGATCCATCCTACGTGGTTAGCAAATCCAGTCGTCGTGCGCAAGGCTAATGGGAAGTGGAGACTTTGTATAGACTTCACTGATGTGAATAAAGCGTGTCCCAAGGATCCATTTCCCTTGCCGCGTATTGACCAGATTGTTGACTCCACCGCCGGATGCGAGCTACTTTCTTTCCTTGATGCATACTCAGGTTACCACCAGATATTCATGGCCAAGGAAGATGAAGAGAAGACTGCATTCATTACTCCATGTGGCACATATTGCTTCATACGCATGCCCTTTGGATTGAAGAATGCAGGCGCCACATTTGCAAGGGTGGTGCACACTGCTTTTGAGCCACAGATCCACAGGAATGTGGAAGCTTACATGGATGATATAGTGGTCAAGAGCAAGAGCAAAGATACCCTGATACAGGACTTAGAGGAAACTTTTGAGAATCTGCGCAAGATCCAACTCAAGTTGAACCCCGAGAAGTGCGTCTTCGGAGTCCCCTCCGGCAAGCTTCTTGGGTTCTTTGTGTCCCAGAGGGGGATTGAAGCCAATCCCGACAAGATAAAAGCCATCGAGCAGATTGAAGCCCCAAAGCGCGTCAGGGACGTAAGGAGACTTGCTGGTTGTGTGGCTGCCCTCAGCAGGTTCATTTCAAAGTCTGCAGAGCGCGCCCTGCCTTTCTTCAAGATTTTGAAAAAGGCAGGCCCTATGAAATGGACTCCGGAAGCGGAGGCAGCGCTGCAAGACTTGAAAGCATACCTGTCCTCCACTCCGATACTTGTCGCACCTAGGCCACAAGAGAAGTTGCTGCTGTACCTAGCGGCAACCAATCAAGTGGTTAGTGCTGCGTTAGTAGCGGAGAGGGAGGCGGATGAGGAACCCACACCCCCGGTGAGCGAACCCAGCGACAAGCAGGGGGCTTCCCCGACAAGCTCTGGCCCCGACAAGGACAAGTCTGCGCAGAAACAAGGAGAAGTGCGAAGGAAAATGGTGCAGCGCCCAGTGTATTTTGTGAGTTCCCTCTTGCAGGGGGCTAGATCAAGATACTCTGGGATGCAGAAGTTGCTGTTCGGCCTCCTCATGGCCTCAAGAAAGCTGCGCCATTACTTCCAAGCACACGAGATAACGGTGGTCACTCGCTTTCCGTTGAAGAGGATATTGCAAAATCCCGAAGCAACAGGCAGGATCGTCGAGTGGGCACTGGAGTTGTCAAGTTTTGGTCTCAAGTTTGAGAGCACTTCAACCATACAGAGCAGAGCTTTGGCAGAATTCATAGCGGAATGGACCCCAACGCCAGATGAAGAAGTTCCAGAGACGAACATCCCCGTCCAAGAAGCAAGTAGCGAATGGATAATGTACTTTGATGGTGCTTTCTCGCTGCAAGGCGCCGGTGCCGGCGTGGTACTCATAGCGCCCACCAGAGAGCACCTCAAGTATGTTGTCCAGATGCACTTTCCCAAGGAGCAAGCGACAAACAATACTGCAGAGTATGAAGGTTTGCTTGCCGGCCTCAGAATTGCGGCCGAGCTTGGGATCAAGAAGTTAATTGTGCGGGGAGATTCACAGTTGGTGGTCCGGCAAGTAAATAAGAGCTACCAGAGCCCTTTGATGGAAGCTTATGTTGATGAAGTGAGGAAGCTTGAAGAGCACTTTGAAGGTCTGCAAATGGAGCACGTCCCAAGAGTTCAGAACGATATTGCAGATGGCCTCTCAAAGTGTGCTGCAATGAAGTTACCTGTGGAACCAAGGACCTTCGTGCTCAAGTTAACTCAGCCATCCGTTACACCATCAGTTGGGCAAAACAAGAAGAGGAAGTTGGTCTCCGGCGACTACTTGCCGGCGGACCTTCCTGAAGCCGCCACCAAGGTCCCCAAGATCAACAGCCAAGATGCTGAGGAACAGTTTGCTCCTGCAGATCCAAGTGTCTGTACAGTTGAAGCAGGCGTTACCAACGAGCCTTGCCCCGGCAGGCTTGCCGGGGGACCATCAGCTCCGGCAGAACCGCAGGTTCTTGCCGTCGAAGCAGAGGTTCCCGCAGCAGCCCTCATGCCTTTAGTCCTTGTTGTTGAGCCTCAGGCTCCAGCTTGGGCGCAGCAAATCGTCCGCTTTCTGCAAACTGGAGAACTTCCCGACGAGCCAGAAGAGATAGAGAAGATAACCAGGCAGTCAAGTATGTACCAGTTCGTTGGCAATGAACTGTACAGAAGAAGACTCAATGGTGTCAGGTTGAAGTGCATTTCCAGGGAAGATGGACAGAAGCTGTTGGCAGAGATACATGGAGGCATATGTGGCCACCACATTGGCGCAAGGGCACTTGCCGGGAAGGCGTTCCGGCAAGGGTTCTTCTGGCCAGAAGCCCTCCAAGATGCAACTGCACAAGTAACCAAGTGTGAAGCGTGCCAGTTCCACGCCAAGCAAATTCACCAGCCAGCTCAAGCTCTCCAGACGATCCCTTTGTCCTGGCCCTTCTCGGTCTGGGGGCTCGATATTCTCGGCCCTTTTCCCCGCGCAGTCGGGGGCTTTGAGTACTTGTACGTTGCAATCGACAAGTTCACAAAGTGGCCAGAAGTGGAACCAGTGAGAAAGGTGACAGCACAGTCAGCAGTCAGGTTCTTCAGATCGATTGTTTGCCGTTTCGGAATCCCTAACAGGATCATCACCGACAACGGCACACAATTTACAAGTCGCACCTTCATGCAGTACGTCCAAGACCTTGGCGCCAAGGTCTGCTTTGCTTCTGTTGCTCACCCGAGGAGCAATGGTCAAGCAGAGAGGGCCAATGCTGAAGTGCTGCGCGGACTCAAAACAAGAACCTTCAACAGGCTGCACAAGTGCGGAAGAAACTGGATAGAGGAGTTGCCGGTGGCTCTTTGGTCAATCAGGACGACACCAAATCGAGCAACCGGACAGACACCCTTTGCTCTTGTCAATGGAGCAGAGGCAGTTCTCCCCACGGAACTCGTATACGGATCTCCTTGAGTGCTCGCTTATGATGAGCTCGAGCAAGAGCAACTGCGTCAAGATGATGCATTGCTCCTTGAGGAGGAACGTCTCCAGGCTGCTGTACGAGCTGCTCGATACCAGCAAGCCTTGCGTCGCTATCATAGCTGCAAGGTTAAGGCCAGGAGTCTCGAGGAAGGCGACCTTGTTCTTCGGCGTGTTTAGTCCGCCAAGAATTCCAACAAGTTGACGCCGAAGTGGGAAGGCCCTTATCGGGTGAGACAAGTCACAAGGCCCGGCGCTGTCCGCCTTGAGACCGAAGAAGGCTTACCGGTGAGCAACTCCTGGAACATAGAGCATCTTCGCAAGTTTCACCCATAAGGCGCGGTTGCCGTGATCCGCTCCGGCAACCACCCTTTTGTACAAGTCTTGCCGCTGTTGCATATAAACCTTTGTACAAAGCCGGGCGCAGATCCCGTGCATCAGTAAAGCTTTTGTGCTTCGCACTATTTGTCATTTCCGTGCTTTTCTTTGTTATTTGCATGCACCATCTGACACCTTGTGCAACGCACATCCCCGGTAAGCACTAGCAAGCCGTAAGGCCCTATACTTGTTTTTCCTCCTCTTTTTCTTTCCCTCTTAAGCAGAAGGAGTATTCCTCGCGCACAAATTTGCCGGGGGGGAAGGAGATGGAGACATAAACCAAGTGCTGTTCAAGAAAGAGAAGCCTTGTCGGGGAACAAACAATCTATGAAAGCTAAGTTACCAGAATTTGAGCAGTTCAAAATTTTAAAACTTTAGTTGTCTTCCTTGAACAACCACACTTTGTATGGAAAACCTGTGCGCGGAGGAACCTACCCGTGGTTAGCCGCGCCCTTACTTTGTTTCGAGCACGCTCAACGGCTTAAGTGAGCTGCGACAAGTGTCGCGCCCTTATTTTGTTTTCGAGTTCGCTCAGCAAGTTAAGTGTGCTGCGACTAGCTACGGCAAGGTTTCTTGCCAGCAAGGCCTTTGCCAGCAGGCTGCTAAGAGTCCAGCACTCAGCGCTCGCGGCAAGGGTCCTTTGCCGGCAAGTTCCCTGAAAGCGTAGGGTGGAATGCATACAAAGTAAAGGAACCAAAGCAAGGGAGATAACACTGCATTGATAGCTCAAAATAAGATTGTATATTACAAAGATAACTTGCCGCGATACTAATAGATTCTTGTCCATAACATGCCTTGCAGCGGCAAAGAAAGCAGAAAGAAAGGGATCTAATCTATGCGGTCGCCTTCACGCCTCGTGATCTTGCCCACCTTGGCGACGATGTGGGCAACCTGCTCCTTCAACGCCTCCTTATCAGTTTCGGGCGGCAAGGTGCGGAGGACGTTGACGAGGTTGATGCCGGGGTTGCGGTAGACGATCTTCGACAAGACCCGCTCCATGGTGCCCATGCAGAGCCGACGCGCCTCGTCGGCCAGCTGCACGGGGATCTTCTCCCGCAGCTGCGCAAGCGCCGGTGCAATCCCCCTGAAGAACAGACTCAACTTGGCGCTGTGGGGGAGACTCTCGTCCGGGGAGTACACGAGATGCTTCGCCTTCAGCGCCATCATCTCCATGTCAATTTTGGCAGCGGAGGTGACCAGCTCATCAGTCCACTGCTCCACTGCCCGGCTGAAGTTGTTCGCTGAGACGGCGGCGCTATCCACCAAGGCCCTTTCCTTGCGGAGTTCGTCCTTCAGCTTCGTCTCGCGATCCCGGGCGGCGTCGAGCGATTCAGTCAGGGTGGAGACCTTCAACTCTAAGTCAGCGATGGAGTTCTTGGCGTCAGAGAGCTCTGTGCCCTTCTCGGAGAGACGTACCTGCAGCTCAGAGTTGGTGTGGGCATCTTTTTCCCGCTCCACATTGAGCGCAGTGACTCTGTCCTCGCTCGCCTTCAGAAACAACTCCAGCTGCGCCACCCTGGCCGCCAGATCCTTCTTAGCAGTCTCCGCGGCAGCAGCCGCGTCCTTCGCCTCCTTCAGAGCCCCGCCGATGGCTTGCTCCCGGGCGGTGAGGTCGTCCTCGTGGGCGTCGAGGTCGACCTTCCGCTAGTTGAGTACCCCTTCCCGCCGAGACAGCTCCTCGGCGGCCAACCGTTGCTGCTCCTCGGCCTCAGCTTTCTCAAGGAGGAATGCTTGCTGCTCCCCGGCAAGTTCTTCGCGCTCCTCCGCCAAGTTGCAGAGGGCCGCCTGGTTGGCGGCGCGGAGCTCCGCGGCGCACTTCTCCAGATCAACTCCAGCCTTGGCGGCCAGAGCCTCCCGAGACTCCAGCTTCGCCTGCCTGGCCCGGTACAAGGCCAGGAGCAGGCGAAGGAGCTTCTCCTCTTTGGGCTCGTCGCCGCTGCCAGGAAATTCAACGATCTTCAACCCGGCGAAGGCGAGGACCTCTCCATCAAAGGTCTCTCCCTCCGCGGGTGCTCGAGACGAGGACGCCCACGGGACTTGTATGAAAACCCCGTTGGCGGCCTCCAGGTAGACGCCCTGCCCAGCTGCGGAGGCGGAAGGGTCGGCGGCCGGTGCAGTGTCCGGCGCTCCTGCGGCCTCCGGGCCAGCAGTGTGGTCGCCGGTCCCTTCCCCAGCCGCGGCGTCTGTGGTCGGGGCGGTCTCTTCAGCGGCAGGCTCGTCGGCTCCAGCCATTCCCTCGGTGGCAGTGGCGTTGCCGCCGTCGCCGCGCACCTCCTCCTCGGCGGTGGCCTCCGTCTCCATCGGCTCCGGGGCGGGAGGACCTGGCAGAAGAAAGAGAAAAGAAAGAGTCAAGCAAATATCCAAAAAGATAAATCCAAGGATAAGAAGTTGCAAAGCTTTACCTTCGCGGACTTCTTCAACGACGGGGTCCCTCGCCGGGGAATTCACCCTTGGCGGCGGAGTAGTGGCCCCTGCAGGCGGAGGGCCGCCTGCGCCCTCCCTTGGCGGGATGCTCACCCTCGTCGGGCTGCTCACCCTTGGCGGGGTACTCGCCCTTGGCGGAGTGCCCGTCCTTGGTGGAGCGTTCTCCCTTGCCGGGGAGCTCACCCTTGGCGGGGAGGGTGGAGCAAGTTGCTCGTCGGGGGCGACCTCCTGGCGCTCCTGCGGCTGCGGCTCCACTTCTGCACAAATCAACAAAATATCAGTACAAGCAACTACCTCGAGCGCGCCCGTCAAGCAGAAGAACGAATACCAGACTTACGCTGGGGGCTGCGCTGGGGGCTGCTCCTCGGAGCAGCAGGCTGATCCGGCAAGCTCGTCGCCGGCGCGTCACTTGTCGCCGCGATGGGCTCGTCGTCCTCAATGGTGACCACGGGGATCTTGGCCCTCTTCGCCATCCGCTGGGTCAAGGTCCTGTGGAGCAAAACAAAAGCAAGATCAGAACCAAGCAAGGAAAATCAAGACAAAATCAAAGAAACTAAAGGAATTGCAAGTACTTACTCCTCTTCCTCTTCGTTGGAGCTGAGGGCGGAGAAGTCAAACTCCGCCTGGGGCGCTTCCATGCGAGGAGCAGGAGGAGAAGGCTCCCGGGCGCTTGGCGGTCTCCGGGGCTGCGGGCTGTGAAGACCGAGCCCCCGTCGTCGCCGAGGACCGAGGAGCAGAAGGAGCACCCGTCCCGCTCCGGGAAGATCCTCCTCCGCTTGACGCCCGAGCACGGGGCGCCCCCTTGACGACTTCGCTCGTCCTGGTGGCGCGCGTCGCGCAGCGCGCCGGCTGCTGTCGGGGCGCCTGCGGCCTAGCCGTCTCCGTTGCCTTGCGGAGGCGCTTCTTCTGTTGCTGTGGAGGGCTAGGCGGAGGCGGAGAGTTCTCCGAGGATGAGGAGGCATCGTCGTCCAGATTCAGGGACCCACCAGAGTCTTCATCAGAATCTTCAGCCTCGGCGTCCTCCTCCTCCTCGGCAGGCCCGCTGGACTCAGCGCCATGCCCGGCGGCCTCGCTCCCCCCGGCAGCCTCGCTCGTCCCGGCAAACCTCACGGAAGGCTCCCCGGCAAACTCCTCGGGCGCAAGCTTCAGCAGCTTGAGGATTTTGGCCTCCTCTGCTTGACTCACTGCGTCCGCGGCCTGCGCCTCGTCCACGGTGTATCCAAAGTCGCCTGCAGCCGCAGCTGCGGCGGCCTCCTCCATCCTGGAGGCGATGTAGGCTATATCCCGGTCAGTGGTAGCCTGGGTGAGGCCCTTGTTCTCCTCGGCGTTGCGGGGCTTCTCGACCAAGTTGTCGAAGAAGGTCAGCACAGTATCCGGCGGAGGCTCTATCCAAGTGGGGACGACGCCATGGGAGTCACACGCGGGCATCATCGCTCGTAGGGAATCGCGGGCAGTGCTGTTGCACATCGGCACCACTCCCCGGGAAGGCGGACCTTTTCCTTTCTTGTAAAGGGGCGATGCGGCGGCGGAGGAAATCTGCTCCAACTTCTCCAATAGTCAGATTGGCGACCCGGAGACGAATGATCCTAATGAGGGCGATATTAAGCTTGCTGTCTTCCGGGGCCAACTCACTCCAATCCCTGCCGCACACTATGGCAGTCTGGCGCGGCGAGGTAAAGGGCTCAGGCTTATCTTCCAGCACCCAACACCAATCTGCTCTCCACTCCTCCCACTTGCCGCGAAGCTCACCCTTCAGGTACGAGTCCTTCTTGTTCAGCCTAAAGATCCAGGAGATGCCGCCGGAGAGGGGGGCACCTGACTCTACTCTAGGCATGAAGAAGTGGCGGAAAAGAGCTACATTTGGATGAACCCCAACATAGTTTTCGCACAGATGTGCGAAAACGGCCATCGTAAGGATGGCGTTGGGGGTGAAAACTAGGAGGTGGAGGCCATATGTGTTCATTACATCACAAAAGAACTCCGAGAACGGAGGGCACAGACCGCAATGGAAGAATGCAGCGAAGAAAAAGTACCCGCCGGGGAACATATCTTTGGCGACGGCGGGGAAGACTCTGGTGCGGGGATGAGCTTTGGTCTCCCTCGCCCAGAACAAATAATATTTGTCCCGCAGCTCCCTCGGACCAAGCCTTGGCGCGAACACCACGCACTTCTTCCGCAGGGCAGCCAGCTTCGCCGCCTGCTCGGACTTCTCCTTCTTCGTCTTGTCGCCCTTCGGGGCCATGGCGGGGATGGCGGGAAGGACGACGGCGCCGCGGACGCTGTGGACGGCGGAGGAGGGAGTAGAGCTGGGCTCTCTGTCAACCTTGGGGAGGCGGAGGGCGACGGGGGTTTCTGGAGAATCAAGACGCAATGAAGACGATGGAGGGAACTGCCCCTGCTTCCTCTGCTTTTAAGGGGGAAGTGGGGGACGTTCCGCATTTCCCCTTAAAGAATAGGCCACGATCTCTCCCACGACGCCGCAATCGACGCGTGCCGTTAGGGAGGGATGCGGCGGATACGGAAAGGGATACGACTTGCCGTGGGCCGCGCGTGCCCGTGCACTGTCTTGGGCCTGGCCCAACAGCGCTCGGCACCGTGTGTGGCCCAGGCCCGGGGGCTCCTGTCGGTGTACTAAGTACCCCAACTTGTGCACGGGCAGTAGCAGCTTCCCGTGGCAGGGCTTACCACGTGCTCACCGAGAACCTTTCTGGTCCCTATGAAGCCATTCAAGAACAAAGTATACAAGTCAGAAGATCAAGGCCCCGGCAAGAGGAGCTTGCCGGGAAGGCCGCACCAGGCTCAGGATTATCACTTTAGCACAAGCCCCTGGCAAGAGGAGCTTGCCAGGAAGGCCAAAGAATACACATCTCAAGAGATGCCTCGGCGCATCATGCGCCCCGGCAGGACCCGGAGAGCGACAAGCTTCCGGGCCCGGCAAGATCATGACCCCGGCAAGGTGCTTGCCGGGGAAACCTACGCTGTGTGCCCGCGCTCCAGCTCGTCTGCCCACGCGTCGCCCTGGGGCCCTTCCAGGGACGCGTGGCGGACGGCTGTGCAGCCTGGGGCACACGGTGGCAAGCCACGGTGACGAGGCTACCGCCGTGGCGAACGGAGGAGCATGGACGGACACTTTTGGGGTCGACGGCGACGGGCATTTAATGCCCTTGTCCCCCACTGTCAAAGTTAGGTGAAGACCACTGTTCATATACTGTTCACGCACTATTACAACTACCACCAAAATTACACTTTTACCCTCCTCTACGTTGACACCTGTCGGTGACCCCTTTGAGCTATAAAAGGAGGCCCATGCACAACGTAGAGGGGGTTGGAAACTTAGACAACTCTCTCGCTCGGTGTAGCTAGCACTGTAGCTCTTCAAGCTCCCGAGCTCAAGAACTCAATACGACCTAAGCAGGAGTAGGGTTTTACGCGTCCGCGCGGCCCGAACCTGGGTAAACTGCCCGCGTGCGCTCCTCGATCTGCTCTCCGTGCTCCCTCCGCTCCCTTACCGCAACGTAGAAGGGGCTCCGGTCCCATAGGTGATCGTGGGAGGACAGTTTCCCCCGACACTACCCCCCTGGGCACGCCCTGCCCCCTCGTGGGCACCTCGTTTCTTCTCTGACTTGTACTCCAAGTCTCTCGTGAAGATGTCGTTCCAAAAATAACTCTCCCGAAGGTTTCATTCCATTTGGACTCCGTTTGATATTCCTTTTATGCGAAACACTGAAATAGGCAAAAAAAACAGCAATTTACTGGGCCTTGGGTTAGTAGGTTAGTCCCAAAAATAATATAAAAGTGTATAATAAATCACATTAAACATCCAAAACGGAATATATAATAGCATGGAATAATCAAAAATTATAGATACATTGGAGACGTATCAAGCATCCCCAAGCTTAATTCCTGCTTGTCCTCGAGTAGGTAAATGATGAAAACATATTTTTTGATTTGGAATGCTAACCAAGATAATTCTCAATGTAATTCTCCTTATTGTGGCATGAATGTTCAGATCCGAAAGATTCAAGACAAAAGTCTATAGTGACATAAAAATAATAATACTTCAAGCATACTATCAAAGCAATCATGACTTCTCAAAACAACATGGCCAAAGAAATTTATCCCTACAAAATCATATAGTCTGGCTATGCTCCCTCTTCATCACACAAAATATTTAAATCATGCACAACCCCAGTTTCAGCCAAGCAATTGTTTCACACTTTAATTCTTTCAAACCTTTCAACTTTCACGCAATACATGAGCGTGAGCCATGGATATAGCACTATGTGGAATAGAGTAGTGGTTGTGGAGAAGACAAAAGAAGAAGATAGTGTCACATCTGTTGGAAATATGCCCTAGAGGCAATAATAAAAGTATTATTATATTTCCTTATTCATGATAATCGTCTGTTATTCATGCTTGAATTGTATTGTATGGAAACAGCGATACATGTGTGAATACATAGACCACAATGAGTCCCTGGTAGGCCTCTAGTTACCAGCTCGTTGATCAACAGATGGTCACGGTTTCCTGACCATGGACATGGGATGTCAGTGATAATGGGATCACATCATTAGGAGAATGATGTGATGGACAAGACCCAAACTTGAGCATAACACGAGATCGTATAGTTCGTAATGCATAAGCTTTTCGGTGTCAAGTATTTATTCCTTAGACCATGAGGTTGTACAACTCCCGGATACCGTAGGAGTACTTTGGGTGTGCCAACCGTCACAACGTAACTGGGTGGCTATAAAGGTACGCATCGGGTATCTCCGAAAGTGTCTGTTGAGTTGGTACGAACCGAGACTGGGATGTTGTCACTCCGCATGACGGAGAGGTACCTCTGGGCCCACTCGGTAAGACATCATCATAATGAGCTCAATGTGACTAAGTAGTTAGTCACGGGATGATGGATTACGGATCGAGTAAAGAGACTTGCCATGACGAGATTGAACAAGGTATCGGGAATACCGACGATCGAATCTCGGGCAAGTACCGTACCGATGGACAAAGGGAATAACGTACGGGATTGAGTGAATCCTTGACACAGTGGTTCATCCGATGAAGATCATCGAGGAACACGTGGGAACCAACATGGGTATCCAGATCCCGCTGTTGGTTATTGACCGGAGAGTGTTCTCGGTAATGTCTACGTGTCTCCCGAACCCGTAGGGTCTACACACTTAAGGTTCGGTAACGCTAGAGTCGTAGAGATAAATGCATGTGGAAACCCAAAAGTTGTTCGGAGTCCCGGATGAGATCCCGGACGTCACGAGGAGTTCCGGAATGGTCCGGAGGTAAAGATTGATATATAGGAAGTCCAGTTTCGGCCATCGGGTGATCTCCGGGGGTCACCGGGAGCGTCCCGGGACCACCGGAGGGGCCCCGGGGGTCCACCGGGTGGGGCCACTCATCCCGGTGGGGCCCCTAGGCCGCAAGGGGAAGTGTCCAGCCCCTCTGGGCTGGCGCACCACTAGGGGCCCACCTCCCCATGCGCCTAGGGTTAAAACCCTAAGGGGGAGGGGGGCCACCACTTGCCTTGGGGGGCAAGGACTCCCCCCTGGCCGCCGCCCCCCCTGCAGATTGGATCTGCAGGGGCCCTGGCGCACCCCCCTGGCCCCTATATATATGTGGGGAGGGAGAGGGCAGCCGAAACCTTGCCCTGGCGCCTCTTCCCCTCCCGTCACACCTCCATACTCCCACGCAGGGCGCCCGGCGAAGCCCTGCTGCGATCTCCACTGCATCCGTCATCACGCCGTCGTGCTGCCGGATCTCTGACGACTTCTCCTCCCCCCTTGCTGGATCAAGAAGGAGGTGACGTTGCTGCACCGTACGTGTGTTGAACGAGGAGGTGCCGTCCGTTCGGCGCTAGATCATCGGTGACGAAGAACGCGAAGAGTACGACTACTTCATCCACGCTTCTTCGAAAGCTTCCGCTCGCAATCTCCATAACGGTATGTAGATGCACTCTTACTCGCTCGTTGCTAGATGTCTCCATAGTTGGATCTTGGTGAAAGCGTAGAAATTTTTTGAATTATGCTTCGTTCCCCAACAGTGGCATCTGAGCCAGGTTTTATGCGTAGCATCTTGCACGAGTAGAACACAAAGCAGTTGTGGGCGTTTGAGTTTGTTCAACTTTCTTACCGTTACTAGTCAATCTTGATTCGGCGGTATTGTGGGATGAAGCGGCCCGGACCGACTTTACACGTACGCTTACGTGAGACTGGTTCCACCGACAGACATGCACTAGATGCATAAGGTGGCTGGCGGGTGTTTGTCTCTCCTACTTTAGTCGGATCGGATTCGATGAAAACGGTCCTTATGAAGGGTAAATAGAAGTTGACAAATCACGTTGTGGTTTTGGCGTAGGTAAGAAACGTTCTTGCTAGAAATCCTATAGAAGCCACGTAAAAATTTGCAACAACAATTAGAGGACGTCTAACTTGTTTTTGCAGCATGTGTTTTGTGACGTGGTATGGCCAAGAACGAAGATGTGATGAATGATATATGTGATGTATGAGATTGATCTTGTTTTTGTAATAGGGAATCACGACTTGCATGTCGATGAACTTGACAACCGGCAGGAGCCATAGGAGTTGTCTTAATTATTGTATGACCTGCGTGTCACTGAATAACGCCATGTAATTACTTTACTTCATTGCTAAACGTTAGCTATAGTAGTAGAAGTAATAGTTGGCGTGACGACTTCTTCAAGACACGATGATGAAGATCATGATGATGAAGATCATGGTGTCGAGCCGGTGACAAGATGATCATGGTGCCCCGAAGATGGAGATCCAAGGAGCAAAATGATATTGGCCATATCATGTCACTTTAATTGATTGCATGTGATGTTTATCATGTTTATGCATCTTGTTTACTTAGAACGACGGTAGTAAATAAGATGATCTCTCACTAAAATTTCAAGTATTGTGTTTCCCCTAACTGTGCACCGTTGCTAAAGTTCGTTGCTCCGAAGCACCACGTGATGATCGGGTGTGATAGGTTCTAACGTTCGCATACAACGGGTGTAAGACAGATTTACACACGCGATACACTTAGGGTTCACTTGACGAGCCTAGCATGTACAGACATGGCCTCGGAACACGGAAGACCGAAAGGTCGAACACGAGTCGTATAGAAGATACGATCAACATGAAGATGTTCACCGTTGATGACTAGTCCGTCTCACGTGATGATTGGACACGGGCTAGTCGATTCGGGTCGTGTATCACTTAGATGACTAGAGAGATGTCATTCTGAGTGGGAGTTCATTAAAATTTGATTAAGATGAACTTAATTATCATGAACTTAGTCTAAATTCTTTACAATATCTCTTGTAGATCAAATGGCCCACGCTCAGGTTTCCCTCAACTTCAACGCGTTCCTAGAGAAAACCAAGCTGAAAGACGATGGTAGCAACTATACGGATTGGGTCCGTAACCTAAGGATTATCCTCATAGCTGCCAAGAGATCATATGTCCTTGAAGCACCGCTAGGTGATGCACCTGCTCCCGATGCGGCCCAAGACGTTTTGAACGTCTGGCAGTCGCGTAGTGATGATTACTCCCTGGTTCAGTGCGGCATGCTTTACAGCTTAGAGTCGGGGCTCCAAAAACGTTTTGAGCACCACGGAGCATATGAGATGTTCGAAGAGCTGAAAATGGTTTTCCAAGATCATGCCCGAGTCGAGAGATATGATGTCTCCGACGCATTCTATAGCTGTAAGATGGAGGAGAACAGTTCTGTCAGTGAGCACGTCCTCAAGATTTCAGGATTGCACAACCGCTTGTCTCAGCTGGGAATGAATCTCCCAGATGAAGCGGTCGTTGACAGAATCCTCCAGTCGCTCCCACCAAGCTTCAAGAGCTTCGTGTTGAACTTCAATATGCAGGGGATGGAGAAGTCCATTCCCGAGGTGTATTCGATGCTGAAATCAGCGGAGGTGGACATCAAGAAAGAACATCAAGTGTTGATGGTCAATAAAACCACTAAGTTCAAGAAAGGAAAGGGTAAGAAGAACTTCAAGAAGGACGGCAAGGGAGTTGCCGCGCCTGGCAAGCCTGTTGCCGGGAAGAAGCCAAAGTATGGACCCAAGCCTGAGACAGAGTGCTTTTATTGCAAGGGAACGGGTCACTGGAAGCGGAACTGCCCCAAATACTTAGCAGACAAGAAGGCCGACAACGTCAAAGGTATATATGATATACATGTTATTGATGTGTACCTTACCAGCACTCGTAGTAGCTCCTGGGTATTCGATACCGGTGCAGTTGCTCACATTTGTAACTCAAAACAGGAGCTGCGGAACAAACGGAGACTGGCGAAGGATGAGGTGACGATGCGCGTCGGGAATGGTTCCAAGGTCGATGTGATCGCCGTCGGCACGCTACCTCTACATCTACCCTCGGGATTAGTTTTAAACCTCAATAATTGCTATTTAGTACCAGCTTTGAGCATGAACATTGTTTCTGGATCTCGTCTTATGCGAGATGGCTACTCTTTCAAATCGGAGAATAATGGTTGTTCTATTTATTTGAGAGATATGTTTTATGGTCATGCCCCGCTGGTCAATGGTTTATTTTTGATGAATCTCGAACGTAGTGATACACATATTCATAGTGTAGATGCCAAAAGATGTAAAGTTGATAATGATAGTCCCACATACTTGTGGCATTGCCGCCTTGGTCATATTGGTGTCAAACGTATGAAGAATCTTCATTCGGATGGACTTCTAGAGTCTCTTGATTATGAATCATTTGACACGTGCGAACCATGCCTCTTGGGCAAGATGACCAAGACTCCGTTCTCCGGAACAATGGAGCGAGCAACCAACTTGTTGGAAATCATACATACCGATGTGTGCGGTCCAATGAGTGTTGAGGCTCGCGGAGGCTATCGTTATGTTCTCACCCTCACAGATGACTTGAGTAGATACGGGTATATCTATTTGATGAAACACAAGTCTGAGACCTTTGAAAAGTTCAAGGAATTTCAGAATGAGGTTGAGAATCAATGTGACAGAAAAATAAAGTTCTTGCGATCGGATCATGGGGGTGAATATTTAAGTCATGAATTTAGCACACACCTTAGGAGCTGTGGAATTGTTTCACAATTGACACCGCCCGGAACACCTCAACGTAACGGTGTGTCCGAACGTCGAAATCGTACTCTGTTGGACATGGTGCGATCTATGATGTCCCTCACCGATTTACCGCTATCTTTTTGGGGTTATGCTTTAGAAACTGCCGCATTCACTTTAAATAGGGCTCCGTCGAAATCCGTTGAGACGACTCCGTATGAACTTTGGTTTGGCAAGAAACCGAAGCCGTCGTTTCTGAAAGTTTGGGGTTGCGATGCTTATGTCAAGAAACTTCAACCTAAAAAGCTCGAACCCAAATCGGAAAAATGCGTCTTCATAGGATACCCAAAGGAAACAATTGGGTACACCTTCTACCACAGATCCGAAGGCAATGTCTTTGTTGCCAAGAATGGATGCTTTCTGGAGAAAGAGTTTCTCTCGAAAGAAGTGAGTGGGAGGAAAGTAGAACTTGATGAGGTGACAGTCACCCCTCCTATACCGGAAAGTAGCGCAGCACAGGAACATGTTCCAGAGGTGCCTGCACCGACAAGGGAGGAAGCTAATGATAATGATCATGAAGCAGATCAAGTTACTACTGAACTTCGAAGGTCCACAAGGGCACGTTCCGCACCAGAGTGGTACGGCAACCCTGTCCTGGAAATCATGTTGTTAGACAACGGTGAACCTTCGAACTATGAAGAAGCGATGGCGGGCCCGGATTCCGATAAATGGCTTGGAGCCATGAAATCCGAGACAGAATCCATGTATGAAAACAAAGTATGGACTTTGGTGGACTTGCCTGATGATAGGCACGCCATAGAAAACAAATGGATATTTAAGAAGAAGACAGACGCGGATGGTAATGTGACCATCTATAAGGCTCGGCTTGTCGCTAAGGGTTATCGACAAGTTCAAGGGATTGACTACGACGAGACTTTCTCTCCCGTAGCGATGCTGAAGTCAGTCAGAATCATGTTAGCTATTGCCGCATTCTATGATTATGAGATGTGGCAAATGGACGTCAAAATAGCATTCCTTAACGGCTTCCTCAAGGAAGAGTTGTATATGATGCAACCGGAAGGTTTTGTCGATCCAGAGAACGCTAACAAGGTATGCAAGCTCCAGCGCTCGATTTATGGGCTGGTGCAAGCATCTCGGAGTTGGAATATTCACTTTGATGAAGTGATCAAAGCGTTTGGCTTTATACAGACTTATGGAGAAGCCTGTATTTACAAGAAAGTGAGTGGGAGCTCTGTGGCATTTCTCATATTATATGTGGATGACATATTGCTAATGGGAAATGATATATAATTCTTGGAAAATGTAAAGGCCTACTTGAATAAAAGTTTTTCAATGAAGGACCTTGGAGAAGCTGCTTACATATTAGGCATCAAAATCTATAGAGATAGATCGAGACGCCTCATTGGTCTTTCACAAAGTACATACCTTGACAAAATATTGAAGAAGTTCAATATGGATCAGTCAAAGAAAGGATTCTTGCCTGTTTTGCAAGGTATGAGATTGAGCAAGGCTCAGTCGCTGACCACGGCAGAAGATAGAGAAAAGATGAGTGTCATTCCCTATGCCTCCGCCATAGGTTCTATCATGTATGCCATGCTGTGTACCGGACCTGATGTGAACCTTGCCATAAGTTTGGTAGGGAGGTACCAAAGTGATCCCGGTACGGAACACTGGGCAGCGGTCAAGAACATCCTGAAGTACCTGAAAAGGACTAAGGATATGTTTCTCGTTTATGGAGGTGACGAAGAGCTCGTCGTAAAGGGTTACGTCGATGCTAGCTTCGATACAGATCTGGATGACTCCAAGTCTCAAACCGGATACGTGTACATTTTGAATGGAGGGGCGGTCAGCTGGTGCAGTTGCAAACAGAGCGTGGTGGCAGCGTCTACATGTGAAGCGGAGTACATAGCTGCTTCCGAAGCAGCGCAGGAAGGAGTCTGGATGAAGGAGTTCATCACCGACCTAGGAGTCATTCCAAGCGCGTCAAGCCCGATGACTCTCTTCTGTGACAACACTGGTGCTATTGCCATTACCAAGGAGCCCAGGTTTCACAAGAAGACCAAGCACATCAAGCGCCGTTTCAACTCCATCCGGAATTACGTTCAGGATGGAGACATAGATATTTGTAAAGTGCATACGGATCTGAATGTAGCAGACCCGTTGACTAAACCTCTTTCACGGGCAAAACATGATCAACACCAGAACTCTATGGGTGTTCGATTCATCACAATGTAAGTAGATTATTGACTCTAGTGCAAGTGGGAGACTGTTGTAAATATGCCCTAGAGGCAATAATAAAAGTATTATTATATTTCCTTGTTCATGATAATCGTCTGTTATTCATGCTTGAATTGTATTGTATGGAAATAGCGATACATGTGTGAATACATAGACCACAATGAGTCCCTGGTAGGCTTCTAGTTACCAGCTCATTGATCAACAGATGGTCACGGTTTCCTGACCATGGACATGGGATGTCAGTGATAACGGGATCACATCATTAGGAGAATGATGTGATGGACAAGACCCAAACTTGAGCATAACACGAGATCGTATAGTTCGTAATGCATAAGCTTTTCGGTGTCAAGTATTTATTCCTTAGACCATGAGGTTGTACAACTCCCGGATACCGTAGGAGTACTTTGGGTGTGCCAACCGTCACAACGTAACTGGGTGGCTATAAAGGTACGCATCGGGTATCTCCGAAAGTGTCTGTTGAGTTGGTACGAACCGAGACTGGGATGTTGTCACTCCGCATGACGGAGAGGTACCTCTGGGCCCACTCGGTAAGACATCATCGTAATGAGCTCAATGTGACTAAGTAGTTAGTCACGGGATGATGGATTACGGATCGAGTAAAGAGACTTGCCATGACGAGATTGAACAAGGTATCGGGAATACCGACGATCGAATCTCGGGCAAGTACCGTACCGATGGACAAAGGGAATAACGTACGAGATTGAGTGAATCCTTGACACAGTGGTTCATCCAATGAAGATCATCGAGGAACACGTGGGAACTAACATGGGTATCCAGATCCCGCTGTTGGTTAGTGACCGGAGAGTGTTCTCGGTCATGTCTACGTGTCTCCCGAACCCGTAGGGTCTACACACTTAAGGTTTGGTAACGCTATAGTCGTAGAGATAAATGCACGTGGAAACCCGAAAGTTGTTCGGAGTCCCGGATGAGATCCCGGACATCACGAGGAGTTCCGGAATGGTCCGGAGGTAAAGATTGATATATAGGAAGTCCAGTTTCGGCCATCGGGTGATCTCCGGGGGTCACCGGGAGCGTCCCGGGACCACCGGAGGGGCCCCGGGGGTCCACCGGGTGGGGCCACCCATCCCGGTGGGGCCCCTAGGCCGCAAGGGGAAGTGTCCAGCCCCTCTGGGCTGGCGCACCACTAGGGGCCCACCTCCCCATGCGCCTAGGGTTAAAACCCTAAGGGGGAGGGGGGCCACCACTTGCCTTGGGGGGCAAGGACTCCCCCCTGGCCGCCGCCCCCCTGCAGATTGGATCTGCAGGGGCCCTGGCGCACCCCCTGGCCCCTATATATATGTGGGGAGGGAGAGGGCAGCCGCACCCTTGCCCTGGCGCCTCTTCCCCTCCCGTCACACCTCCATACTCCCACGCAGGGCGCCCGGCGAAGCCCTGCTGCGATCTCCACTGCATCCGTCATCACACCGTCGTGCTGCCGGATCTCTGACGACTTCTCCTCCCCCCTTGCTGGATCAAGAAGGAGGTGACGTTGCTGCACCGTATGTGTGTTGAACGCGGAGGTGCCGTCCGTTCGGCGCTAGATCATCGGTGACGAAGAACGCGAAGAGTACGACTACTTCATCCACGCTTCTTCGAAAGCTTCCGCTCGCAATCTCCATAACGGTATGTAGATGCACTCTTACTCGCTCATTACTAGATGTCTCCATAGTTGGATCTTGGTGAAAGCGTAGAATTTTTTTGAATTATGCTACGTTCCCCAACAACATCAACTAGGCGTATCAATGGGCTATGGAGATGCCCATCAATAGATGTCAATGTGAGTGAGTAGGGATTGCCATGCAACGGATGAACTAGAGCTATAAGTGTATGAAAGCTCATCAAAAGAAACTAAGTGGGTGTGCATCCAACTTGCTTGCTCACGAAGACCTAAGGCATTTGAGGAAGCCCATCATTTGAATATACAAGCCAAGTTCTATAACGAGAATTCCCACTAGTATATGAAAGTGACAAAACAAGAGACTCTCCATCATGAAAATCATGGTGCTACTTTGAAGCACAAGTGTGGAAAAGGATAGTAACATTGTCCCTTCTCTCTTTTTCTCTCGTTTTTTTTTTCTTTTTTTTCTTTGGGCCTTCTATTTCCCCCCCTTTTTGTGGCCTCTTTTTTTCTTCTTTTCGTCCGGAGTCTCATCCTGACTTGTGGGGGAATCATAGTCTCCATCATCCTTTCCTCACTGGGACAATGCTCTAATAATAATGATCATCACACTTTTATTTACTTACAACTCGAAGCCAGAACAAAATATGACTCTATGTGAATGATAATGATGACGCATGTCATATGCACAAAATGGTGGAAATTTGCATGGCAATATATCCCGGAATGGCTATGGAAATGCCATGATAGGTAGGTATGGTGGCTGTTGTGAGGAAGGTATATGGTGGTTGTATGGTACCGGCGAGAGTTACGCGGTAGAAGAGAGGCTAGCAATGGTGGAAGGGTGAGAGTGCGTATAATACATGGACTCAACATTAGTCATAAAGAACTCATATACATATTGCAAAAATCTACGAGTTATCAAAACAAAGTATTTAACGCATGCTCCTAGGGGAAGGGTTGCTAGGAGTTAACCATCACGCGATCCTAACCTCCACACAAAGGACGACACTCAATAAATAAATCATGCTCCAACTTCATCACATAACGGTTCACCATATGTGCATGCTACGGGAATCACAAACTTTAACACAAGTGTTTCTAAAATTCACAATTACTCCACTATCATGACTCTAATATCACCATCCTCATATCTCAAAACAATCATCAAGTATCAAACTTCTCATAATATTCAATGCACTTTCTATGAAAGTTTTTACTATACTCATCTTGGATGCCTATCATATTCAGACTAGTTTTATAACCAAAGCACATTACCATGCTGTTCTAAAAGACTCTCAAATAGATATAAGTGAAGCATGAGAGATCAATAATTTCTACAAAATAAAACCACCACCGTGCTCTAAAAGATATAAGTGAAGCACTAGAGCAAAACTATCTGGCTCAAAAGATATAAGTGAAGCACATAGAGTATTCTAATAAATTCTAAATCATTTTATTTCTCTAAAAAGGTGTGTCCAGCAAGGATGATTGTGGCAAAATAAAAAGAAAATACTTAAATCATACATGACGCTCCAAGCAAAACACATATCATGTGGTGAATAAAAATATAGTCTCAAGTAAAGTTACCGATAGACGAAGACGAAAGAGGGGATGCCTTCCCGGGGTATCCCCAATCTTAGGCTTTTGGTTGTCCTTTAATTTTACCTTGGGGTGCCTTGGGCATCCCCAAGATTAGGCTTTTGCCACTATATTGTTCCATAGTCCATCAAATCCATACTCAAAACTTGAAAACTTCACAACACAAAACTTAGCCAAAAATCTAGTGAGCTCCGTTAGTATAAGAAAACAAACCACTACTCAAAGGTACTGTAATTAACTCATTCTTTGTTTATATTGGTGTTAAAACTACTGTATTCCAACTTCTCTATGATTCATACCCCCCGATACTACTCATAGATTCATCAAAATAAGCAAACAACACACGAAAAACAGAATCTGTCAAAAACAGAACAGTTTGTAGTAATCTGTAACTTTCGAATACTTCTGTAACTCAAAAAAATTGAAATAAAGTGGTGGATGTGAGGAATTTTTCTATTAATCATCTGCAAAAAGAATCAACTAAAATGCACTCTCCGGCAAAAAAAATGACAGCTAATCTCGTGAGCACTAAAGTTTCTGTTTTTTACAGCATGATCACATAAACTTCACACAAGTCTTCCCAAAGGTTCTACATGGCACAAACACTAATTAAAACACAAAACCGCATCTAAACAGGAGCTAGATGAAATATTTATTCCTAAACACAAGTAAAAACAAAGAAAATAAAATTGGGTTGCCTCCCAACAAGCGCTATCGTTTAACGCCCCAAGCTAGGCACGATACAAGAATAGATCTAGGTATTACCATCTTTGGTAGGCAATCCATAAGTGGATCTCATAATAGATTCATAAGGTAATTTAATTTTCTTTCTAGGAAAGTGTTCCAAGCCTTTCCTTAACGGAAATCGGAATCTAATATTTCCTTCCTTCATATCAATAATTGCACCAATCGTTCTAAGGAAAGGTCTACCAAGAATAATAGGACATGAAGGATTGCAATCTATATCAAGAACAATGAAATCTAAGGGCACATAATTCCTATTGGTAATAATAAGAACATCATTAATCCTTCCCATAGGTTTCTTAATGGGAGAATCCGCAAGATACAGATTTAAAGAACAATCATCAAGTTCATGGAATCCTAACATATCACACAAAGCTTTTGGAATTATGGAACCACTTGCACCCAAATCACACAAAGCAAAACATTCACGATCTTTAATCTTAATTTTAATAGTAGGTTCCCACTCATCATAATGCTTTCTAGGGATAGAAACTTCTAATTCAAGTTTTTCTTCATAAGACTGCATTAAAGCACCAACTGTGTGTTCGGTAAAAGCTTTATTTTGACTATAAGCATGAGGAGAATTTAGCACGGATTGCAACAAGGAAATACAATCTATTAAAGAGCAATTATCATAATTAAATCCCTTGAAATCCAAGATGGTGGGTTCATTGCTATGCAAAGTTTTGATGTCTTCAATCCCACTTTTAACAATTTTAGCATCAAGATCTAAAAACTCCGAATCATTGGGACGCCTTTTAACTAAAGTAGATCATCGCCCGTCCCATCTTTATCAAGATTCATACTAGAAAACAAGGATTTAATAGGAGACACATCAATCACTTTTAGATCTTCATCTTTATTTTCATGATAACTAGAAGAGCACGCTTTCATAAAGCAATCTCTTTTAGCATGCATCCTAGCGGTTCTTTCTTTGTACTCATCAGTGGCAATTCTCATGGCTTTGAGAGACTCATTGATATCATGCTTAGGTGGAATAGATCTAAGTTTCAAAGAATCAACATCAAGAGTAATTCTATCCACGTTTCTAGCCAAATCATAAATCTTAATCAATTTTTCTTCAAGCAAAGCATTGAAATTCTTTTGCGAATTCATAAACTCTTTAACACTAGTATAAAATTCAGAGGGCATCTTACCAAAATTTCCATAAGAGTTATTGTAGGAATTACCATAATTATTAGAGGAATTACTAGCAAAAGGCCTAGGATTAAAGTTTCCTCTATAAGCATTGTTACCAAAATTATTCCTACCAACAAAATCCACATCCAAAGATTCACTATTATTTCCAATCAACGTGGACAAAGGCATATCATTAGGATCAGAAGAAGCACTCTTAGTAGCAAATAATTTCACAAGTTCATCCATCTTTCCACTCAAAACACTAATCTCTTCAATCGCATGGACCTTTTTACTAGTAGATCTTTCGGTGTGCCATTGAGAGTAGTTAACCATAATATTATCTAGGAGTTTGGTAGCTTCTCCTAAAGTAATCTCCATAAAAGTGCCCCCTCCGGCCGAATCTAAAAGATTTCCAGAAGCAAAATTCAAGTCAGCATAAAAGTTTTGTATAATCATCCATAAGTTCAAACTATGTGCAGGGTAATTACGTATCATTAATTTCATTCTCTCCCAAGCTTGTGCAACATGCTCATGATCTAGTTGCTTAAAATTCATAATATCGTTTCTAAGAGAGATAATCTTAGCGAGAGGAAAATACTTAGAGATAAAGGCATCTTTTCCCTTATTCCATGAATCAATACTATTTCTAGGCAAAGAGGAAAACCAAGTTTTAGCAAGATCTCTAAGTGAAAATGGAAATAGCATTAATTTAACAATATCATTATCCGTATCCCTCTTCTTTTGCATATCGCACAAATCAACAAAGTTGTTCAGATGGGTAGCGGCAACTTCACTAGGAAGGCAAGAAAATTGATCTTTCATGACAAGATTCAACAAAGCAGCATTGATCTCACAAGATTCAACATCTAAGATAGGAGCAATCGGCGTGCTAAAAAATCATTATTGTTGGTATTGGAGAAGCCACACAATTTGGTATTGTCTTGAGCCCTAGTGACAAGCAAGCAATGCAACACACAAGCAAACAAGAGGCAAGCGAACGGTAAAACACACGGAAAAAGAACGGCGAATAAAACGGCAAGGGTGAAGTGGGGGAGAGGAAAACGAGAGTCAAATAATGTAGTGCGAGGGATAAGGGTCTGTGATAGGTACTTGGTATATGACTTTTGCGTAGATCTCCCCGGCAATGGCGCACAAAATTCTTCTTGCTACTTCTCGAGCTTGCGTTGTATTCCCTCGAAGAGGAAAGGGTGATGCAGCACAGCAGCGTAAGTATTTCCCTCAGTTTTTGAGAACCAAGGTAACAATCCAGTAGGAGACCACGCGCGAGTCCCTCGCACCTGCACAAACAAATAAGAACCTCGCACCCAACGCGATAAGGTGTTGTCAATCCCTTCACGGTCACTTATGAGAGTGAGATCTATTAGATATGATAGGATAATGTTTTTGGTATTTTTGGTATAAGAACAGAAAGTAAATAAGCAACGACAATAGAAATTGGCTAGTTGAAAGAAAAGTAATATGATAAAGATAGACCCCGGGGCCATAGGTTTCACTAATGGCTTCTCTCATGATAGCAGAATTCAATGGTGGGTGAACAAATTACTGTGAAGCAATTGATAGAGAAGCACATAGTTATGGGAATATCTAGGCATGATCATTGTATATAGGCCTGACGTCCGGGTACTAACTTGCAACAAAAGATAAGTGGTAACAGTGATATGATAGTGATGATAGTAATAGTAAAAAGTAAACAGCAAAAGTAAATAGCAGTAGTAAATGGCAAAAGTAGCAACTAGTGACAAGCAAGGTTTAAAATACTGTAGGCTAGGGAGATGGATGGTTGGGCGCTGCATGGATGAGATAGATTCTAACTTGGGGCACGGCACACGGAAAAGTAATGATCATCTAGGCAAATATCAAACATTAGGCATGTATCCCGTAGGTAGTTGTACGTGCTTGCAATAAGAACTTGCACAACATCTTTTGTCCTACCATCTCGCTACGAACGGGGCCAAAAGGAACTAATGGATATTAAGGTGCTCCTGTCAAAGAGCACCGGAACAAAGCAATGAACTCAATGGATACATGTAATCCTCAAACTACGGACCATCCCCTTTGGTGTCCCAAGCTGTCACTTTTGGGATCGCCGGTTCCGAACCGTAACAGGTGCATACAACTCATAGATAGGATCAAGAACACAAATATATTCATGCAAACACATATGGTTCAGATCTGAAATCATGGCACTCGGGCCCTAAGTGTCAAGTATTAAGAATAACAAGTTGTAGCAAAGATGATAAACACCATAGTAGATGATAGGCAACATGCCCCCAACAATCTGACGAACTATTACATGATCTAACTCATCCAATCCCTACCATCCCCTTCGCCTACAGCAGGGGAATTACTCACACATGAAGGGGGAAGTCATGGAGGGATGATGGAGTGGTGATGATGATGACGACGGCGACGATCTCCCCTCTCCGGAGGCCAATTCAGCCTCCAGATTAGCCCTCCCGAAGAAGAACAGAGGGTGGCGGCGGCTCCGCGACGAAAAACTGCGAAAGAACTTCCGATCTGGGGTTTCTGCGTCGGGAGAAAAAATACGGGCTAAAGTAGGGCACCAGGGGGTGTGGGCCCCACCCAGGCGCCCCCCCGGCGCGGCCCAGGGGGGGACGCGCCCACAGGGCGCCTGGGCACCCCGTGGCCCCCCTCTGGCCCCACTTCTGGTATTTGGTTCCTCCGGGTGTGTGGATTTTCTCTGATTTTTCGTGGATTTTTCTGAGATACTTAAAAATCCGTTTTCCTGCACACAAATAAACCATACAGGCAGCTCTGCTGAAAACAGCGTCAGTCCGGGTTAGTTTAGTCCAAATCATGCAAGAATGAGGTCAAAACAATATCAAAAGTGTTTGGAAAAGTAGATACGTTTGAGACGTATCAACTCCCCCAAGCTTAGCATATTGCTTGTCCTCAAGCAATTCAGTTCAACGAACTGGACGCGACAAAGAAAACTTTGACAAACTCTTTTGCTTCATTAGATGTATATAAGCATGTACTACGAAAAGAGTTTAGCAAGTATTGAAATAGTACTTATGAGGACAATGCAAGGAGCAATCCTTCTTTCAAGTGACCAGTCACAAATACTTAAAAATAAATAATATATTACTGAAAATCAAGACAAGATCACATTGCACATAGCTTGAGCATATTAGGGTGGTATCTCGCTAGCCTCCATGAGTGAAGCAAAACATAAATGCAGAGACTCCTCCAGGGTTTTAAAGGAGACTAGAACTAAGAATTTCAGAATAAATCATATCACAAGTATGCAGAAGACAATGTAATACTTTGGGACAATGCACATTACACTCAGAATGACAATTATGCTCTCCTAGTCGGTGCTTTGAAGAAAGAAGGTGAGACTCTTGAACCGTGGCTTTTGTTGGCAAAGTTGAAAACCCGTGATCGGAAACAAAAACTAAACATGTACCAGAGCTCTTGGTTTTAAAAACAGAAGTGAATATGTTTTTGAGAGGTGCATATTTCGTCAACGAATGCTAGTAGATAACTCAGTCACTTTTTAAGCTAGACAAGTCTCGAGGAACGGCTCCCGCATGAGGACGATCACATCCTCTTAATCTCCTTTGTTTATCACTGCCAAAGTTTTCTGATTTCTCATGAACAAAGCGTGAAGGAGGGTTTGTTTGTTATATTATCTTTTCGAGTCGGGCGCACTCAATGCCAGTTCCTTTTCATATTAGGGGTTTGCACATTATACATGCAATCCAGGGGTGAAACTTGTCCAACTTAAAAGGATTATGAATTAACTACTACTTCCTCATGAGCTAAAACATAGGCACAAAAAGAGAATTGCTTTTGAATAATTTCGAGATAGTACATGAAAGTCTTCGTTAGGAATGGTAGTTAAATACCATGTATAGGAAGGTATGGTGGACTCATATGGCATAACAGGTTTTAAAGGGTTTGGATGCACAAGCAGTCAGTCCGCTTAGTACAGGTGGAGGTTTAGCAAAAGACTGGGAAGCGACCAACTAGAGAGCAATAACGGTCATAATCATGCAGAGCGACAAAGCAACATTGAATCGGGCATGAAAGTGATATAACTATTCTAAAACTCAAAGATCATCAAGGCAAAGTAGACTTTTAGTCTTAAACATGTGTAAGCATGTGCCAAGTCAATCCAAAAATTCTCTAAAGGGAAATACCACCTTAGTATACCAGACTATGAACAGTGCAATGCATGTAGATCATTTCAATAACACATTATATACTCTAGTTATTCGGGACTAACCACAAGGAAAGCATGAACCACTGGAAGAGCATTGTAAACATAGCACTATGTCGCTACAAGCTGGTCTCTAGATCATAAGTACAGGCATATGTACAAAAGTAGAAACAATAAGAGTTCATACCGGTCTTCCTTGTTGCTTCCTTTCAGTCGATCTTCGTCATCACTGCTTGTCACTTGCACGATCGAACGCAAGAAATATAATCAAATGCCATCACGGACTCGAGCTGATCTCTGAAAACAAAGCAAACTAAAGAGAGAAAGGAAATCTTTTTGGTTTTTTTTCATAGGTTGAATAAAAGCAAAAGAAAGAGAAAATCTTTTTGTTGTTTTTGCAAAGAGAGAAATAAAGAAGAACGGGCAAATGCTTCGAAAAGATCAAAGCGAATGAAACAGATAATACAATGGAAAACTCAGAAGGGCACGTACTCCCCCAAGCTTAGGCTTTTGGCCTAAGTTGGTAGCAGCTACTGCCCCCAGGAGCCTCCTGCTCCAGGGGCATGGTGGTGAGACCAAGGGTCGTAGAAGGATGATGGCGCGTACACCGAACTCCTCGGAGTCTCCCACGAGGAAGGTTCCGAGCGCCAAACAGAGGAAGACCCTTCACCAAACTCGGTGGCGGTCTCTTCCTGAAAATGTGGTATCTCACCGTGCCTCTCCTCGTCGGGCACAACCCCCTCCATGGGGTTATGGAACTGATGCTGGACCATGAACTCATCGAACTGGACAACATCAAAGGACCATCTGTTCCTGCGAGAAAAATCAAACAAAAGAGGTGCAGGTAGACGGATCTCGCGTTCCGCGGTAGTTCTGAAACGCAAGATATAAACAAGGTTATCAAGCTCAGAACCCATGGTAACAAACTTATGCCTTTTCATAGCAGCAAGATCAAAGCTTAAATAAGTAAAAGGAGTATCATCAGGGTGTGGGGTGCCTCCAAGATGCTCTAAGATAAGTGTGGCATAAATGCCACCATATAAGTCCCCCTTGTTACCGTTCATAGCAAGGCGTCGAGCAATTAAGGTACCCAGATTATAATCAGACCTCCCTGAGAGGGCTGCTGCCAGGATAGCAATATCCGGAGCAAAAATGCTGCTCGTGTTGTCACGAGCTAACACCCCTCTAGCAATATAATACGCAAAATACCTGAGGTGAGGAAACAAGATGCTGGAGATCTTCGACCGATGAATATCCCTCGTACCCATGCTACAGAGAGAGTTGATGATGGTTTTCAGCTCGGAGGGCTGAGTGGTCATCCTTGCCGTCCTCCCAACGTTCGGCACACCTATTACTTCACAAAAATTTCCCAAAGTCATGGTGATAAGATCATTATAAATTTTAAACTCAATAGCACCTGAATCAGGATTATATCTAAAACTGTTAATGAAACTGGAGGTGAGTTTTTGATACTGAGTAACACGGCTTGTGACGAGCCGTGTCAAACCTGCATTAGCACAAAGATTATAAAACTCATCCTTGATTCCCGCAGCTTCCATAAATTCATCGCATGGAAATGTCATCGCACGTGCTGGACTTGTGTCTTCCAACAACTCCAGGGGCACATGATCCTCATTATAGCTCACCCTGGCAGTCGATGGTGAAGCTACGGCTCTAGTGACTCGATCGGAGTGTGCGGGCCTCCTCTTCTCGAGCCATCCTTTTGCCCTTCCTAACAAACTCATTTCTGAATTTTTTTACAATTTACAAAAACAAGGATTAAAACAAAGTGAGCTAAGGCAAACTACTCAACTCACTTGCCCAAGGCATAAACTTGCATCAAAACTTGGAAAATAACCTTCTACACATGCATGCAAGCTCATCTCTACAGCACCAAGAACTACTAAATACTCACAAATGAGGCCACCAATCAAAAATCTAATTGGAGGGGTGGAGGAGTCACATACCAGGGAGTATTTGCTCAAAATTTCAGCTCAAATGATGGGCTGTAGAGAGAGATCGAAGAATCGCCTCCAAGAACAGCAAGAACAAGACCAGAACTCGGGTTTCTGGAAAAAGAGAGAGAGAGGGGAAGAAGAAGTACCTGGAGGGGGGTCCCGTGGGCCCCAGGCGCCCTGTGGGCGCGGCCAGGGGCTGGGCCGCGCCAGCTGGCCGCCTGGGCCACTGGTGGACCCCCCTGGCTGGCCCCAGGACTTTCCGGGTCTCTCCCGTTGTGGAAATTTTTAATATAATTTTTCTGGAATTTTTCTGAAAACTTCACTGTTGAAATTTTTTCGAAGTTCAAAAAGCTGCGAAACTCTCTGAAAACTTGAAGCAGTTAGTAGTATTGTTGAAGCTTCAAAAACATAGATACTTGGTACAGCAAGTAGGACAACACTAAAAACAAATGAAAACATAGCAAGCTCAACTTTTTATCCATATAAAACACGTTCACTAGTAAGGTTGATCAAGTCTTACCAACAAACAAGCGATATATAGAGCAAAAAGTCTCACCTCCTACGAAGTAATCATTGAACTTTTACCTTTGTCCCTACCATGATAGTTTTGTATTTGTGAGGCATATGTAGTGGACAGTCCCATTCTCCAATTTTCACGGTCTCGATATTCTCTATAGAGTTGAGGGCATGCCTCCTGTCGGTCTTCTTCGGAAAATATACCGTGTGTTCTTTATCATTCACATGAAAGGTAACCTTCCCTTTGTTGCAATCAATAATAGCACCTGCGGTGTTAAGGAAAGGTCTACCAAGAATAATGGACATGCTCCCATCCTCGGGCATGTCAAGCACAACAAAATCAGTAAGAATTAAACAATTAGCAACTTCAACTGGAACATCCTCACAAATACCTATCGGAACAGCGGTTGACTTGTCAGCCATCTGAAGGGAGATATCTGTAGGAATTAGTTTCTCTAAACAAAGCCTCTCGTAAAGAGAGAGAGGCATAACACTCACTCCCGCTCCAAGATCACATAAAGCAGTTTTGACATAATTATTCTTTATGGAGCAAGGAATGGTGGGTATACCTGGATCACCGAGCTTCTCAGGAATCTTTTCACTGAAATAATAGTTAGCAAGCATAGTAGATATTGCATCATTAGGAACTTTTCTTTTGTTAGTGACAATATCTTTCATATATTTTGAATAAGGAAGTAACTTAATAGCATCAGTCAAGGGTATCTGAAGAAAAAGAGGTTTAATCCACTCACAAAACTTATTATAATGCTCTTCTTCTTTAGATTTGATGGACTTACCTGGAAAGGGCATGAGTTTCTGTACCCATGGTTCTTTCTCCTTCCCATGTTTTCTTACGATGAAGTCTTCTTTAGTGTACCTCTTACATTTGTCAGGTGCTTCTTCTTCTCGAACTTCAGGCGGATCATTCTTCTCATTATTATTACCTTCAGGTTCAGCACCGTCTTCAGTCTCAGCATCGGAAATAGATACACTGTTGGGATCAATAGCTGGCTCTTCATCTGCAATAGGATCATTAGAATTGTCAGTCTCTTTATGTTTCTTCTTCTTATTGGGAGAGACAGCAATTTCTTCTTCCTGCATTTGAGAATCTTGCTCGATTCTCTTCGGATGTCCCTCTGGATAAAGAGGATCTTGAGTACTAGTTCCTCCTCGGGTCTTAATCCCAAAAGCCTGCAATTTATCTTGTTTGGCATTGTTAGCAAGTAAATCTCTTTGCACATTAGAAATTTGATCAAGCTGAGTTTGAACCATATGAAAATGCTTCACAAGACATTGAACATCATTAACTGTTCTATATAAAACATCAAGCAACTTTTTGATAGCAAGGGAATTATCATGCAACTGACTTTCTATCCTCTCATTAAAATGATTCTGTTTCATAATAAAATTATCAAACTCATCTAAACATTGATCAGGAGGTTTACCATGAGGGATGTCACTTGCGTTGAAATCTAAAAGAGAGTGTACCTCTACCATAGGAGGGTGAGTGGTAGGCTCACACAGCTTCTCAATAGGGGGTAGATTCTTCACGTCTTCAGCTTTAATACCTTTCTCTTTAATAGACTTCTTTGCTTCTCGCATATCCTCGGGGCTTAGAACAAACATGCCCATCTTCTTTGTTGGTGGAGGTGGTTCAGGGACGGACCAATCTTCATGGTTTTTGGCAATCCTTCCCATTAAATCTTCCGCATCGTCCGGTGTTCTTTTCCTGAAAACACAACCAGCACAACTGTCCAAATAGGACCTGGATTCATCAGTTAGACCAGCATAGAATATATCGATTAATTCATTCTTAGGAATTTCATGTCCTGGCCTAGCCCGAATCAAACCGCAGTACCTCCCCCAAGCTTTAGGGACGGACTCATCCTGCAACTGTTTAAAGTTATAAATTCTTTGTAAAGCAGCATGTTGCATGTGAGAGGAAAGTACTTATCAACAAAAGAGTGAGCTAAGTCCTGAGGACTTTTAATGGAACCGCATGGAAGTGAATGATACCATGCTTTAGCACCCTCCTTCAAGGAGAAAGGAAGAAGCTTGGTCACATAAAAGCATCGTATCTTTTCATCTGTGGTAAATAGGCTACCTAGCTCACCAAGTTTAGTTAGGTGTGCAATAGCATCATCATTTTCTCTGCCATAAAAGGGGTCAGCTTCAACCATAGGTATAAGGGAAAGATCACCAGAGAAGTCAAAATCAGGATCATCAATGCATATAGGAGATGTAGTAAACTCAGGATTAGGAACGGTTTTGTTTTTCAAAGAGTGTTTTTCAAATATTTTCTTAATAACTTCAGGGTCAGAGCCAGCAAACTCTGTCAGTTCCCTGCATAGATCTTCATCAAGCATATAGTAATCATCATCAAGGAGACTCTCCTTGAGTTTACTCAAATCAGGATAATCATAAGTTTCACCAATAGGGTAGCGAGTAACAGGAAGTTCAATTCCATATTTTTCAGCAGCAACAACAATTTGTTTCTCAAGAGGATAACCAAGCGAACTAATATCATCATCAAAAGTAGTAGAAGCATCATCAAGAGTATCAGACATAGTAACAGATTCAATAGGAACATCATGTGGTGGTGGTGAGGCAAACTTACTCATAACAGAAGGTGAATCAAGCGTAGCACTAGTGCTCAGAGCAGTACCTCTTCTGGTAGTAGATAGTAAGATCGGAACCTTGGGGTCTCCTTTCTTACCCATTGTGAATAAAGTGCAGCAGGTAGAATACCTCAAGTAGACTTGTAAATATTGCTATGCTCCCCGGCAACGGTGCCAGAAAACGGTACTTGATAACCCTCAATCGTAAGGGATCGAGATAGTCTTCGCGGGTAAGAATAACCCAATTTATTGATTCGACACACGGGGAGCCAAAGAGTATTTATAAGCTTTAACAGTTGAGTTGTCAATTCAACCGCACCTGATATACTAACTTGCAACAAAAGATAAGTGGTAACAATGATATGATAGTGATGATAGTAATAGTAAAAAGTAAACTGCAAAAGTAAATAGCAGTAGTAAATGGCAAAAGTAGCAACTAGTGACAAGCAAGGTTTAAAATACTGTAGGCTAGGGAGATGGATGGTTGGGCCCTGCATGGATGAGATAGATTCTAACTTGGGGCACGGCACACGGAAAAGTAATGATCATCTAGGCAAATATCAAACATTAGGCATGTATCCCGTAGGTAGTTGTACGTGCTTGCAATAAGAACTTGCACAACATCTTTTGTCCTACCATCCCGCTACGAACAGGGCCAAAAGGAACTAATGGATATTAAGGTGCTCCTGTCAAAGAGCACCCGAACAAAGCAATGAACTCAATGGATACATGTAATCCTCAAACTACGGACCATCCCCTTTGGTGTCCCAAGCTGTCACTTTTGGGATCGCCGGTTCCGAACCGTAACAGGTGCATACAACTCATAGATAGGATCAAGAACACAAATATATTCATGCAAACACATATGGTTCAGATCTGAAATCATGGCACTCGGGCCCTAAGTGTCAAGCATTAAGAATAACAAGTTGTAGCAAAGATGATAAACACCATAGTAGATGATAGGCAACATGCCCCCAACAATCTGACGAACTATTACATGATCTAACTCATCCAATCCCTACCATCCCCTTCGCCTACAGCGGGGGAATTACTCACACATGAAGGGGGAAGTCATGGAGGGATGATGGAGTGGTGATGATGATGACGATGGCGACGATCTCCCCTCTCCGGAGGCCAATTCAGCCTCCAGATTAGCCCTCCCGAAGAACAACAGAGGGTGGCGGCGGCTCCACGACGAAAAACTGCGAAAGAACTTCCGATCTAGGGTTTCTGCGTCGGGAGGAAAAATACGGGCTAAAGTAGGGCACCAGGGGGTGTGGGCCCCACCCAGGCGCCCCCCCCGGCGCGGCCCAGGGGGGGCGCCCACAGGGCGCCTGGGCACCCCCTGGCCCCCCTCTGGCCCCACTTCTGGTATTTGGTTCCTCCGTGTGCGTGGATTTTCTCTGATTTTTCATGGATTTTTCTGAGATACTTAAAAATCCGTTTTCCTGCACACAAATAAACCATACAGGCAGCTCTGCTGAAAACAGCGTCAGTCCGGGTTAGTTTAGTCCAAATCATGCAAGAATGAGGTCAAAACAATATCAAAAGTGTTTGGAAAAGTAGATACGTTTGAGACGTATCACCGGGACAAGTAGACCGAAACGATTCTGCATCTACTACTATTACTCCATACATCGACCGCTATCCAGCATGCATCTAGAGTATTAAGTTCATAAGAACAGAGTAATGCCTTAAGCAAGATGACATGATGTAGAGGGATAAACTCAAGCAATATGATATAAACCCCATCTTTTTATCCTCGATGGCCAAAATACTATACATGCCTTGCTGCCCCTACTGTCACTAGGAAAGGACACCGCAAGATTGAACCCAAAGCCAAGCACTTCTCCCATTGCAAGAACTATAGATCTAGTAGGCCAAACCAAACCAATAATTCGAAGAGACTTGCAAGGATATTATAATCATACATAAAGATTTCAGAAAAGAATCCAATATTTTTCATAGATATTCTTGATCATAAACTCACAATTCATCGGGTCTCGACAAACACACCGCAAAAAGATTACATCGAATAGATCTCCTCGAAGATCGAGGAGAACTTTGTATTGATATCCAAAGAGAGAGAAGAAGCCATCTAGCTAATAACTATGGACCCGAAGGTCTGTGGTAAACTACTCACAACTCATCGGAGGGGCTATGGTGTTGATGTAGAAGCCCTTCGTGATCGATGCCCCCTCCGGCGGAGCTCCAGAACAAGCCCCAAGATGGGACCTCACGGGAACAGAAGGTTACGGCGGTGGAATTAGGGTTTCATCATGCTCCCCGATGTTTTCAGGGTATATGGGTATATATAGGATGAAAAAGTACGTCGGTGGAGCCACGTGGGGCCCACGAGGGTGGGGGCGTGCCTACCGCCCCCCTGGGCGCGCCCTGCCCCCTCGTGGGCACCTTGTTTCTTCTCTGACTTGTACTCCAAGTCTCTCGTGAAGATATCGTTCCAAAAATAACTCTCCCGAAGGTTTCATTCCGTTTGGGCTCCATTTGATATTCCTTTTCCGCGAAACACTGAAATAGGCAGAAAAACAACAATTTGCACTGGGCCTTGGGTTAGTAGGTTAGTCCCAAAAATAATATAAAAGTGTATAATAAAGCTCATTAAACATCCAAAACTGAATATATAATAGCATGGAACAATAAAAAACTATAGATACGTTGGAGACGTATCACCATATCACAAGATCGTATAAAGTTTATTTTCTCCACACTAATAGATCATACATATTTTAGAGATTTGCAACAATGACAACTTACTTGAAGGATCTTACTCAATCGAAAGGTAGGTATGGTGGACTCTCATGGCAAAACTGGGTTTAAGGATGTAAGGAAGCACAAGTAGTATCTCTACTTGGTGCAAGAAGTTTTGGCTAGCATGAGGGGGAAAGGCATGCTCAACATGTTGGATGATCCATGACAATATACTTTATTTCAGATATAAGAAGACATAACCCATTACGTTGTCTTCCTTGTCCAACATCAACTCTTTAGAATGTCTGTAACATCCCAAATTTTCAATTTGGAATGTTATACATAGATCATACTGCATTGCATGATTATTTGCATTTTTGTTCGTGGCGATCCTCGAAATTCTAAGCAACTCAAGGACCTATGGAGAGAGTTGGGAATTCTACCGTTTTGTATTTGAGTTTACTCAAATACCGGTACGAGGACAGTGTTGGTTTTAATTATTTTTCTCTCCTAAAAATATTTCTAAATGCAATATATGAGCGGAGATAATATGACTTCTCCAAAATAACAGAAATATTGGAGGAAAAATGTTAAAATCACTTTTGGTATTTTTCTGGTTTTATTTGCGATTTTATTTGCATAGGGAAAATGCGCATTTTTCAAAATTGCATTTAGGTCCGGGAAAATGTTCACTTTGTCCTAAATATTATTAGCGGACGGTGAAAATTTATTTCGGAATTTTTGGAGTCCGTTTAGTATTTCTTTCGTTAGTTTTCCTACGTCAGGACTCTTTTAGAAAAAAAGGGCAAACCGACTCCGGGCCATGAAAGGCCACGACTCTGGCCTTTATATAGCGCCAGCCGCCGGCCCGCAAAAGCCCAGCCGCCCCGCCGAACCCTAGCCGCACCGCCGCCTCGAGCCCCGCGTCGCGCCGCCGCCCGCCCCGCCCGCGCCAGCCGCCGCCGCCTCGAGCCCCACGCCGTGCCGCCGCCCGCCCCGCCCGCGCTGCTCGCCGCCGACACCGCTGCCACGCCGCCTCGCCGCCGCCCACGCGCCACCGCCGCCGCGCGCCACCGCCGCCGAGCCGACGGCCTCCGCCGGACCCGCCGCCCGCCACCACCGGAGTAGCCGCCGGAGTCATCGTCTTCGAGGTAGCCATCGGTTTTCTTCTTAAACCGATCGGTTCTTTTCGTAAAACCCTAGTTTCATTTTTTTAGGTTTAGATCGGTTCGGTTTTCTTCGGTTTAGTTATTTAGTGGACGTTCGTCCGTACGTTCATTTTAACGAACGCTGTTCGTCCATTAGCCGTAGACAGCGAACGTTCGTTCGTTAGCCTGTTCGTCAGTTTTCTTTTTCGGGGTATTTATCCGCGATTATTCCGATCGCGATTTCTGCCCTGATCTTGTTTTTCGTTTTTCTTTTCGCTCGACAGTCGGAATCAGGTGATTCAAAATCCCAGATATTCGCCTCGATGCCCTCTTTCCGTTTAACCAACTTGAACAAAGTTTTGGCTACTGTAAAATTTGACTTTAGATTAATTAGTAACCGGAGCTCGTTTCTTTCGCAGTTTGAGTTTCGTTGCTTCTTTTGATTTGATTCTTTTTGCAAACCAGAGTTCTTAAGTTGAACTTTCTGGTTAGATTTTATCTTTTGGAGTTTTGTTTGTGCGCCTTTGCTTGTTTGCTTATGTATGCTATTGTTTGCTTGCGATAGAATACCCGGACTGTGAAGCGTGCTACTACGAGTCTCTAGGTTTTGCAAATCGTCAGCAAGGCAAGTAACACTTTGATCATGCTTTTATTACCCAGTTTTTATGCATTAGATCAAACCCTCACACATTGCATGAGTAGGATCTCTTAATTTGTGGGAATGGGAAGTTGATTGTGGTAGAACCTATTACCTGCATTATTTTCAAACCCTTGGGAGTTACTTCTACGTTTGCTTAGGTTGCTATGCTATGCTCGTAGACGTGGTTTGGATTTGAGTGAAATCCATGACAGATGTGAGTTGTTAATTAAGGATTCAACTTAAGGTGGCTACTTGAATACACATCTGGGTGGATTGGTTGCAGGGCACCTGGAGAATCCAGTGTTGTCCTAGGAAATCCCGGGGTTCCGTGTGATTTTTCCTATGGAATGCCACCCAGGCTCAAAGGGATCATAAAACTGTTCATGCTAGAAACTTCCGTGTGCAGCCACAATGCCATTATGGGCTCTGGCATAGTTGAGTAAGTTGTGGGAAACCTTTCCTTGATGGGCTAGCAGATGTAGAGGGATTGTAGGTGTATCGGCCTATCTATCTGGTTAAGGGGACCTCTTCGGGAAGACTGTGTCTCGGTCATCCGTTTCTCAAACACCATGTAGTGCGAGAAACCAAACGGAGGCGATTGAGTCTTGTGGGAAAAGTGCACAAACCTCTACAGAGTGTACAAACTGATCATGATTAGCCGTGTCCTCGGTTATGGACATCATGAGTATCTGGTACTTGCATCTTCTGTGTTATCTTGCCAGCATATTCCATGTGTTGACCCGTTTTCGGGCTGCAACATATTACGTTGCAGACTTTTTCGACGAGGAATAAGACGTTCTAGGTCGTTTGTCATGCACTCAGCTATGCCGTTGGAGTTGATGGACTCACTTATCTTCCAAGCCTTCCGCTATTATTTTGTTAGATGGCCTTAAGCCATAGATTTTTGTAATAAGTTCTCATTGGAGACATTTGATGTAATAAGTGTGTGATTGCCACTCTGTTATAAATCCTTCAAGTACTGTGTGTGTCAGCATTACCGATCCAGGGATGACACGAAACACAGAGACTTCGGTCCATTCGGATCGTGGTCGCTACAAAGATGGTATCAGAGCACACGCTGAATGTAGGACACGACCACTAAGACAGACCGTAGATCACTCTTCTCTACTCATTTCGGACTTCTCTCCATTTTCTACTTATTTAGGATGGTGGACCCAAGGAACAAGTTCACTCAACCGGATGAAGACACACCATTTGGACGACACTTGAAGGAAGTCACTAGGTACCTGAACATAGGAATACCAAGCTTTACCGGGACCTACACCGCCACTTTACCAGAGGAGGAGCGATGGAGCATTCAAGTTCAAATTCCCGGAAGAACCTTCACACCATCCACTGAGCCAATAGAGTTTTCTTTTGATGCTCCAACCTGGAGCCTAGGAAAGAGCATGGCCGCCCACTTCACAATGGGAAGGATCGGAGAAGTCTACAAGCAGGAGCTGAAGGACACCATCTACCAAATTTGTGGACGCCGAGATGAGAGTTGGGACATGATCAGCACCTGGAAGGATAGGTCAATTGCCGCGGCATCAGATGTGCGCTGGGATGATAGAATTGAAGAAGGCACTAAATAGGAATTTGGAGCTAGAAGAAGAACTTAAGTCTACTCGTGACGGATACGAGGAGGAGATGTTGATACAGTAGAGAAGAATGATGATTTAACAAGGAAGCTAGGAGTATTCATGGGAGATCCAGCACCAGGAGGTGAAGAAGAGGAAGAAGAACCCAAGGAGATTTGTCCTGAAGATTACATTATCATCGACGACACGGATTCAGACCCCGATGATAGTGAAGACGAAGATTATGAAGATGAAGCTGGAGCAGACATCATGGAATCTTCCGCCGATCAATATTTTTAGATGACCACCCTATGACTAGTAGTTTTCCCCACATAGTAGTATTTAGAGCGCTTTTGTAATGGTAGTTAGATTTGTAAGACCTTGCTTGAAATTGATTGGTGTGATATGATTGTGTTTGTCTCATGTGCATATGGGTAGTGATTTTCCCTTAGACCTCAATTCTATTCTAATTTCTTCCCTCTACACCCATCAGATGCCTCCAAGACGTGAGCCCGGATTTGAGTTTCCCCCTGAGCTCACTCACTTGATCCAGTAGCAGAACACCTTGATGCAACTACTTGTCCAGAGCACTCAGAACAACCAGAACAACAACAACAACAACAACCCTCCACCACCACCACCCATGGACAACCTGACACGTTTCTTAAGGTTGCAACCACCAGTGTTTGCTAGTAGCATCAAACCAATAGTGGCTGATGACTGGCTACGCAAGATTGGAAGGGATTTGACCACCGCCAATTGCTCGGATGCTGAGAAAGTGCGATTTGCCGCACACCAGTTGTCTGGACCAGCCGCAGCATGGTGGAAGAATTACACAGCCATTTTCCCCATAGCCAATGTCACTTGGGAGCAGTTTCAGCAAGCTTTCCGTACTGCCCATGTCTCAACTGGAGCTATGAGCATGAAGAAGCGGGAGTTTCACAACTTGTGCCAAGGAAACCGTACTGTAGCTCAGTACGTGGATGAGTATAGTACCCTATCTCGTTATGCCCCAGATGATGTGGCCATAGATGCCGCTAAGCAGGAGATATTTATGGAAGGGCTGAATGATGAGATGAGCGTACAGTTGATGGTGGCAACTTTCAACAACTACCAGGAGTTGGTAGATATAAAGCTCTTATGATTGAAGGGAAGCACCAGTAGATTGAAAGCCGCAAGAGGAAGTATGGACAAGGAAGGAATAATTCTGGAGCCCAGCAGAAGCCCCGATTCACTCCGAATTCGGGAGGATATACCCATAACCATGGAATTCCCCACAACCACAATGGCCCTCAGAATGGAAATGGGAATGGAGCAAGTAGTAACCAGAGCCGCTCTACACCGTCCACACCCGCTAAGAAGGATTTCAGCCACGTCACTTGTTTCGAGTGCGGGAAGAATGGACATTATGCTAATGACTGCCCTGAAGCTAAGAACGGGAACGACAATGGAAGCACCGGGAAGAAGCCCAACCCGTTCAACAAAGGACAAGTGAACCACGTGACTGTGGAGGAGGTAGAAGAGCAACCAGATGCTGTTGTCGGTAAGTTTTTGGTTAAGACATTTACCGCAATAGTTCTTTTCGATACTGGTGCATCACATTCATACATTTCAAGGGGATTCGTAAATAGACATAGGATGTCCACCCGAGTTCTTAAGACCCCCATGTTAGTAAGTTCACCAGGAGCAGAGTATATGGCACACCAAGGATGTTTTCAGACGCCATTGACCATAGGACACCACACTTTCCCCTCCGACCTAATAGTTCTGGAGTCACAAGGATTGGACGTGATATTAGGTATGGACTCGCTATCGAAGTATGGAGGTAACATAGATTGTGCCAGTAAGTCTATTTTGCTCACCACCCTGGAGGGAAAAAGGATTAAGTATGTATCTAGGCATTCGCCTATAAGGACACAAGTACATTCTCTCACGGGAGTAGTCCAGGAGGAAGTGCCAGTAGTAAAGGATTATCCGGATGTGTTCCTAGAGGAGTTACCTGGCATGCCACCGGATAGAGATATTGAGTTTTTGATAGAGTTGTTGCCTGGCACCGGATCAATATCTAAGAGACCGTATCAGATGCCAGCGAATGATCTGGAGGAGATCAAGAAGCAGATTAAGGAGTTATTGGAGAAAGGATTTATTCGCCGAAGTTCATCACCTTGGGGAGCCCCAGTGCTTTTGGTCGAAAAGAAGGATGGATCATTAAGAATGGTCGTTGATTATTGTGCGCTGAATGAAGTGACTGTTAAGAATAAGTACCCGCTGCCGATGATCAATGATTTGTTCTACCAATTCGAGGGAGCGAAAGTATTCTCCAAGATAGATCTACGATCTGGATACCACCAATTGAAGATCCGAGCGAAGGATATACCTAAGACAGCCTTCACCACACGGTACGGGCTATATGAGTATACGGTTATGTCATTTGGATTGACTAACGCCCCTGCCTATTTCATGAGTATGATGAATAAAGTGTTCATGGAGTTCTTGGATAACTTCGCCATGGTATTCATAGATGATATTCTAGTATACTCGAAGGATTAAGAAGAACATGCAGAGCATTTGCGTTTGGTATTGGAGAAGCTCAGAGAACATCAGTTATATGCCAAGATTAGCAAATGCGAGTTTTGGTTGAAGGAAGTCGGATTCCTAGGGCATGTTATATCGGGAGAAGGTATAGCAGTGGACCCCGTCAAAGTGCAGGCAGTCACTGAGTGGTTGGCACCCACATCAGTTGGAGAGATCCACATTTTTCTTGGACTCACGGGATACTACCGGAGATTCACAGAAAATTTCTCCAAGATTGCAAAGCCAATGACGACATTGTTGAAGAAGGAGACAAAGTTCGATTGGACTAAAGAGTGTGAAGAAAGTTTCCAGCAGTTGAAGAAACGGTTGACGACAGCCCCGGTGCTGATATTGCCAGATATACGCAAGGATTTCCAAGTGTATTGCGACGCTTCACGCTTAGGACTTGGAGGAGTACTTATGCAGGATGGAAGAGTTGTTTCCTATGCATCCCGTCAACTGCGACCGCACGAGTTGAATTATGCGACACACGATCTGGAGTTAGCAGCTGTAGTGTGATAACCCTCAACCGTAAGGGATCGAGATAGTCTTCGCGGGTAAGAATAACCCAATTTATAGATTCGACACACGGGGAGCCAAAGAGTATTTATAAGCTTTGACAGTTGAGTTGTCAATTCAACCGCACCTGAAATATACTTACTTGCAACAAAGATAAGTGGTAACGGTGATATGATAGTGATGGTGGTGACAGTAAAAGTAAACAGCGGAAGTAATAGCAAAAGTAGCAACTAGTGACCAGCAGGATTTAAAACACTGTAGGCTAGGGAGATGGATGGTTGGGCGCTGCATGGATGAGATATATCATGAATCTAACTTGGGGCAAGGCACACACAAAAGTAATGATCATCTAGGCAAATATCAAACGTTAGGCATGTATCCCACATGTAGTTGTACGTGCTTGCAATAAGAACTTGCACAACATCTTTTGTCCTACCATCCCGCTACGAATGGGGCCAAAAGGAACTTATGGAGATTAAGGTACTCCTGTCAAAGAGCACCGGAACAAAGCAATAAACTCAATGGATACATGTAATCCTCAAACTATGACCATCCCCTTTGGTGTCCCAAGCTGTCACTTTTGGGATCGCCGGTTCCGGACCGTAATAGGTGCAAACAACTCATAGATAGGATCAAGAACACAAATATATTCATGCAAACACATATGGTTCAGATCTGAAATCATGGCACTCGGGCCCTAAGTGACAAGCATTAAGAGCAACAAGTTGAAACAAAGATGATAAACACCATAGTAGATGATAGGCAACATGCCCCCAACAATCTGATGAACTATTACATGATCTAACTCATCCAATCCCTACCATCCCCTTTGCCTACAGCAGGGAATTACTCACACATGGAAGGAGAAGTAATGGAGGGAGGATGGAGTGGTGATGATGATGACGATGGCGACGATCTCCCCTCTCCAGAGGCCAAATCAGCCTCCAGATTAGCCCTCCCGAAGAAGAACAGAGGGTGGCGGCGGCTCCGCGACGGAAACTGGGAAATCGACTTCTGTTCTGGGGTTTTTGCATCACGGGGATAAATACGGGTCAAAGTAGGGCACCAGAGAAGGTGGGAGCAGCCCAGGCGGCCTCCCGGCGCGGCCAGGGGTGGGGCCGTGCCACCAGGGCGCCTAGGCCCCCCTGGCTGCCCTCTGGTCCATCTTCTGGCACAAGGTTCCCTCGGGTGCGTGGATTTTCTGTGATTTTTCGTGGAATTTTCTGAGACACCTAAAAATCCGTTTTCCTGCACACAATAAAACCATACAGGCAGCTCTGCTGAAAACAGCGTCAGTCCGGGTTAGTTTAGTTCAAATCATGCAAGAATGAGGTCAAAACAATATCAAAAGTGTTTGGAAAAGTAGATACGTTTGAGACGTATCAACTCCCCCAAGCTTAGCATATTGCTTGTCCTCAAGCAATTCAGTTCAACGAACTGGACGCGACAAAGAAAACTTTGACAAACTCTTTTGCTTCATTAGATGTATATAAGCATGTACTATGAAAAGAGTCTAGCAAGTATTGAAACAATGTTATGAGGACAATGCACGAAGCAATCCTTCTTTCAAGTGACCAATCACGAATAACCAAAAGTAAATAATATACTACTGAAAATCCAGACAAGATTACATTGCACATAGCTTGAACATACTAGAGTGGTATTTCGCTAGCCTCCATGAGTGAAGCAAAACATAAATGCAGAAACTCCTCCAGAGTTTTAAAGGAGACTAGAACTAAGAATTTCTGAATAAATAATATCACAAGCATGCAGAAGACAATGTAATACTTTGGGACAATGCACATTACACTCAGAATGACAATTATGCTCTCCTAGTTGGTGCTTTGAAGAAAGAAGGTGGAGACTCTCGAACCGTGGAATTTGATGGCGAGGTTGAAAACCCATGGTTGGAAGCAAAGACTAAACATGTACCAGAGCTCTTGGTTTTGAAAACAGAGGTAAAAATGATTTTGAGAGGTGCATATTTCGTCAACAAATGTTTAGTAGACAACCCAATTACTTCTCGAGCTAGACAAGTTTCGAGGAACGGCTCCCGCACGGGGACGATCACATCCCCTTAATCTCCTTTGTTTATCACTGCCAAAAGTTTTCTGATTTCTCATGAACAAAGCGTGAATTAGGGTTTGTTTGTTGTATTAACTTTTATGAGCCGGGCGCACTCATGCCAGTTCCTTCTCGTATTAGGGGTTTGCAGATTAGACATGCAATCCCGGGGTAAAACTTGTCCAACTTGAAAAGATCATGAATTAACTACTACTTCCTCATGAGCTAAAACAGAGGCACAGAACAGGAGTAAATTTGAATAATTTCGAGATGGTACAAGAAAGTCTTCATTAGGATGGCAGGTAAATACCACATAGGAAGGTATGGTGGACTCATATGGAATAACTGGTTTCAAAGGATTTGGATGCACAAGCAGAATTCCGCTTAGTACGAGCGAAGGCTAGCAAGAGACTGGGAAGCAACCAACTAGAGAGCAATAACGGTCATAATCATGCAGAGCGACAAAGCAACATTGAATCGGGCATGAAAGTGATGTAACTATTCTGAAACTCAAAGATCATCAAGGCAAAGCAGACCTTTTAGTCTTAAACATGTGTAAACATGTGCCAAGTCAATCCAAGAATTCTCCAAAGGGAAATACCACCTTAGTATACCAAACTAGGAACAGTGCAATGCATGTAAATCATTTCAATAACACATTATATACTCTAGCTGTTTGAGACTAGCCACAAGGAAAGCATGAACCACTGGGAGAGCATTGTAAACATAGCACTATGTCGCTACAAGCTGGTCTCTAGATCATAAGTACATGCATATGTACAAAAGTAGAAACAAGAAGAGTTCATACCGGTTTTCCCTTGTTGCTTCCCTTCAGTCGATCTTCGTCATTATTGCCTCGTCACTTGCACGATCGAACGCAGGAAATATAATTAAATGCCATCACGGACTCGAGCTGAACTCTGAAAACAAAGCAAACTAAAGAGAGAAAGGAAATCTTTTTGGATTATTTCAAAGGTTGAACGAAAGCAAAAGAAAGAGAAAATCCTTTTGTTGTTTTTTGCAAAGAAAGAACAAAGAAGAACGGGCAAAAACTTTGAAAAGATTAAAGCGAACAGAAATAAAACGGATAGTACAATGGAAATGTGAGAAGGGCACATACTCCCCCAAGCTTAGGCTTTTGGCCTAAGTTGGTAGTAGCTACTACCCCCAGGAGCCTCCTGCTCCGGGGGAATGCTGGTGAGTCCAAGGGTCGTAGAAGGATTCCGGCGCGTACACCGAACTCCTCAGATCCTCCCACGAAGAAGGGTCCGTACTCCAAGAAGAGGAAGACCCTTCACCAAACTGGGTGACGGTCTCCCCCTGAAAAGGTGGTAACTCACCGTGCTCCTCCTCGTCGGGCACAACCCCCTCCAAGGGGTTATGAAACTGATGCTGGACCATGAACTCATCGAACTGGATAACATCAAAGGATCATCCGTTCCTGCGAGAAAAATCAAACAAAATAGGTGCAGGTAGACGGATCTTGAGTTCCGCGGTAGTTCCGAAACGCAAGATATAAACAAGATTACCAAGCTCAGAAGTCATGGTAACAAACTTATGCCTTTTCATAGCAGCAAGATCAAAACTTAAATAAGTAAAAGGCTTATCATCAGGGTGTGGGGTGCCTTCAAGATATTCTAAGATAAGTGTGGCATAAACGCCACCAAATAAATCTCCCCTGTTACCGTTCATAGCAAGGCGTCGAGCAATTAAGGCACCCAAATTATAATCAAACCTCCCTGAGAGGGCGGTTGCCAGGATAGCAATATCCGGCGCAAAAGTGTTGCTCGTGTTGTTACGAGCTAATACCCCTCTAGCAACATAATACGCAAAATACCCGAGGTGAGGGAATAAGATGCTGGAGATTTTTGACCGATGAATATCCCTCGTACCCATGCTGCAGAGAGAGTTGAAGACGATTTTCAGCTTGGAGGGCTGAGAGGTCATCTTAGCCGTCAGCCCAACATTTGGCACACCTATTATTTCACAAAACTTTCCCAAAGGCATGGTGATAATATCATTGTAAATTTTAAACTCAATAGCACCAGTATCAGGGTTATATCTAAAACTGTTAATGAAACCGGAGGTGAGTTTTTGATACTGAGTAACACGGCACGTGACGAGCCGTGTCAGACCTGCATTAGCACAAAGATTATAAAACTCATCCTTAATTCCCGCAGCTTTAAGGAATTCATCACATGGGAACATCATAGCACGTGCTGGACTTGTGTCTTCCAACAACTCTAGGGGCACATGATCTTCATTGTTGCTCACCCTAGCAGTCGAGGGTGAGGCTGCGGCTCTAGTAACTCGATCGGAGTGTGCGGGCCTCTTCTTCTCAAGCCACCCCTTTGCCCTTCCTAACAAACTCATTTCAGGGAGTATTTGTTCAAAATCTCAGCTCGATTGATAGGCTGTAGAGAGAGATCGAAAATCGCCTCCAAGAGCAGCAAGAACGCAAGAACAAGTGCAGAACTCGTGTTTTTGGAGAGAAAGAGAGAGAGAGAGAGAGAGGAAGAAGACTCACCTGGAGGGGGGTCTTGTGGGCCCCAGGCGCCCTATGGGCGTGGCCAGGGGGCAGGCCGCGCCAGCTGGCCGCCTGGGCCACTGGTGGCCCCCCTGGTCAGCCCCAGGTGCCTCTGGGTCACTCCCGGCATGGAAATTTTTATTTTTATTTTTCTGGAATTTTTCTGAAAACTTCACTGTTGAAATTTTTTCGAAGTTCAAAAAGCTGCAAGACTTTCTGAAAACTTAAAGCAGTGATTAGTACTGTGAAGCTTCAAAAACATAAACACTTGGTACAGCAAGGAGAACAAAAGCTAAAACAAATGAAAACATAACAAGCTCAACTTTTTACCTATATAAAACATGCTCACTAGTAAGGTTGATCAAGTCTTACCAACAAACAGGTGATATATAGAGCAAAAAGTCTCACCTCTTACGAAGTGATCATTGCACCTTTACTTTAATGGACATTGTCCCCACCATAATAGTTTTGTATTCGTGGTGCACTTGTAGTGGACAGTCCCATTCTCCAATCTTCACGGTCTCGATATTTTCTATAGAGTTGAGGCCATGCCTCTTGTCGGTCTTCTTTGGAAAATACACTGTGTGTTCTTTATCATTCACATTGAAGGTAACCTTTCCTTTATTGCAATCAATTATAGCACCTGCGGTGTTAAGAAAAGGTCTACCAAGAATAATGGACATGCTCCCATCCTCGGGCATGTCAAGCACGACAAAATCAGTAAGGATCAAACAATTAGCAACTTCTACGGGAACATCCTCACAAATACCTATCGGGACGGCGGTTGACTTGTCAGCCATCTGAAGAGAGATATCTGTAGGGATTAGCTTCTCTAAACAAAGCCTCTTGTAAAGAGAAAAAGGCATAACACTCACTCCTGCTCCAAGATCACATAAAGCAGTTTTGACATAATTATTCTTTATGGAGCAAGGAATGGTGGGTATACCTGGATCACCAAGCTTCTCAGGAATCTTGCCACTGAAAGAGTAGTTAGCAAGCATAGTAGATATTGCTTCATTAGGAACTTTTCTTTTATTAGTGACAATATCTTTCATATATTTTGAATAGGGAGGTAACTTAATAGCATCAGTCAAAGGGATTTGAAGAAAAAGAGGTTTAATCCACTCACAAAACTTATTGTAATGCTCTTCTTCTTTAGATTTGAGAGACTTACCTGGAAAGGGCATGGGTTTCTGTATCCATGGTTTTCTTTCCTTCCCATGTCTTTTTGCGACGAAGTCTTCTCTAGCGTACTTCTTGCGTTTGTCAGGTGCTTCTTCTTCTCGAACTTCAGGCGGATCATTCTCATTATCCTTACCTTCAGGTTCGGCACTGTCTTCAGTCTCAGCATCGGAGATAGATACACTATTGGGATCAACAGCTGGCTCTTCACTTGTAATAGGATCATTGGAATTGTCAGCCTCCTTGTGTTTCTTCTTCTTCTTCTTTGGAGAGCCAACAATTTCTTCTTCCTGCATTTGAGAATCTTGCTCGATTCTCCTCGGATGCCCCTCTGGATAGAGAGGATCTTGAGTGCTAGTTCCTCCTCGGGTCTTAATCCCGAAGGCCTGCAGATCATCTTGTTTGGCATTGTTAGCAAGCAAATCTTTTTGCACATTAGAAATTTGTTCAAGCTGAGTTTGAACCATATGAAAATGCTTCACAAGACATTTAACATCATTAACTGTTCTACCTAGAACATCAAGCAAACTTTTGATAGCAAGGGAATTATCATGCAATTGACTTTGTATCCTCTCATTAAAATGATTTTGTTTCATAATAAAATTATCAAACTCATCTAAACACTGATCAGGAGGCTTACTGATACGTCTCAAACGTATCTACTTTTCCAAACACTTTTGATATTGTTTTGGCCTCATTCTTGCATGATTTGGACTAAACTAACCCGGACTGACGCTGTTTTCAGCAGAGCTGCCTGTATGGTTTATTTGTGTGCAGGAAAACGGATTTTTAGGTACCTCAGAAAAATCCACGAAAAATCACAGAAAATCCACGCACCCGAAGGAACCAGGTGCCAGAAGTGGGGCCAAAGGGGGGCCAGGGGGTGCCCAGGCGCCCTGTGGGCGCGCCCCCCTGGGCCGCGCCGGGGGGCCGCCTGGGTGGGTCCCACACCCCCTGGTGCCCTACTTCGCCTCGTATTTTTACTCCCGACGCAGAAACCCCAGATCAGAAGTTCTTTCGCAGTTTTCCGTCGCGGAGCCGCCGCCATCCTCTGTTCTTCCTCGGGAGGGCTAATCTGGAGGCTGAATTGGCCTCCGGAGAGGGGAGATCGTCGCCATCGTCATCATCATCACCACTCCATCATCCCTCCATAACTTCTCCCTCCATGTGTGAGTAATTCCCCCGCTGTAGGCGAAGGGGATGGTAGGGATTGGATGAGTTAGATCATGTAGTAGTTTATCAGATCGTTGGGGGCATGTTGCCTATCATCTACTATGGTGTTTATCATCTTTGCTTCAACTTATTACTCTTAATGCTTGACACTTAGGGCCCGAGTGCCATGATTTCAGATCTGAACCATATGTGTTTGCATGAATATATTTGTGTTCGTGATCCTATCTATGAGTTGTTTGCACCTGTTACGGTCCGGAACCGGCGATCCCAAAAGTGACAGCTTGGGACACCAAAGGGGATGGTCCGTAGTTTGAGGATTACATGTATCCATTGAGTTCATTGCTTTGTTCCGGTGCTCTTTGACAGGAGCACCTTAATATCCATAAGTTCGTTTTGGCCCCGTTCGTAGCGGGATGGTAGGACAAAAGATGTTGTGCAAGTTCTTATTGCAAGCACGTACAACTACCTACGGGATACATGCCTAATGTTTGATATTTGCCTAGATGATCATTACTTTTCCGTGTGCCGTGCCCCAAGTTAGAATCTATCTCATCCATGCAGCGCCCAACCATCCATCTCCCTAGCATACAGTGTTTTAAACCCTGCTTGTCACTAGTTGCTACTTTTGCCATTTACTACTGCTATTTACTTTTGCTGTTTACTTTTACTATTACTATCGTCACTATCATATCACTGTTACCACTTATCTTTTGTTGCAAGTAAGTATATTTCAGGTGCGGTTGAATTGACAACTCAACTGTCAAAGCTTATAAATACTCTTTGGCTCCCCGTGTGTCGAATCAATAAATTGGGTTATTCTTACCCGCGAAGACTATCTCGATCCCTTACGGTTGAGGGTTATCAAGTACCGTTTTCTGGCGCCGTTGCCGGGGAGCATAGCAATATTTACAAGTCTACTTGAGGTATCCTACCTGCTGCAATTCATCCACTATGGGTAAGAAAGGAGACCCCAAGGTTCCGATCTTACTATCTACTACAAGAAGAGGTACTGCTCTGAGCACTAGTGCTACACTTGATTCACCTTCCGTTATGAGTAAGTTTGCCTCACCACCACCACATGATGCTCCTACTGAATCTGTTACTATGTCTGATACTCTTGATGATGCTTCTACTACTTTTGCTGATATTAGTTCACCTGGTTATGCTCTTGAGAAACAAATTGTTGCTGCTGCTAAAAAGTCTAGAATTGAACTTCCTGTTACTCGCTACCCTATTGGTGAAACTTATGATTATCCTGATTTGAGTAAACTCAAAGAGAGGCTCCTTGATGATGATTACTATATACTAGATGAAGATTTATGCAGGGAACTGACAAAGTTTTCTGGCTCTGACCCTGAAGCTATTAAGAAACTGTTTGAAAAACACTCTTTGAAGAACAAAACCGTTCCTAATCCTGAATTTGCTACATCCCCTATATGCATTGATGATCCTGATTATGATTTCTCTGTTGATCTTTCACTTATACCTATGGTTGAAGCTGACCCCTTTTATGGCAGAGAAAATGATGATGCTATTGCACACCTGACTAAACTCGGTGAGTTGGGTAGCCTGTTTACCACAGATGAGAAGATACGATACTTTTATGTGACCAAGCTTCTTCCTTTCTCCTTGAAGGAGGGTGCTAAAGCATGGTATGATTCACTCCCATGCGGTTCCATTAAGAGTCCTCAGGACTTAGCTCACTCTTTTGTTGATAAGTACTTTCCTGCTCACATGCAACATGCTGCTTTACAAAGAATTTATAACTTTAAACAGTTGCAGGATGAGTCCCTCCCTAAAGCTTGGGGGAGGTACTGCGGTCTGATTCGGGCTAGACCAGGACATGAAATCCCTAAGAATGAATTAATCGATATATTCTATGCTGGTCTAACTGATGAATCCAGGTCCTATTTGGACAGTTGTGCTGGTTGTGTTTTCAGGAAAAGAACACCGGACGATGCGGAAGATTTAATGGGCAGGATTGCCAAAAACCATGAAGATTGGTCCGTCCCTGAACCACCTCCACCACCAAAGATGAGGGGCATGTTTGTTCTGAGCCCCGAGGATATGCGAGAAGCAAAGAAGTCTATTAAAGAGAAAGGTATTAAAGCTGAAGACGTGAAGAATCTACCCCCTATTGAGAAGCTGTGTGAGCCTACTACTCACCCTCCTATGGTAGAGGTACACTCTCTTTTAGATTTCAACGCAAGTGACATCCCTCATGGTAAGCCTCCTGATCAATGTTTAGATGAGTTTGATAATTTTATTATGAAACAAAATCATTTTAATGAGAGGATAGAAAGTCAATTGCATGATAATTTCCTTGCTATCAAAAGACTGCTTGATGTTTTAGATAGAACAGTTAATGATGTTCAATGTCTTGTGAAGCATTTTCATATGGTTCAAACTCAGCTTGATCAAATTTCTAATGTGCAAAGAGATTTGCTTGCTAACAATGCCAAACAAGATAATTTGCAGGCTTTCGGGATTAAGACCCGAGGAGGAACTAGCACTCAAGATCCTCTTTATCCAGAGGGGCATCCGAAAAGAATCGAGCAGGATTCTCAAATGCAGGAAGAAGAAATTGTTGGCTCTCCAAAGAAAAAGAAGAAACATAAGGAGACTGGCAATTCTAATGATCCTATTGCAGATGAAGAACCAGCTATTGATCCCAACAGTGTATCTATCTCCGATGCTGAGACTGAAGACGGTGCTGAACCTGAAGGTAATAATAATGAGAAGAATGATCCGCCTGAAGTTCGAGAAGAAGAAGCACCTGACAAACGTAAGAGGTACACTAAAGAAGACTTCATCGCAAGAAAACATGGGAAGGAAAGAGAACCATGGATACAGAAACCCATGCCCTTTCCAGGTAAGTCCATCAAATCTAAAGAAGAAGAGCATTATAATAAGTTTTGTGAGTGGATTAAACCTTTTTTTCTTCAAATCCCTTTGACTGATGCTATTAAGTTACTTCCTTATTCAAAATATATGAAAGATATTGTCACTAATAAAAGAAAAGTTCCTAATGATGCAATATCTACTATGCTTGCTAACTACTCTTTCAGTGGCAAGATTCCTGAGAAGCTCGGTGATCCAGGTATACCCACCATTCCTTGCTCCATAAAGAATAATTATGTCAAAACTGCTTTATGTGATCTTGGAGCACGAGTGAGTGTTATACCTCTCTCTCTTTACGAGAGGCTTTGTTTAGAGAAACTAATTCCTACAGATATCTCCCTTCAGATGGATGACAAGTCAACCGTTGTTCCGATAGGTATTTGTGAGGATGTTCCCGTAGAAGTTGCTAATTGTTTAATTCTTACTGATTTTGTTGTGCTTGACATGCCCGAGGATGGGAGCATGTCCATTATTCTTGGTAGACCTTTCCTTAACACCGCAGGTGCTATTATTGATTGCAATAAAGGGAAGGTTACCTTCCATGTGAATGATAAAGAACACACGGTATATTTTCCAAAGAAGACCGACAGGAGGCATGCCCTCAACTCTATAGAGAATATCGAGACCGTGAAGATTGGAGAATGGGACTGTCCACTACATGTGCCTCAAAAATATAAAACTATCATGGTGGGGACAATGTCCATCAAAGTAAAGGTTTAGTAACTACTTCGTAGGAGGTGAGACTTTTTGCTCTATATATCGCCTGTTTGTTGGTAAGACTTGATCAACCTTACTAGTAAACATGTTTTATATGGATAAAAAGTTAAACTTGTTATGTTTTCACTTGTTTTTAGTTTTGTCCTACTTGCTGTACCAAGTATTTATGTTTTTGAAGCTTCACAATACTACTAACTGCTTCAAGTTTTCAGAGAGTTTCGCAGCTTTTGGAACTTCGAAAAAATTTCAACAGTGAAGTTTTCAGAAAAAATCCAGAAAAATTATAATAAAAATTTCCACGACGGGAGAGACCCAGAAAGTCCTGGGGCCAGCCAGGGGGGGCCACCAGTGGCCCAGGCGGCCAGCTGGCGCGGCCCAGCCCCTGGCCGCGCCCATAGGGCGCCTGGGGCCCACGGGACCCCCCTCCAGGTATGTCTTCTTCCTCTCTCTCTCTCTTTCTCCAAAAACACGAGTTCTGCTTTTTTTCTTGTGTTCTTGCTGTTCTTGGAGGCGATTCTTCGATCTCTCTCTACAGCCCATCATTTGAGCTGAAATTTTGAGCAAATACTCCCTGGTATGTGACTCCTCCACCCCTCCAATTAGATTTTTGATTGGTGGCCTCATTTGTGAGTATTTAGTAGTTCTTGGTGCTGTAGAGATGAGCTTGCATGCATGTGTAGAAAGTTATTTTCCAAGTTTTGATGCAAGTTTATGCCTTGGGCAAGTGAGTTGAGTAGTTTGCCTTAGCTCACTTTGTTTTAATCCTCGTTTTTGTAAATTGTAAAAAAAATTCAGAAATGAGTTTGTTAGGAAGGGCAAAAGGGTGGCTTGAGAAGAGGAGGCCCGCACACTCCGATCGAGTTACTAGAGTTGCAGCTTCACCATCGACTGCTAGGGTGAGCTATAATGAAGATCATGTGCCCCTGGAGTTATTGGAAGATACAAGTCCAGCACGTGCGATGACATTTCCATGTGATGACTTCATGGAAGCTGCGGGAATCAAGGACGAGTTTTATAATCTTTGTGCTAATGCATGTTTGACACGACTCATCACGAGCCGTGTTACTCAGTATCAAAAACTCACCTCCAGTTTCATTAACAGTTTTAGATATAATCCTAATTCAGGTGCTATTGAGTTTAAAATTTATAATGATCTTATCACCATGACTTTGGGAAATTTTTGTGAAATAATAGGTGTGCCGAACGTTGGGAGGACGGCTAGGATGGCCACTCAGCCCTCCGAGCTGAAAACCGTCATCAACTCCCTCTGCAGCATGGGTACGAGGGATATTCATCGGTCAAAGATCTCCAGCATCTTATTTCCTCACCTCAGGTATTTTGCATATTATATTGCTAGAGGGGTGTTAGCTCGTGACAACACGAGCAGCATTTCTGCTCCGGGTATTGCTATCCTGGCAGCAGCCCTCTCAGGGAGGTCTGATTATAATCTGGGTGCCTTAATTGCTCGACGCCTTGCTATGAACGGTAACAAGGGAGACTTATATGGTGGCGTTTATGCCACACTTATCTTAGAACATCTTGGAGGCACCCCACACCCTGATGATACTCCTTTTACTTATTTAAGCTTTGATCTTGCTGCTATGAAAAGGCATAAGTTTGTTACCATGGGTTCTGAACTTGATAATCTTATCTATATCTTGCGTTTCGGAACTGCCGCGGAACGCGAGATCCGTCTACCTGCACCTCTTTTGTTTGATTTTTCTCGTAGGAACGGATGGTCCTTTGATGTTGTTCAGTTCGATGAGTTCATGGTCCAGCATCAGTTTCATAACCCCATGGAGGGGGTTGTGCCCGACGAGGAGAGGCACGGTGAGATACCACATTTTCAGGAAGAGACCGCCACCGAGTTTGGTGAAGGGTCTTCCTCTGTTTGGCGTTCGGAACCTTCCTCGTGGGAGACTCTGAGGAGTTCGGTATACGCGCCAGCATCCTTCTATGACCCGTGGACTCACCACCATACCCCTAGAGCAGGAGGCTCCTGGGGGCAGTAGCTGCTACCAACTTAGGCCAAAAGCCTAAGCTTGGGGGAGTACGTGCCCTTCTCACTTTTCCATTGTATTATCCATTTTATTCACTCTGATCTTTTCAAAGTTTTTGCCCATTCTTCTTTATTTCTCTCTTTGCAAAAACAGCAAAAAGATTTTCTTTTTTCTTTTGCTTTTATTCAACCTTTGAAAAACCCAAAAAGATTTCCTTTCTCTCTTTAGTTTGCTTTGTTTTCAGAGATCAGCTCGAGTCCGTGATGGCATTTAATTATATTTCCTACGTTCGATCATGCAAGTGACAAGCAGTAATGACGAAGATCGACTGAAGGGAAGCAACAGGGAAGACTGGTTTGAACTCTTATTGTTTCTACTTTTGTACATATGCCTGTACTTATGATCTAGAGACCAGCTTGTAGCGACATAGTGCTATGTTTACAATGCTCTTTCGGTGGTTCATGCTTTCCTTGTGGCTAGTCTCGAATAACTAGAGTATATAATGTGTTATTGAAATGATCTACATGCATTGCACTGTTCATAGTCTGGTATACTAAGGTGGTATTTCCCTTTAGAGAATTTTTGGATTGACTTGGCACATGCTTACACATGCTTAAGACTAAGAAGTCTACTCTGCCTTGATGATCTTTGAGTTTTAGAATAGTTATATCACTTTCATGCCCGATTCAATGTTGCTTTGTCGCTCTGCATGATTATGACCGTTATTGCTCTCTAGTTGGTCGCTTCCCAGTCTTTTGCTGAACCTCCACCTGTACTAAGCGGACTGACTGCTTGTGCATCCAAAAGCCTTAAAACAAGTTATGCCATATGAGTCCACTATACCTCCCTATACATGGTATTTACCTGCCATTCCTAACAAAGACTTTCATGTACCATCTCGAAACTAATCAAAAGCATTTCTCTTTTGTGCCTATGTTTTAGCTCATGAGGAAGTAGTAGTTAATTCATGATCTTTTTAAGTTGGACAAGTTTCACCCCTGGATTGTATGTCTAATGGGCAAACCCCTAATACGAAAAGGAACTGGCATTGAGTGCACCCGGCTCAAAAAGATAATATAACAAACAAACCCTCCTTCACGCTTTGTTCATGAGAAATCAGAAAACTTTGGCAGTGATAAACAAAGGAGATTAATAGGATGTGATCGTCCTCATGCGGGAGCCGTTCCTCGAGACTTGTCCACTCAAAAAGTGATTGAGTTATCTGCTAGCATTCGTTGACGAAATATGCATTTCTCAAAACATGTTTACTTCTGTTTTTAAAACCAAGAGCTCTGGTACATGTTTAGTTTTTGTTTCCGACCACGGGTTTTCAACCATGCCAATAAAAGCCACGGTTCGAGAGTCTCACCTTCTTTCTTCAAAGCACCGACTAGGAGAGCATAATTGTCATTCTGAGTGTAATGTGCATTGTCCCAAAGTATTACATTGTCTTCTGCATACTTGTGATATGATTTATTCTGAAATTCTTAGTTCTAGTCTCCTTTAAAACTCTGGAGGAGTCTCTGCATTTATGTTTTGCTTCACTCATGGAGGCTAGCGAGATACCACCCTAATATGCTCAAGCTATGTGCAATGTAATCTTGTCTTGATTTTCAGTAATATATTATTTACTTTTAAGTATTTGTGACTGGTCACTTGAAAGAAGGATTGCTCCTTGCATTGTCCTCATAGTACTGTTTCAATACTTACTAAACTCTTTTCGTAGTACATGCTTATATACATCTAATGAAGCAAAAGAGTTTGTCAAAGTTTTCTTTGTCGCGTCCAGTTCGTTGAACCGAATTGCTTGAGGACAAGCAATATGCTAAGCTTGGGGGAGTTGATACGTCTCAAACGTATCTACTTTTCCAAACACTTTTGATATTGTTTTGGCCTCATTCTTGCATGATTTGGACTAAACTAACCCGGACTGACGTTGTTTTCAGCAGAGCTGCCTGTATGGTTTATTTGTGTGCAGGAAAATGGATTTTTAGGTACCTCAGAAAAATCCACGAAAAATCACAGAAAATCCACGCACCCGAAGGAACCAGGAGCCAGAAGTGGGGCCAGAGGGGGGCCAGGGGGTGCCCAGGCGCCCTGTGGGCGCGCCCCCCCTGGGCCGCGCCGGGGGGGCCGCCTCGGTGGGTCCCACACCCCCTGGTGCCCTACTTCGCCTCGTATTTTTACTCCTGACGCAGAAACCCCAGATCAGAAGTTCTTTTGCAGTTTTTCGTCGCGGAGCCGCCGCCACCCTCTGTTCTTCCTCGGGAGGGCTAATCTGGAGGCTGAATTGGCCTCCGGAGAGGGGAGATCGTCGCCATCGTCATCATTATCACCACTCCATCATCCCTCCATGACTTCTCCCTCCATGTGTGAGTAATTCCCCCGCTGTAGGCGAAGGGGATGGTAGGGATTGGATGAGTTAGATCATGTAATAGTTCATCAGATTGTTGGGGGCATGTTGCCTATCATCTACTATGGTGTTTATCATCTTTGCTTCAACTTATTACTCTTAATGCTTGACACTTAGGGCCCGAGTGCCATGATTTCAGATCTAAACCATATGTGTTTGCATGAATATATTTGTGTTCGTGATCCTATCTATGAGTTGTTTGCACCTGTTACGGTCCGGAACCGGCGATCCCAAAAGTGACAGCTTGGGACACCAAAGGGGATGGTCCGTAGTTTGAGGATTACATGTATCCATTGAGTTCATTGCTTTGTTCCGGTGCTCTTTGACAGGAGCACCTTAATATCCATAAGTTCCTTTTGGCCCCGTTCGTAGCGGGATGGTAGGACAAAAGATGTTGTGCAAGTTCTTATTGCAAGCACGTACAACTACCTACGGGATACATGCCTAATGTTTCATATTTGCCTAGATGATCATTACTTTTCCGTGTGCCGTGCCCCAAGTTAGAATCTATCTCATCCATGCAGCGCCCAACCATCCATCTCCCTAGCCTACAGTGTTTTAAACCCTGCTTGTCACTAGTTGCTACTTTTGCCATTTACTACTGCTATTTACTTTTGCTGTTTACTTTTACTATTACTATCGTCACTATCATATCACTGTTACCACTTATCTTTTGTTGCAAGTAAGTATATTTCAGGTGCGGTTGAATTGACAACTCAACTGTCAAAGCTTATAAATACTCTTTGGCTCCCCGTGTGTCGAATCAATAAATTGGGTTATTCTTACCCGCGAAGACTATCTCGATCCCTTACGGTTGAGGGTTATCACTTACCATGAGGGATGTCACTTGCGTTGAAATCTAAAAGAGAGTGTACCTCTACCATAGGAGGGTGAGTGGTAGGCTCACACAACTTCTCAATAGGGGCTAGATTCTTCACGTCTTCAGTTTTAATACCCTTCTCTTTAATAGACTTCTTTGCTTCTCGCATATCTTCGGGGCTTAGAACAAACATGCCCCTCTTCTTTGGTGGTGGAGGTGGTTCGGGGACGGACCAATCTTCATGGTTTTTGGCAATCCTGCCCATTAATTCTTCTGCATCGTCCGGTGTTCTTTTCCTGAAAACACAACCAGCACAACTATCCAAATAGGACCTGGATTCATCAGTTAGACCAGCATAAAATATATCGATTAATTCATTCTTAGGGACTACATGTCCTGGTCTAGCCCGGACCAGACTACAGTACCTCCCCCAAGCTTTAGGTAGGTGCTCATCCTGCAACTGTTTAAAGTTATAAATTCTTTGTAAAGCAGCATGTTGCATATGAGCAGGAAAGTACTTATCAACAAAAGAGTGAGCTAAGTCTTGAGGACTCTTAATGGAACCACATGGGAGTGAATCATACCAAGTTTTAGCACCTTCCTTCAAAGAGAAAGGAAGAAGCTTAGTCACATAAAAGTTTCGTTTCTTCTCATCTGTGGTAAACAAGCCACCCAACTCAGTGAGTTTGGTCAGGTGTGCAATAGCATCATCATTTTCTCTGCCATAAAAGGGGTCAGCTTCAACCATAGGTATAAGTGAAAGATCAACAGAGAAATCATAATCAGGATCATTGATGCATATAGGAGATGTAGCAAATTCAGGATCAGGAACAGTCTTGTTCTTCAAGGAGTGTTTTTCAAGCAGCTTCTTAATAGCTTGAGGGTCAGAGCCGGCAAACTCTGTCAGTTCCCTGCATAAATCATCATCAAGCATAATGTAATCATCATCAAGGAGTCTCTCCTTGAGTTCACTCAAATCAGGATAATCATAAGTTCCACCAATGGGGTAGCGAGTAACAGGAATTTCAATTCCAGATTTTTTTGCAGCAGCATCGATCTGTTTCTCAAGAGCATAACCAAGTGAACTAATATCATCAAGAGTAGTGGAAGCATCATCAAGAGTTTCGGACATAGTAACAGATTCAGTAGGAGCATCATGTGGTGGTGGTGAGGCAAACTTACTCATAACAGAAGGTGAATCAAGTGTAGCACTAGTGTTCAGAACAGTACCTCTTCTTGTAGTGGATAGGAAGATCGGAACCTTGGGGTCTCCTTTCTTACCCATAGCGGATGAAGTGCAGCAGGTAGGATACTTCAAGTTGACTTGTAAATATTGCTATGCTCCCCGGCAACGGCGCTAGAAAATGGTACTTGATAATCCTCAACCGTAAGGGATCGAGATAGTCTTCGCGGGTAAGAATAACCCAATTTATAGATTCGACACACGGGGAGCCAAAGAGTATTTATAAGCTTTGACAGTTGAGTTGTCAATTCAACCGCACCTGAAATATACTTACTTGCAACAAAGATAAGTGGTAACGGTGATATGATAGTGATGGTGGTGACAGTAAAAGTAAACAGCGGAAGTAACAGCAAAAGTAGCAACTAGTGACCAGCAGGATTTAAAACACTGTAGGCTAGGGAGATGGATGGTTGGGCGCTGCATGGATGAGATATATCATGAATCTAACTTGGGGCAAGGCACACAGAAAAGTAATGATCATCTAGGCAAATATCAAACATTAGGCATGTATCCCACAGGTAGTTGTACGTGTTTGCAATAAGAACTTGCACAACATCTTTTGTCCTACCATCCCGCTACGAACGGGGCCAAAAGGAACTTATGTAGATTAAGGTACTCCTGTCAAAGAGCACCGGAACAAAGCAATAAACTCAATGGATACATGTAATCCTCAAACTATGGACCATCCCCTTTGGTGTCCCAAGCTGTCACTTTTGGGATCACCGGTTCCGGACCGTAATAGGTGCAAACAACTCATAGATAGGATCAAGAACACAAATATATTCATGCAAACACATATGGTTCAGATCTGAAATCATGGCACTCGGGCCCTAAGTGACAAGCATTAAGAGCAACAAGTTGAAAAAAATATGATAAACACCATAGTAGATGATAGGCAACATGCCCCCAACAATCTGATGAACTATTACATGATCTAACTCATCCAATCCCTACCATCCCCTTTGCCTACAGCAGGGAATTACTCACACATGGAAGGAGAAGTCATGGAGGGAGGATGGAGTGGTGATGATGATGACGATGGCGACGATCTCCCCTCTCCGGAGGCCAAATCAGCCTCCAGATTAGCCCTCCCGAAGAAGAACAGAGGGTGGCGGCGGCTCCGCGACGGAAACTGGGAAAACGACTTCTGTTCTGGGGTTTTTGCGTCACGGGGATAAATACGGGTCAAAGTAGGGCACCAGAAGAGCTGGGAGCAGCCCAGGCGGCCTCCCGGCACGGCCAGGGGTGGGGCCGCGCCACCAGGGCGCCTGGGCCCCCCTGGCTGCCCTCTGGTCCATCTTCTGGCACAAGGTTCCCTCGGGTGTGTGGATTTTCTGTGATTTTTCGTGGAATTTTCTGAGACACCTAAAAATCCGTTTTCCTGCACACAATAAAACCATACACGCAGCTCTGCTGAAAACAGCGTCAGTCCGGGTTAGTTTAGTTCAAATCATGCAAGAATGAGGTCAAAACAATAGTAAAAGTGTTTGGAAAAGTAGATACGTTTGAGACGTATCATAGTGCACGCACTGAAAACTTGGAGACATTTCCTTATTGGAAATTGTTGTGATGTGTACACGGATCACAAGAGTTTGAAGTACATTTTCACACAGAAGGAGCTGAACCTTAGACAAAGGAGATGGTTGGAGCTTATAAAGGATTATGATATGAAGCTACACTATCACCCAGGAAAGGCCAACGTCGTGGCAGACGCTTTGAGCCGGAAATGTTATGCAAATACCCTAATAAAAGGGGGATTGCCACAGGAGTTAGCAGAACATCTCAGGGAGCTTCGTTTGGAGATAGTTCCTAGAGGTTTCGTCACAAATTTGGAGGTTCAGTCGACATTACTGGAAAAGATACGTGAAGCCCAGAAGGATGATAAGGAAATTTCCGAGATAAGGAAAAGGATGAGTGAAGGAAAAACCAAGGGATTTCGTGAGGACAAACACGACACCTTGTGGTTTGAGGATTGAATCTATGTGCCCAACGACCCGGAGATCAGGAAGTTGATACTGCAGGAAGCACATGATTCGCCATACTCGATACACCCTGGAAACACCAAGATGTATTTGGATTTGAAGGAACGTTTCTGGTGGACGGGAATGAAGAAGGATATTTTCGAGTATGTAGCCGTATGTGATGTATGCCAGAGAGTAAAGGCGGAGCATCAGAAGCCAGCAGGATTGCTGCAGCCTATGTCGATACCCGAATGGAAGTGGGAAAAGCTTGGCATGGATTTTATCACCGGATTGCCCAGGACCAAATCAGGATATGACTCAATCTGGGTAGTGGTGGATCGATTGACGAAGGTAGCCCATTTTATCCCCGTGAAAACCACATACACCAGTGCGAAGTTGGCCAAGATATACATGACCATGATCGTATGTCTGCACGGAGTTCCGAGGACCATTGTATCAGATAGAGGAACACAGTTCACCTCAAAGTTTTGGCATCAGCTACACCGGACTTTGGGAACGAGGCTGGAATTTAATACATCTTTTCAGCCACAGACAGATGGACAGACCGAGAGAGTCAACCAGATCCTGGAGGACATGTTGAGAGCTTGTGCGCTAGACTATGGATCTAGTTGGGATAATAATTTGCCCTACACGGAGTTCTCGTACAACAATAGTTACCAGGCCAGTTTGAAGATGGCACCGTTCGAGGCATTGTATGGAAGGAGATACTGAACACCGTTAATGTGGGATGAAGTTGGAGACCGACAGTTGTTTGGACCAGACTTGATCAAAGAGTCTGAGGAGAAGGTGAAGTTGATTCGAGATAGATTGAAGGTAGCTCAGTCCAGGCAGAAGAGTTATGCAGACTCGAACGCAAGGAGATAGCCTACGAAATCGGAGACAGAGCGTACTTAAGAGTATCGCCTCTACGAGGAGTTAAACGTTTTGGAGTTAAGGGAAAGCTAGCCCCGAGATTTGTGGGACCCTACCGTGTCTTGGAACGCATGGGAGAGGTTGCCTATAAGTTGGAATTGCCTGAAGGACTGTGAGGAGTGCACGACGTGTTTCACGTTTCGCAGCTTAAGAAGTGCCATGCGGAGATGGCCAATATTCCGCTTAGAGACACAGTACCCCTGGAAGCCATTCAGTTGGACAGTGATCTGACCTACGAGGAGAAGCCTGTTAAGATTCTCGAATTTTTTAGCAGAGTCACCCGCAGTAAGGTTATCAAGTTTTGCAAAGTTCAGTGGAGTCACCACACCGAGGAAGAAGCCACCTGGGAACGAGAAGATGATTTACGCAAGGACCACCCACACCTGTTCTCTAGCCAAGTCGAATCTCGAGGGCGAGATTCATTCTAAGGGGGGTAGGATTTTAACATCCCAAATTTTCAATTTGGAATGTTATACATAGATCATACTGCATTGCATGATTATTTGCATTTTTGTTCGTGGCGATCCTCGAAATTCTAAGCAACTCAAGGACCTACGGAGAGAGTTGGGAATTCTACCGTTTTGTATTTTAGTTTACTCAAATACCGGTACGAGGACAGTGTTGGTTTTAATTATTTTTCTCTCCTAAAAATATTTCTAAATGCAATATATGAGCGGAGATAATATGACTTCTCCAAAATAATAGAAATATTGGAGGAAAAATGTTAAAATCACTTTTGGTATTTTTCTAGTTTTATTTGCGATTTTATTTGCATAGGAAAAATGCGCGTTTTTCAAATTTGCATTCAGGTCCGGGAAAAATGTTCACTTTGTCCTAAATATTATTAGAGGACGGTGAAAATTTATTTAGGGATTTTTGGAGTCCGTTTAGTATTTCTTTCGTTAGTTTTGCTACGTCAGGACTCTTTTAGAAAAAAAAAGGGCAAACCGACTCCGGGCCGTGAGAGGCCAGGACTCTGGCCTTTATATAGCGCCAGCCGCCGGCCCGCAAAAGCCCGGCCGCCCCGCCGAACCCTAGCCGCGCTGCCGCATCGAGCCCCGTGCCACGCCGCCGCCCGCCCCGCCCGCGCCAGCCGCCGCTGCCGCGCCGCGCCCCGCCGTCGCCCGCCCCGCGCACGCCGCTCGCCGTCGCCGCCGCCCACGCGCCACCGCCACCGCGCGCCACCGCCGCCGAGCCACCCGCCTCCGCCGGACCCGCCGCCCGCCGCCGCCGGAGTCGTCGTCTTCGAGGTAGCCATCGGTTTTCTTCTTAAACCGATCGGTTCTTTTCGTAAAACCCTAGTTTTGTTTTTTTTAGGTTTAGATCGGTTCGGTTTTCTTCGGTTTAGTTATTTAGCGGACGTTCGTCCGTACGTTCGTTTTAACGAGCGCTGTTCGTCCGTTAGCCGCAGACAGCGAACGTTCGTTCGTTAGCCTGTTCGTCAGTTTTCTTTTTCGGGGTATTTATCCGCGATTATTCCGATCGCGATTTCTGCCCTGATCTTGTTTTTCGTTTTTATTTTCGCTCGACAGTCGGAATCAGGTGATTCAAAATTCCAGATCTTCGTCTCGATGCCCTCTTTCCGTTTAACCAACTTGAAAAAAGTGTTGGCTATTGTAAAATTTGACTTTAGATCAATTAGTAACCGGAGCTCGTTTCTTTCGCAGTTTGAGTTTCGTTGCTTCTTTCGATTTGATTCTTTTTGCAAACTGGAGTTCTTAAGTTGAACTTTCTGGTTAGATCTTATCTTTTGGAGTTTTGTTTGTGCACCTTTGCTTGTTTGCTTATGTATGCTATTGTTTGCTTGCGATAGAATACCCGGACTATGAAGCGTGCTACTACGAGTCTCTAGGTTTTGCGAATCGTCAGCAAGGCAAGTAACACTTTGATCATGCTTTTATTACCCAGTTTTATGCATTAGATCAAACCCTCACACATTGCATGAGTAGGATCTCTTAATTTGTGGGACTAGGAAGTAGATTGTGGTAGAACCTATTACCTGCATTATTTTCAAACCCTTGGGAGTTACTTCTACGTTTGCTTAGGTCGCTATGCTATGCTCGTAGATGTGGTTTGGGTTTGAGTGAAATCCATGACATATGTGAGTTGTTAATTAAGGATTCAACTTAAGGTGGCTACTTGAATACACATCTGGGTGGATTGGTTGCAGGGCACCTGGAGAATCTAGTGTTGTCCTAGGAAATCCCGGGGTTCCGTGTGATTTTTCCTATGGAATGCCACCCAGGATCAAAGGGATCATAAAACTATTCATGCTAGAAACTTCTGTGTGCAGCCACAATGCCATTATGGGCTCTGGCATAGTTGAGTAAGTTGTGGGAAACCTTTCCATGATGGGCTAGCAGATGTAGAGGGATTGTAGGTGTACCGGCCTATCTATCTGGTTAAGGGGACCTCTTCAGAAAGACCGTGTCTCGGTCATCCGTTTCTCAAACACCATGCAGTGCGAGAAACCAAACGGAGGCGATCGAGTCTTGTGGGAAAAGTGCACAAACCTCTGCAGAGTGTACAAACTGATCATGATTAGCCGTGTCCCCAGTTATGGACATCTTGAGTATCTGGTACTTGAATTATTGGTTGATCTCATCACTCTATAACTTAATTTGTTGGGTTAATGATTACTTTAATTTGGGATTGAGTTGGGGGTACCTTCTCAATGATTTTCAACCTACATGATAGTTAAAATAAAATTTATTCCTTTGTTGTAGGGAAAAATTGGCTTTACGCAAAAACTTTAACCTTAGAGCCTCCACCAGCCAAATATGCATATAGTATAGCCTTTATTCTGTTACTTGCATCTTCTGTGTTATCTTGCCAGCATATTCCTTGTGCTGACCCGTTTTCGGGCTGCAACATATTACGTTGCAGACTTTTCCGATGAGGAATAAGACGTTCTAGGTCGTTTGTCATGCACTCAGCTATGCCGTTGGAGTTGATGGACTCACTTATCTTCCAAGCCTTCCGCTGTTATTTTGTTAGATGGCCTTAAGCCATAGATTTTTGTAATAAGTTCTCATTGGAGACATTCGATGTAATATGTGTTCGATTGCCACTCTGTTATAAATCCTTCAAGTACTGTGTGTGTCAGCATTACCGATCCAGGGATGACACGGAACACAGAGACTTCGGTCCATTCGGATCGTGGTCGCTACAATGTCATATTTTAATGAGTGCTCACAATCATAAAAGATGTCCAAGATAGTATATTTGTATGTGAAAACCTCACTTTCCTTATTACTTCCTATTCATTTCAACGATGACCAAAACTATGTTTGTCAACTCTCAACAACTTTTATTCATCATACTCTTTATATGTGAAGTCATTACTATCCATAAGATCAATATTATCTCTTTGATACTTTTCATATTTTCTTTTATTCTCTCATGATCATAGTGAGAAAGTCCAGCCCTTGACTCCAAACTAATCTTTATTATATAGCTCACGGACTCGATTACAAAGATAAGGATCATAAAGCAAAGCTCACAACTAGATCATACTAAACTTTATTCTACTAGATCAAGATATTACCAAAAGGATCTAACCAGGAAAAACGGTAAAGATAGGAGTGTGATGGTGATACGATACCGGGGCATCTCCCCCATGCTTGGCAGTTGCCAAGGGGAGTGCCCATACCCATGTGATTATGTATCCATCTTCGAAGGTGGTGATGATGGAATAGGTAGCAGTGATGACGGAGTATCGTACATCGAGCGTAGGAGATCCTCGAGCTTGCGGATAATACCACTACAAAAAAACACTTCTGTGACGATACGTGTTTGTCATAGTAGGTCACGTTTTCTGTCATGCATGTACATCCATGACAAATTTATGGCAGAATCAAGATAGTCATACATGTGCCGTCATAGAAGTGTTCCATGACATTACCAAAATTATCATCACGGAAGTGTCCACTTCCATGACGATAAATCGCGTGATATGTCTCCAACGTATCTATAATTTTTTATTGTTCCATGCTATTATATTATCCTTCTAGGATGTTTTATGGGCTTTAATATACACTTTTATATGATTTTTGGGACTAACCTATTAACCCAGAGCCCAATGCCAGTTTCTATTTTTCTCCTGTTTTAGGTTTTCGCAGAAAAGGAATATCAAATGGAGCCCAATTGACCTGAAACTCAACGGAGGAAGTTATTGGACCTAAAGAATCCCAGGGAGTGCCGGAGGTGGGCGAGAGGACCCACGGGCTACCCATGAGGGTGGGGGCGCCCCCCCCCTACTGGGCGCGCCCCCTGCCTTGTGGACAGCCCAAAGCCCCCCTTTGCTTGGCCCCGACTACAACACCTCCTATATATACTGGAACCTTCGGAAAATAACCTAGATCGGGACTTCCGCCGCCGAAAGCCTCTGTTGCCATCGAAAACCAATCTAGACCCGTTCTGGCACCCTGCCGGAGGGGGGATTCTCTCTCCGGTGGCTATCTTCATCATCCCGGCGCTCTCCATGACGAGGAGGGAGTAGTCCACCCTCGGGGCTGAGGGTATGTACCATTAGCTATGTGTTTGATCTCTCGCTCTCGTGTTCTTGAGATGCCATGATCTTGATGTATCGCGAGCTTTGCTATTATAGTTGGATCTTATGATGCTTCTCCCCCTCTACTCTCTTGTAATGGATTGAGTTTTCCCTTTGAGGTTATCTTATCGGATTGAGTCTTTAAGGATTTGAGAACACTTGATGTATGTCTTGCACGTGCTTATTTGTGGTGATAATGGGATATCATGTGATCTACTTGATGTATGTTTTGGTGATCAACTTGCGGGTTTCGTGACCTTGGGAATCTATGCATAGGGGTTGGCACACGTTTTCGTCTTGACTCTCCGGTAGAAACTTTGGGGCACTCTTTGAAGTACTTTGTGTTGGTTGAATAGATGAATCTGAGATTGTGTGATGCATATCGTATAATCATGCCCACGGATACTTGAGGTGACAATGGAGTATCTAGGTGACATTAGGGTTTTGGTTGATTTGTGTCTTAAGGTGTTATTCTAGTACGAACTCTATGATAGATTGAACGTTACTACGGACTCTTGAATAGATCGATCAGAAAGAATAACTTTGAGGTGGTTTCGTACCCTACCATAATCTCTTTGTTTGTTCTCTGCTATTAGTTACTTTGGAGTGACTCTTTGTTGCATGTTGAGGGATAGTAATATGATCCAATTATGTTATCCTCGTTGAGAGAACTTCCACTAGTGAAAGTATGAACCCTAGGCCTTGTTTCCTATCATTGCAACATCGTTTATGCTCACTTTTACCACTTGCTACCTTGTTGTTTTTATATTTTCAATTTACAAAAACCTATACCTACCATCCATATTGCACTTGTATCACCATCTCTTCGCCGAACTAGTGCACCTATACAATTTACCATTGTATTGGGTGTGTTGGGGACACAAGAGACTCTTTGTTATTTGGTTGCAGGGTTGTTTGAGAGAGACCATCTTCATCCTACGCCTCCCACGGATTTATAAACCTTAGGTCATCCACTTGAGGGAAATTCGCTACTGTCCTACAAACCTCTGCACTTGGAGGCCCAACAACGTCTACAAGGAGAAGGTTGCGTAGTAGACATCAAGCTCTTTTCTGGCGCTGTTGCTGGGGAGATTAGTGATTGAAGGTATATATTTAGATCCTGCAATCGAATCTTTTAGTTTCTTGTTTTATCACTAGTTTAGTTTATAAAAGAAAACTACAAAAAAATGGAATTAAGGTTACCTCATATGCTTCGTCTTTTTAATATCTTTCGTGAAAATGATGGGAAGGAAAATTGTACTCAAGTACTAGAAGAAGAATTACATAGAATGCTTGGCATGAAATATGTGAATGATGAGCATGATTGCAATGTTTTTAGTGTGAATCCTTTGAATATCCATGATGCTAATTATATGCAAAGCCACAAGCTTGGGGAAGCTATGTTTGATGAAGATGATATTTTTAGTATCCCAAGTTTGGATGAGCAAATTTATTATGATGAAAGCATGCCTCCTATTTATGATGATTATATTTATGAAAGTGGATTTGGAGAGGTCATGACTTTATTTAGTGATGAATCCACTATTTCAGAAGAGGTTCCAATTGATTATGAGAACAAAGTTGCTATCTATGATGATTATTGTGATGACATGTATGCTATTAAGAATAATGATAACCATGAAACTTGTTATCATGATTATAGTTTTCAATTGGATTTTAGTTTGCTCCCACTACTATGAATGAGAAGAATTTTGCTTATGTGGAGAGTAGTAAAATTCCTATGCAAGTAGATCATGAAAAGAATGCTTAATGTGCTGGTTATATTGTTGAATTCATTCATGATGCTACTGAAAATTATTAAGAGAGAGGATCATATGCTTCTACATATTGCAATAATATCAAGTTTCCTCTCTATGTGCTTAAAGTTTTGAAGTTATGCTTGTTTTCCCTTCCTATGCTAGTTGATTATTGTTCCCATAAGTTGTTTGCTCACAAAATCCCTATGCATAGGAAGTGGGTTATACTTAAATGTGCTAGTCATATTCTTCATGATGCTCTCTTTATGTTTCAATTCTTATATTTTATGCGAGCATCATTGAAATCATTGTGCCTAGCTAGGGGCGTTAAACGATAGCGCTTGTTGGGAGGCAACCCAATTTTATTTTCCTTGTTTTTGCTTATGTTTAGAAATAAATATTGCATCTAGCCTATTTTTAGATGTGGTTTTGTGTTTTAATTCGTGTTTGTGCCAAGTAGAACCTTTGGGAAGACTTCTGCGAAGTTTATATGATCTTGCTGTGAAAAACAGAATCGTTAGCGCTTGCTGGAATGGTCACCAGATTTTACTGGAGTGTGCTATTTAGTTGATTCTTTTTGCAGATGATTAATAGACAAATTCCTCACGTTTAATAATTTATTACAATTTTTTTGGAGTTATAGATTGCTACAGACTATTCTGTTTTTGACAGATTCTGTTTTTCGTGTGTTGTTTGCTTATTTTGATGAATCTATGAGTAGTATTGGAGGATATGAATCATAGAGAAGTTGGAATACAGTAGGTTTAACACCAATATAAACAAAGAAAGAATTCATTACAATACCTTTGAGTAGTGGTTTGTTTTCTTATACTAACGGAGATCACGAGATTTTTGTCTAAGTTTTGTGTTGTGAAGTTTTCAAGTTTTGAGTATTGCTTTGATGGACTATGGAATAAAGAGTGGCAAGAGCCTAAGCTTGGGGATGCCCAAGGCACCCCAAGGTAAAATTCAAGGATAACCAAGAGCCTAAGCTTGGGGATGCCCCGGGAAGGCATCCCCTCTTTCGTCTTCATCTATCGGTAACTATACTCGAAGCTATATTTTTATTCACCACATGATATGTGTTTTGCTTGGAGCGTCAATTTAGTTTATTTTGTTTTGCTTGCTGTTTGAATAATGTCCCAAGATCTGAAATTCTTAAGTGTTAGAGAGTCTTCACGTAGTTACATAATTATTCAACTACTCATTGATCTTCACTTATATCTTTCGGAGTAGTTTGTTATTGCTTTAGTGCTTCACTTATATCTTTTAGAGCACGGCAGTGGTTTTATTTTGAAGAAATTGTTGATTTCTCATGCTTCACTTATATCCTTTTGAGATTCTATTAAAACAGCATGGTAATGTGCTTTGGCTAGAAAACTAGCCTTCACATGATAGACATCCAAGATCAATGTAGTAAAAACTTTCACACTAAGTGCATTGAATATGATGAGAAGTTGGATGCTTGATAATTGTTTTGAGATATGAGGATAGTGATATTAGAGTCATGCTAGTGGAGTTATTATAAAATTGAGAAATGCTTGTGTTAAAGTTAGTGATTCCCGTAGCATGCACGTATGGTGAACCGCTATGTGACGAAGTTAGAGCATGAGGTATTTGTAGAGTGTCATCCTTTGTGTGGAGGTCGGGGGCACACGATGGTTAACTCCTACCAACCTCCCCCCTAGGAGCATGAATTGATTGCTTTGTTTTGATGACTCGTAAATTTTAGCAATAAGTATATGAGTTCTTATGACTAATGTTGAGTCCATGGATATTACGCACTCTCACCCTTCCACCATTGCTAGCCTCTCTTGTACCACGCAACTTTCGCCGGTACCATACACCCACTATATATCCTTCCTCAAAACAGCCACCATATATCTTCCTCAAAACAGCCACCATACCTACCTATCATGGCATTTCCATAGCCATTCTGAGATATATTGCCATGCAACTTTCCACCGTTCCGTTCATTTGACACGCTTCATATTGTCATATTGCCATGCATGATCATGTAGTTGACATCGTATTTATGGCAAAGCCAGCATGCATAATTCTTCATACATGTCACTCTTGATTCATTGCACATCCCGGTACACCGCCGGAGGCATTCATATAGAGTCATACTTTGTTCTAGTATCGAGTTGTAAATCAATATAAGTGTGATGATCATCATTATTAGAGCATTGTCCCATGTGAGGAAATGCTAAATAAAGGAAGCCCCTCCAAAAAAAGAAAGGCCAAAAAAGGAAAGGCCCAAAAAAGGGGACAATTGCTACTATCTTTTTCCACACTTGTGCTTCAAAGTAGCACCATGTTCTTCATGATAGAGAGTCTCATGTTTAGTCACTTTCATATACTAGTGGGAATTTTCATTATAGAACTTGGCTTGTATATTCCAACGATGGGCTTTCTCAAATGCCCTAGGTCTTCATGAGCAAGCAATTTTGATGCACACCCACTTAGTTTCTTTTGTTGAGATTTCATACATTTTTAGCTCTAGTGCATCCGTTGCATGGCAATCCCTCGTCACTCACATTGATATCTATTGATGGGCATCTCCATAGCCCGTTGATACGCCGAGTCGATGTGAGACTATCTCCCTCCTTTTTGTCCTCTCCACAACCACCACTCTATTCCACCCATAGTGCTATGTCCATGGCTCACGCTCATGTATTGCATGAAAGTTGAAATGTTTGAAAGAATAGAGTATGAAAACAAGTGCTTGGCTGAAACCCGGGTTGTGCATGATATGAATATTTTGTGTGATGAAGAGGGAGCATAGCCAGACTATATGATTTTGCAGGGATAACTCTCTTTAGCCATAGTATTTTGAGAAGACATGATTGCTTTGTTAGTATGCTTGAAGTACTATTATTCTTGTGTCGATATATACTTTTGTCTTGAATCTTTCAGATATGAACATTCATGCCACAATTAAGAGAATTACATTGAAAAATTTTGTTGGTTAGCATTCACATCAAAAAATTTGTTTTTATCATTTACCTACTCGAGGACGAGCAGGAATCAAGCTTGGGGATGCTTGATACATCTCCAACATATCTATAATTTTTTATCCTTCTAGGATGTTTTATGGGCTTTAATATACACTTTTATATGATTTTTGGGACTAACCTATTAAGCCAGAGCCCAGTGCCACTTTATGTTTTTCTCCTGTTTTAGGGTTTCGCAGAAAAGGAATATCAAACGGAGCCCAATTGTCCTGAAACTCAACGGAGGAAGTTTTTGGACCTAAAGAAGCCCAGGGAGTGCCGGAGGGGGACGAGAGGACCCACGGGCTGCCCACCAGGGTGGGGGGCGTGCCCCCCTACTGGGCGCGCCCCCTGCCTCGTGGACAGCCCGTAGCCCCCCTTTGCTTGACCCCGACTCCAACACCTCCTATATATACTCAAACCTCCGGAAAATAAGCTAGACCAGGAGTTCCGCCACCAAAAGCCTCTGTTGCCACCGAAAACCAATCTAGACCCATTATGGCACCCTGCCGAAGGGGGATTCCCTCTCCGGTCGCTATCTTCATCATCCCGGCGCTCTCCATGACGAGGAGGGCGTAGTCCACCCTCGGGGCTGAGGGTATGTACCATTAGCTATGTGTTTGATCTCTCTCTCTCTCTCCCTCTCTCATGTTCTTGAGATGGCACGATCTTGATGTATCGCGAGCTTTGCTATTATAGTTGGATCTTATGATGCTTCTCCCCCTCTACTCTCTTGTAATGGATTGAGTTTTCCCTTTGAGGTTATTGTAGGTGTACTAAAGTAGGGGTACCCTTAGTATCCCGAACTTGTGCATGGGAAGTCACAGCGTCCCGCGGCAAGGCTTGCCGGGTGATCGCCAAGGTCCTCCGTGGTTCCTTCGGATCCATTCAAGAACAAAGTATCCAAGCCAAGGAGACAAGGCCCCGGCAAGAGGAGCTTGCCGGGAAGGCCACTCAAGACACAAGACCACTCAAGGCGCAAGACCCTGGCAAGGGGAGCTCGCCGGGAAGGCCAACCAAGGCACCTCAAGGAACTTGCCGCGACGCGCTACGCGTCCCGGCAAGGCCCGGTGAGCGACAAGCTCCCGGAAGCGACAAGATAGCGACCGCGGCAAGGCGCTTGCCGCGTCAAGCTTCCACTCAGTACCCACGCTCCAGCACATCCACCCACGTGTCGCTCTGGGATCCTCCCAGGCGTACGTGGCAAAAGGCTGTGCAGCCAGGGGTACGCGGTGGCAAGCGGCGATGACAAGGTTGACATCGTGGCGAACGGTGGCGCCCCTGACGGACCTTTTTGCACTATTTGGGCGACGTCGATGGGCATTTAATGCCCTTGTCCCCTGCCATCAGGGTTAGGTATGGTGCACTGTACCAACTACCACCCTTTTTCCATTTTTACCCTCAACTGCACTGCCACCTGTCGGTGACCCCTTGAGCATATAAAAGGAGGCCCACGCGCAACGTAAAGGGGGGTTAGACATTCGAACACTCTCACGCTCGGTCTCGTTGGCCGCTGAGAAGTACTGTAGCTTCCAGCGCTCCCGAGCCAAGAACTCAATACAAACCAAAGCAGGAGTAGGGTTTTACGCATCCGTGCGGCCCGAACCTGGGTAAACTGCTCGTGTGCCTCCCCTCGATCTGCTCTTCGCGCGATCTCCGCCCCCTGCCGTACCGAAAAGGGGCTCCGGTCCCATAGGTGTTCGTGGGTGGTTCAGTTTCCCCGACATCTTTTAGTAGCGGCGTCGCCGGTGTCACCGCGCGCATTCTCCTCGACAGCGACCTCCGTCTCCATCGGCTCCGCAGCGGACGGATCTGACGGCGGGAAAGGGGAGAAAAACAATCAAGCAAATATCCAAAAAAAAAAGAAGATCAAAAGAAGAAGAAAAGCCCAAGGGGATTACCTGCGCGAGCCGGTTCCTCGTCAGTGCCCCTTGCCAGGGAACTCTCCCTCGGCGGAGTAGTCGTGGTCTCCGCCGGCGGAGGGCCGCTGGTGCTGTCCCTCGCCGGAGAACTCGCCCTTGGTGGAGAACTCTCCCTTGCCGGGGAGACCCTTGCCGGGGAAATTCCCCTCGGCGGCGTGGTTGAAGCAGATGGCACAACGGGGACGGTCTCCAGGCGCTCCTGATGTGTCTGCTCTGCTCCTACGCAAATCAACGAACAAGACATCAGCCAAGAAACAACGCCCACGCGCACCTAACAGCAGAAAGTGAACTATACACTTACGCTGGGGGCTGCGCTGGGGGCTGCTCTAAAGATCAGTCGCCGGGTCCGGCAAGTTTGTCTCGGGCGCACCCCCTGCTGGCACGGCGGGCTCGTCCTCGATGACAATCATCGGGACCTTGGCTCTCTTCGCCGACCTCTGGGCCAGAGTTCTGAAAAAAGGAACAGGTTCAAAGCGAGGCAAAAGAGATACAAGACAAAACAACAAAAATTGAAGAAATACAAGAACAACAAAATCTTACTCTTCTTCTTCCTCGTCGGAGCGGAGCGCGGAGAAGTCGAAGTCTGGCTCACGCGTCCCGGCGCGAGGAGGTGGAGGAGTAGGCTCCCTTGGCCGCTTGGCGGGAGCAGGGGCAGCGGTCTGAGACGACCCCACTCCGGCTGCCGCCGAGGCATGGGGAGCGGCAGGGGCAGAAGCAGTGGTCCGAGAAGATCCCGCTCCAGTCGCCGCAGAAGCGCGAGGTGCTCCCGCGGCAGCCTTGCTTGCCGCGGTGGAGCATGTCGCGCGGCGCGGCGGCTGTTGACCCGTCTGCCGCTCCGTTACGTCCCCGGCCTTGCGGAGACGCCTTCTCGGTGGAGCTGGAGGCTCTGCTGGTGGTGGCGATCTGCCTGAAGACGAGGAGGAAGAGGAGCCGATCTCCAGCGAGCCGCTCGTATCCTCAGCGGGCTCGCTTGGCTCGGTGGCATGCGCGACAAGCTCTTCCTCGCCGGCAGGCTCTCCCGCGCCAAGAAACTCCTCTCACTCGGCAAGGCTCGCCGCCTCCGCCTCCTCCACGGTGTATCCGAACTCGCCCGCGGCCGCGGCTGCCGCCGCCTCTTCCAGCCTGGTGGCGATGTACGCCATCTCCTTGTTGGTGGTGTCGCGGGTGAGGCCCTTCTTCTCGTCAGAGAAAATCGGCGTTTCTTCTAAGTTTTTGAAGAACTCCTGCACTGCTTCATCGGCAGGCTCTTGCCAAGTTGGGTCAATCCCATGAGAGTCGCACAGCGGCATCATTGCACGGATGCGGCTGAGCGCGGAGTTATTGCACAGCGGGACGACCCCCCTCGGCAACCTGAACACTTCGGGATGATCGGGTCATACTTGAACAGCTCCTGGAGCATCCCGTTAAGCTCCAGGACAGTGAAGTTGAAGTTGAAGCCCGGGCACAGCCTCATGATATCTGCCGCGTTCTCAAACTCCTAGGCGGGCCTCTTCCTCTCCTGCAGGGGGGGGTGATGCGGCGGCGAAGAAAGTCTGCGCCAACTGCGCCTACAGTTAGCCCGGCAAGCCTGAGGCGAAGGATCCGGGCAGTGGCAATCTTCAGTCTACTGTCTTCCGGGGCCAGGTCGCTCGAGTCGTTGTCGCGTACTACTGGGGCTTGGCGTCGGGCGGTGAATGGCTGCGGGTTCTCCTCTACAATCCAACACCAATTGGCTCTCCATTCCTCCCATTTGCTGCGGAGCTCTCCCTCCAGATAAGCTTCCTTCTTATGCGTCCTCGAGACCCAGGAGACTCTGCCAGATAAGGGCTCTCCTCTCTCTACTCGGGGCGTAAAGAAGTGGCGGAAAAGGGCTACATTGGGGAAGACTCCGACAAAGTTTTCGCACAGATGTGCGAAAACTGCCATGGTCAGAACGGCGTTGGGGGTGAAGTCAAGGAGGTGGAACCCGTAGGTGTTCATAATGTCGCGGAAGAATTCAGAGAAAGGCGGGCAGAGCCCGCAATAGAAGAACAAGGCGAAGAACGCATATCCGTTCGGAACCGTCTCACAAGTAATGGCTGGGAGTACCTTGGTGCGCGGATGCGCTCGCGTCTCCCCCGACCAGAAGAGGTAATAGTTCTCCCTCAGCTTCCTCGCGGCAAGCTTGGGGGGGAAGACAGCCCGCTCCTTTCGCACTGCCGCGAGCCGCAGCGCCTCAACCGACTTCGCGCTCTTCCCCTTGTCGCCTTTCGGAGCCATGGCGGAAGCGGTGAGGGAGGTCGACGGCGCTGGTAGTGCTGGTGGCGATGGGGGGCAGAGCGCTGCTCTCTTTCAAGCTTTGGGAAGAAGGGGAGCGGCGAAGGTTCTCAAGATTGAAGAAGCAACGGACGAATGGACGAACTGCCCCTGTTTCCCCTGCTTATAAGGGGGGAGGGGGCGGACGTTCCGCATTTCCGATTAAAGAAACCACACACGATCTCTCCCATGACGCCGCAATCGACGCGTGCCGTTAGGGGAGGGCGCGGTGGATACGGAGTAAGATACGGCGAGAATCAGGCCGCGTGTGCCCGTGCACTGTTTTGGGCCTGGCCCAACAGTGCTCGGCACCGTGTATGGCCCAGGCCCGGGGGCTCCTGTCGGTGTACTAAAGTAGGGGTAGCCTTAGTATCCCGAACTTGTGCACGGGCAGTCGCAGCGTCCCGCGGCAAGGCTTGCCGGGTGATCGCCAAGGTCCTCCGTGGTTCCTTCGGAGCCATTCAAGAACAAAGTATCCAAGCCAAGGAGACAAGGCCCCGGCAAGAGGAGCTTGCCGGGAAGGCCACTCAAGACACAAGACCACTCAAGGCGCAAGACCCTGGCAGGGGGAGCTCGCCGGGAAGGCCAACCAAGGCACCTCAAGGAACTTGCCGCGACGCGCTACGCGTCCCGGCAAGGCCCGGTGAGCGACAAGCTCCCGGAAGCGACAAGATAGCGACCACGGCAAGGCGTTTGCCGCGGCAAGCTTCCACTCAGTACCCACGCTCCAGCACATCCACCCACGTGTCGCTCTGGGATCCTCCCAGGTGTACGTGGCGGAAGGCTGTGCAGCCAGGGGTACGCGGTGGCAAGCGGCGATGACAAGGTTGCCATCGTGGCGAACGGTGGCACCCCTGACGGCCCTTTTTGCACTGTTTGGGCGACGTCGATGGGCATTTAATGCCCTTGTCCCCTGCCGTCAGGGTTAGGTATGGAGCACTGTACTACCAACTACCACCCTTTTTCCATTTTTACCCTCAACTGCGCTGCCACCTGTCGGTGACCCCTTGAGCATATAAAAGGAGGCCCACGCGCAACGTAAAGGGGGGTTAGACATTCGAACACTCTCACGCTCGGTCTCGTTGGCCGCTGAGAAGTACTGTAGCTTCCAGCGCTCCCGAGCCAAGAACTCAATACAAATTGCAAAGCAGGAGTAGGGTTTTACGCATCCGTGCGGCCCGAACCTGGGTAAACTGCTTGTGTGCCTCGCCTCGATCTGCTCTTCGCGCGATCTCCGCCCCCTACCATACTGAAAAGGGGCTCCGGTCCTATAGGTGTTCGTGGGTGGATCAGTTTCCCCGACAGTTATCTTATCGGATTGAGTCTTTAAGGATTTGAGAACACTTGATGTATGTATTGCACGTGCTTATCTGTGGTGACAATGGGATATCATGTGATCTACTTGATGTATGTTTTGGTGATCAACTTGCGGGTTCCGTGACCTTGGGAATCTATGCATAGGGGTTGGCACACATTTTCGTCTTGACTCTCCGGTAGAAACTTTGGGGCACTCTTTGAAGTACTTTGTGTTGGTTGAATAGATGAATCTGAGATTGTGTGATGCATATCGTATAATCATGCCCATGGATACTTGAGGTGACAATGGAGTTGAAGGAAATATGCCCTAGAGGCAATAATAAAGTTATTATTTATTTCCTTATATCATGATAAATGTTTATTATTCATGCTAGAATTGTATTAACTGGAAACTTAATACATGTGTGAATACATAGACAAAACAGAGTGTCCCTAGTATGCCTCTACTAGACTAGCTCATTGATCAAAGATGGTTATGTTTCCTAGCCATAGACATGAGTTGTCATTTGATCAACGGGATCACATCATTAGGAGAATGATCTGATGGACAAGACCCATCCGTTAGCATAGCACTATGATCGTTTAGTTTTACTGCTATTGCTTTCTTCATGACTTATACATGTTCCTATGACTATGAGATTATGCAACTCCCGAATACCGTAGGAACACCTTGTGTGCTATCAAACGTCACAACGTAACTGGGTGATCATAAAGATGCTCTACAGGTGTCTCCGAAAGTATTCGTGGTGTTGGCATAGATCAAGATTAGGATTTGTCACTCCGAGTGTCGGAGAGGTATCTCTGGGCCCTCTCGGTAACACACATCACAATAAGCCTTGCAAGCAAAAGACTAATGAGTTAGTCACAAGATGATGTGTTACGGAACGAGTAAAGAGACTTGCCGGTAACGAGATTGAACTATGTATAGAGATAGCGACGATCGAATCTCGGGCAAGTAACATACCGATGACAAAAGGAACAACGTATGTTGTTATGCGGTTTTGACCGATAAAAGATCTTCGTAGAATATGTAGGAGCCAATATGAACATCCAGGTTCCGCTATTGGTTATTGACCGGAGATGAGTCTCGGTCATGTCTACATAGTTCTCGAACCCGTAGGGTCCGCACGCTTAACGTTTGATGACGATCGGTATTATGAGTTTATGAGTTTTGATGTACCAAAGGTAGTTCGGAGTCCCGGATGAGATCACGGACATGACGAGGAGTCTCGGAATGTCCGAGACATAAAGATTGATATATTGGATGACTATATTCGGACACCGGAAGTGTTCCGGAAAAGTTTCGGATTTAACGGGATTGCCGGAGGGGGTTACCGGAACCCCCTACGAGGGGGGGTGGTCCATAGTGGGTCTTATGGAAAAGAGAGAGGCAGCCCATAGGGGCTGGCCGGCGCCCCACCTAGGGTTCCTAGTTGGACTAGGATTTGGGGGCGCCACCTCTCCTTCTTTTCCTTTCCCTCTTTTCCTTCTTTGGTAGTTCCTACTAGGAATAGGATTGCAATCCTATTCCTAGTAGGATTGCACTCCTAGCCGCACCATAGAAGGGCCGGCCGGCCTCCCCCTTGCTCCTTTATATACAGGGGCAGGGGGGCACCCAAAGACACACAAGTTGAATTGTTCCAGCCGTGTGCGGTGCCCCCCTCCACAGAAACACTCCTCGGTCATACCGTCGCGGTGCTTAGGCGAAGCCCTGCACCGGTGAATACATCATATCCGTCACCACGCCATCGTGCTGACGAAACTCTCCCGTGAAGCTCAACTGGATCAAGAGCTCGTGGGACGTCATCAAGCTGAACGTGTGCTGAACGCGGAGGTGCCGTACGTTCGGTGCTTGATCGGTTGAATCGCGAAGAAGTTCAACTGCATCAACCGCGTCACTTGACGCTTCCGCTTCCGGTCTACGAGGGTACGTAGACACACTCTTCCCTCTCGTTGCTATGCATCTGGTAGATAGATCTTGCATGATCGTAGGAAAATTTTAAAATACTACGTTCCCCAACAGTGGCATCATGAGCCAGGTCTATGCGTAGATGATATGCACGAGTAGAACACAATGAGTTGTGGGCGATACTAGTCATACTGCTTACCAGCATGTCATACTTTGCTTCGGCGGTATTGTGAGATGAAGCGGCCCGGACCGACATTACGCGTACGCTTACGCGAGACTGGTTTCACCGTTACGAGCACTCGTTGCTTAAAGGTGACTGGCGGGTGTCTGTCTCTCTCACTTTAGCTGAATCAAGTGTGACTACGCTCGGTCCTTGTGAAGGTTAAAACAACACATACTTGACGAAACATCGTTGTGGTTTTGTATGCGTAGGTAAGAACGGTTCTTGCTAAGCCTGTAGCAGCCACGTAAAACTTGCAACAACAAAGTAGAGGACGTCTAACTTGTTTTTGCAGGGCATGTTGTGATGTGATATGGTCAAGACATGATGAGTTATACGGTTTTGTATGAGATGATCATGTTTTGTAATGTTATCGGCAACTGGCAGGAGCCATATGGTTGTCGCTTTATTGTATGAAATACAATCGCCATGTAATTGCTTTACTTTATCACTAAGCGGTAGCGATAGTCGTAGAAGCAATAGTTGGCGAGACGACAACGATGCTACGATAGAGATCAAGGTGTCGCGCTGGTGGCGAAGGTGATCATGAAGGTGCTTTGGAGATGGAGATCAAAAGCACAAGATGATGATGGCCATATCATGTCACATATTTTGATTGCATGTGATGTTTATCTTATTATGCTTCTTATTTTGCTTAGAACGACGGTAGCATTATAAGATGATCCCTTACTAAATTTCAAGGTATAAGTGTTCTCCCTGAGTATGCACCGTTGCGAAAGTTCGTCGTGCCGAGACACCACGTGATGATCGGGTGTGATAAGCTCTACGTTCAAATACAACGGGTGTAAGCCAGTTTTGCACACGCAGAATACTCGGGTTAAACTTGACGAGCCTAGCATATGCAGATATGGCCTCGGAACACTGGAGACCGAAAGGTCGAGCGTGAATCATATAGTAGATATGATCAACATAAGATGTTCACCATTGAAACTACTCCATCTCACGTGATGATCGGACATGGTTTAGTTGATTTGGATCACGTGATCATTTAGATGACCGGAGGGATGTCTATCTAAGTGGGAGTTCTTAAGTAATATGATTAATTGAACTTTAATTTATCATGAACTTAGTCCTGGTAGTATTAGCATATCTATGTTGTAGATCAATAGCTCGCGATGTTGCTCCACGTTTATTTTTTATATGTTCCTAGAGAAAACCAAGTTGAAAGATGTTAGTAGCAATGATGCGGAATTGTTCCGTGATCTGAGGATTATCCTCATTGCTGCACAGAAGAATTATGTCCTTGATGCACCGCTAGGTGACAGACCTATTGCAGGAGCAGATGTAGACGTTATGAACGTTTTGACAAAAGCTCGGTATGATGACTACTTGATAGTTTATGTGCACCATGCTTTATGGCTTAGAACCGGGACTTCAAAAACGTTTTGAACACCACGGAGCATATAAGATGTTCCAAGAGTTGAAATTAGTATTTCATACTCATGCCCGTGTTGAGAGGTATAATACCTCTGACAGTACTGTGCCTACAAGATGGAGGAGAATAGCTCAACCAGTGAGCATGTGCTCAGATTGTCTGGGTACTACAATTACTTGAATCAAGTGGGAGTTATTCTTCCAGATAAGATAGTAATTGACAAAGTTCTCTAGTCACTATCATCAAGTTAGTAGAACTTCGTGATGAACTATAATATGCAAGGGATGACGAAGGTAATTCCCGAGCTCTTCGCGATCCTGAAATCGGCGAAGGTAGAAATCAAGAAAGAGCATCAAGTGTTGATGGTTAATAAGACCACTTGTTTCAAGTAAAGGGCAAAGGGATAGAAGGGGAACTTCAAAAGGAATGACAAGCAAGTTGTCACACCCGTGAAGAAACCCAAAGCTAAACTCAAGCCTGAAACTAAGTGCTTCTACTGCAAAGGAAATGGTCACTAGAAGTGGAACTGCCCTAGATATTTGGCGGATAAGAAGGATGGCAAAAGTGAACAAAGGTATATTTGATATACAGATTATTGATGTGTATTTTACTAGTGTTCATAGCAACCCCTCGGTATTTGATATTGGTTCAGTTGCTAAAGAGTAGTAACTCGAAATGGGAGTTGCATAATGAACAGAAACTAGTTAAAGGATGAAGTGACGATGTGTATTGGAAGTAGTTCCAAGATTGATATGATCATCATCACACACTCCCTATACTTTCGGGATTAGTGTTGAACCTAAATAAGTGTTATTTGGTGTTTGTATTGAGCATGAATATGATTTGATCATGTTTATTGCAATACGGTTATTCATGTAAGTTAGAGAATAATTGTTGTTCTTTTTACATGAATAAAACCTTCTATGGTCATACACCCAATGAAAATGGTTTGTTGGATCTCGATCGTGTGATACACATATTCATAATATTGAAGCCAAAAGATGCAAGGTTAATAATGATAGTGCAACTTATTTGTGGCACTGCCGTTTAGGTCATATTGGTGTAAAGCGCATGAAGAAACTCCATAGTGATGGACTTTTGGAATCACTTGATTATGAATCACTTGGTGCTTGCGAACCATGCCTCATGGGCAAGATGACTGAAACTCCGTTCTCCGGAACCGTGGAGCGAGCAACAGAGTTGTTGGAAATCATACATACTGATGTATGCGGACCAATGAGTGTTGAAGCTCGCGGCGGGTATTGTTATTTTCTGACCTTCACTGATGATTTGAGCAGATATGGGTATATCTACTTAATGAAGCACAAGTCTGAAACATTTGAAATGTTCAAAGAATTTCAGAGTGAAGTGGAGAATCATCGTAACAAGAAAATAAGAGTTTCTACGATATGATCGTAGAGATAAAATATTTGAGTTAGCGAGTTTGGGCTTCAGTAAAAACAATGTGAAATAGTTTCACTACTCACGCCACCTGGAACACCACAGTATAATGGTGTGTCCGAACGTCATAACCGTACTTTATTAGATATGGTGCGATCGATGATGTCTCTTACCGATCTACCACTATCGCTTTTGGGGTTATGCATTAGAGACAGCTACATTCACGTTAAATAGGGCACCATCTAAATCCGTGGAGATGACACCGTATGAACTGTGGTTTGACGAGAAACCTAAGCTGTCATTTCTTTAAGTTTGGGACTGCGATGCTTATGTGAAAAAGTTTCAACATGATAAGCTCGAACCCAAATCGGAGAAGTAAATCTTCATAGGATACCCAAAAGAAACTGTTGGGTACACCTTCTATCACAGATCCGAAGGCAAGGTCTTTGTTGCTAAGAGTGGATCCTTTCTAGAGAAGGAGTTTCTCTCGAAAGAAGTGAGTGGCAGGAAAGTGGAACTTGATGAGGTAATTGTACCTTCTCCCGAATTGGATAGTAGTACATCACAGAAACTGGTTCTAGTGATTCCTACACCAATTAGTGAGGAAGCTAATGATGATGATCATGAAACTTCGGATCAAGTTATTGCTGAACTTCGTAGATCAACCAGAGTATGTTCCGCACCAGAGTGGTACGGCAACCCGGTTCTGGAAGTCATGTTACTGGACCATGATGAACCTACGAACTATGAGGAAGCGATGATGAGCCCAGATTCCGCAAAATGGCTTGAGACCATGAAATCTAAGATGGGATCCATGTATGAGAACAAAGTGTGGACTTTGGTTGACTTGCCCGATGGTCGGCAAGCCATCGAAAATAAATGGATCTTCAAGAGGAAGACTCACGCTGACAGTAATGTTACTGTTTACAAAGCTCGACTTGTTGCGAAAGTTTTTCAACAAGTTCAAGGAGTTGACTACGATGAGACTTTCTCACCCGTAGCGATGCTTAAGTCTGTCCGAATCATGTTAGCAATTGCCGCATTTTATGAAATCTGGCAAATGGATAACAAAACTGCATTCTTTAATGGATTTATTAAAGAAGACTTGTATATGATGCAACCAGAAGGTTTTGTCAATCCTAAAGGTGCTAACAAAATGTGCAAGCTCCAGCGATCCATCTATGGACTGGTGCAAGCATCTCGGAGTTGGAATATACGCTTTGATAAGTTGATCAAAGCATATAGATTTATACAGACTTGCGGTGAAGCCTGTATTTACAAGAAGTGAGTGGGAGCACTACAACCTTTCTGATAAGTATATGTGAATGACATATTGTCGATCGGAAATGATGTAGAATTTTCTGGAAAGCATAAAGGAGTGTTTGAAAGGAGTTTTTCAAAGAAAGACCTTGGTGAAGCTGCTTACATATTGGGCATCAAGATCTATAGAGATAGATCAAGACGCTTGATAAGACTTTCGATGAGTACATACCTTGATATGATTTTGAAGTAGTTCAAAATGGATCAGTCAAAGAAGGAGTTCTTACCTGACTTGTAAGGTGTGAAGTTGAGTAAGACTCAAAGCCAGACCACGGCAGAAAAATATAGAGAGAATGAAAGTCATTCCCCATGCCTCAGCCATAGGTTCTATAAAGTATGACATGCTGTGTACCAAACATGTTGTGTACCTTGCCATGAGTTTGTCAAGAGGGTACAATAGTGATCCAGGAGTAGATCACTGTACAGCGGTCAAAATTATCCTTGGTAACTGGATGACTAAGGAAATGTTTCTCGATTATGGAGGTGATAAAGAGTTCGTCGTAAAGGGTTACGCCGATGCAAGCTTTGACACTAAATCCAGCTGACTCTAAGTATCAATCTGGATGCGTATTGAAAGTGGGAGCAATTAGCTAGAGTAGCTCCATGCAGAGCATTGTAGACACATAGACATTTGCGAAATACATACGGATCTGAATGTGACAGACCTGTTGACTAAACTTCTCTCACGAAGCAAAACATGATCACACCTTAGTACTCTTTGGGTGTTAATCACATAGCGATGTGAACTAGATTATTGACTCTAGTAAACCCTTTGGGTGTTAATCACATGACGATGTGAACTATCGGTGTTAAATCACATGGCGATGTGAACTAGATTATTGACTCTAGTGCAAGTGGGAGACTGAAGGAAATATGCCCTAGAGGCAATAATAAAGTTATTATTTATTTCCTTATATCATGATAAATGTTTATTATTCATGCTAGAATTGTATTAACCGGAAACTTAATACATGTGTGAATACATAGACAAAACAGAGTGTCCCTAGTATGCCTCTACTAGACTAGCTCATTGATCAAAGATGGTTATGTTTCCTAGCCATAGACATGAGTTGTCATTTGATCAACGGGATCACATCATTAGGAGAATGATCTGATGGACAAGACCCATCTGTTAGCATAGCACTATGATCGTCTAGTTTTACTGCTATTGCTTTCTTCATGACTTATACATGTTCCTATGACTATGACATTATGCAACTCCCGAATACCATAGGAACACCTTGTGTGCTATCAAACGTCACAACGTAACTGGGTGATCATAAAGATGCTCTACAGGTGTCTCCGAAAGTATTCGTGGTGTTGGCATAGATCAAGATTAGGATTTGTCACTCCGAGTGTCGGAGAGGTATCTCTGGGCCCTCTCGGTAACACACATCACAATAAGCCTTGCAAGCAAAAGACTAATGAGTTAGTCACAAGATGATGTGTTACGGAACGAGTAAAGAGACTTGCCGGTAACGAGATTGAACTAGGTATAGAGATACCGACGATCGAATCGCGGGCAAGTAACATACCGATGACAAAAGGAACAACGTATGTTGTTATGCGGTTTTGACCGATAAAAGATCTTCGTAGAATATGTAGGAGCCAATATGAACATCCAGGTTCCGCTATTGGTTATTGACCGGAGATGAGTCTCGGTCATGTCTACATAGTTCTCGAACCCGTAGGGTCCGCACGCTTAACGTTTGATGACGATCGGTATTATGAGTTTATGAGTTTTGATGTACCGAAGGTAGTTCGGAGTCCCGGATGAGATCACGGACATGACGAGGAGTCTCGGAATGTCCGAGACATAAAGATTGATATACTGGACGACTATATTCGGACACCGGAAGTGTTCCAGAAAAGTTTCGGATTTAACGGGATTGCCGGAGGGGGTTACCGGAACCCCCTACGAGGGGGGATGGCCCATAGTGGGCCTTATGGAAAAGAGAGAGGCAGCCCATAGGGGCTGGCCGGCGCCCCACCTAGGGTTCCTAGTTGGACTAGGATTTGGGGGCGCCACCTCTCCTTCTTTTCCTTTCCCTCTTTTCCTTCTTTGGTAGTTCCTACTAGGAATAGGATTGCAATCCTATTCCTAGTAGGATTGCACTCCTAGCCGCACCATAGAAGGGCCGGCCGGCCTCCCCCTTGCTCCTTTATATACAGGGGCAGGGGGGGCACCCAAAGACACACAAGTTGAATTGTTCCAGCCGTGTGTGGTGCCCCCCTCCACAGAAACACACCTCGGTCATACCGTCGCGGTGCTTAGGCGAAGCCCTGCGCCGGTGAATACATCATATCCGTCACCACGCCGTCGTGCTGACGAAACTCTCCGGTGAAGCTCAACTAGATCAAGAGCTCGTGGGACGTCATCAAGCTGAACGTGTGCTGAACGCGGAGGTGCCGTACGTTCGGTGCTTGATCGGTTGAATCGCGAAGAAGTTCGACTACATCAACCGCGTCACTTGACGCTTCCGCTTCCGGTCTACGAGGGTACGTAGACACACTCTTCCCTCTCGTTGCTATGCATCTGGTAGATAGATCTTGCGTGATCGTAGGAAAATTTTTAAATAGTACGTTCCCCAACAGGAGTATCTAGGTGACATTAGGGTTTTGGTTGATTTGTGTCTTAAGGTGTTATTCTAGTACGAACTCTATGATAGATTGAACGTTACTACGGACTCTTGAATAGATCGATCAGAAAGAATAACTTTGAGGTGGTTTCATACCCTACCATAATCTCTTCGTTTGTTCTCCGCTATTAGTTACTTTGGAGTGACTCTTTGTTGCATGTTGAGGGATAGTAATATGATCCAATTATGTTATCCTTGTTGAGAGAACTTCCACTAGTGAAAGTATGAACCCTAGGCCTTGTTTTCTATCATTGCAACATCGTTTATGCTCTCTTTTACCACTTGCTACCTTGCTTATTTTATATTTTCAGTTTACAAAAAACAATATCTACCATCCATATTGCACTTGTATCACCATCTCTTCGCCGAACTAGTGCACCTATACAATTTACCATTGTATTGGGTGCGTTGGGGACACAAGAGACTCTTTGTTATTTGGTTGCAGGGTTGTTTGAGAGAGACCATCTTCATCCTACGCCTCCCACGGATTGATAAACCTTAGGTCATCCACTTGAGGGAAATTTGCTACTGTCCTACAAACCTCCGCACTGGGAGGCCCAACAACGTCTACAAGGAGAAGGTTGCGTAGTAGACATCATCATGCGTCACAGAAGTGCTTTCGTCAAGGGTGACCGACACGTGGCATCCACCGTAACGGAACGCCGTTAAGCTACCGGGTCCGGTTTTGGGTTCGATAACCCGTTAACAGCCCCGACCAATGGGAATTTTCCATGTGTAAAATCATCATTGGCTGGAGGAAACACGTGTCGGCTCACCGTTGGGACAGATGTCATCCACTCATTGGACCCAAAGCGCCTATGATACGTCGACATGTGTCCCGACCCAACAGAGGCCCATTCTTGTGAAAAGGCCGGTCCGTTTGACTTGGTCAAAAGGTGGCAGGCCGGCCCACGGCAAGCCTGTGAATGGTTGTTCGCATATAGCCCATTTACAGCCCGCTAACCCAGGGCCCATTTACGTTCTATCCGAATTAGGCCCAGTAGCGTCATCTGGGCCGTCCAATATAATTCGAGCCCGTTTGAACTTCCGGCCCATGTATGGCCCATGACATCTTTCGGCCCATATGAGGCCCTTATTACTCTCGGCCCATTAACGACCCGTGGTAAAATTGGCCCGTAATGAACAGTGTATCACTTTATACCCATTACCGGCACGTGGTGAAACTGGGCCATAATGAACAGTGTATCAATTTATACCCATTAACGGCCCATTATTCCGTCGGGCCATTTCCAGCCCATGTTATCTTTCGGCCTTCTCGGGGCCCATTTATTCTTGGGCTCATTTCCACATTCGTTTACTTATGGCCCGTTACTGTCATTTTCTGCTTGTGGGCCAAATTTAGCCCGTGGTTACAGTCGGCCTGTTTTCATGTCAAAAAAACCCGTTGGGTTGTTTTCATAGAGTTATCAAATACGTCCTATTAACGGCCCGTTATTGTCCACGAATAGTACGACCCATGATTGGCGAAATGATTATACGCCCCGTAGAAGGCCCATGGATCCTACGACCCATAAAAGGCCCATGAATCGTACGGCCCGTAGAAGGCCCATGGGTCCTACGGCCCGTATAGAAGGCCAATGGATCCTACGGCCCGTAGAAGGCCCATGGATCATACGGCCCGCAGGAGGCCCATGGTTACAACAATCCGTGTGTTGCCATGATTATTTTGGCCTAGTTTCCAAAGATAGGTTATTGTGGCCACTAGAAAAACACATAAAAAGAACTGCAGTGACTACAAGCAAACAACTAAACAAGACAATAAGGAAATAAATAAGCAAGCAATTAACGCTAGCCTATTACCACTATTACACATATTACATCCATTGGGCATCAAAGTTCGCCACCGGTGCAAATATAGGGAACAAACCAGCATATTACGTACACTGGCCGTCAAAATTGGCCACTAGTGCAAATAAATGCGGCAGCAAAACAAGAGCATAACTGAAACAACTTCAGAAGAGCTCAAGAAACGTGGTATCCACCATGCTGGCAATAAGCTTAGCAAGCTTATTAGCTTTGTCCTGTTTGGGGCTAAAATCCTCCAACGCTTGCTGTTGCACTAGAAAGTATGCATCTGATTGCTCCAGGGACTTCCGTAGTCCTTCCACTTCTTGTCACAGCACAGCTGATCGATGTCTTTCAGCTTGTAGTTGAGACTCAAGAAACCGAACTGATTCAGACATTGAGTTTGAATAGCTTGTGCAAGCGGTAGTGGCCAGTAACTCTAACACTAAACCAAGACAGGACTTTGGGGTTGTCTCACTGTCTTTGAGATAGTCTTCCTTAGTTTCTTTTATCAGCTTTGTTGGAGACCAACAAGGATGTGTCACTATCCTGAACCTTATATGCATCACTTCCTTTACCATTGCTTAATAAGGCACCCTTCCCCAATATTCTGTCAGCATTCCAAAAGAAGAAACAAGCAGACACATAATAGTTTAGCATGTACTCGTATATGAAACTCATTTCGGTGAACCAGTTCATTAGTAAGGTGGACAGGATTAAACTACCAAGTCTTCTATTGCCAAGTACTAGTACATAATAAAAGCATCAAACAAACATATATCTATGTCCTATGGTCACTGCATTGTCTTGCCAAATCAAAATAGAGACACGGTTCAAATCATATCAGTTCAAGACAAAGTAGCAGTGAAAGAATACAAAGTGTGGGAAACTACACGGCACAACAAGATTTCAGATGGGTACCATGGGTCTACATGTACAACAACACTATTTGCTTTGTTGTGATGCTAGTGATGTGCATGATATGAGAAGTCAACTGTATACACAATTGAAATTGAAATCAACAGAGCTATTGATAAGAGCAAGCCTGTTAAAGAAACATGCGTGAACATACCTGCTGTGCCATTGGAGTTTCGGTTGGATCCTTCAATTTAAAAATAAGTTTGTATGAGTAAATACAGTGATACAAGAGCAAAGCAGTATGCACGATAGAAAATTAGCAATGGAATCTTAAATTAGAACAGTTGTTCTTCAGGTTTAGGCACTTGTTCTACATGAACAGAGTACATTAAGACGCAAGAATATAGTACTTAAAAATAAAAAATGAGCTCATAGACCTTACCACATTCTTGGTTCGGGACCAGTACAGAACAAGGCGTGCCCAGTCATCGTCCAGTAAATGTGTCTCAGGAGAACGTAAGGGAATTTGATGAGTTTCTTTGCCGGTGAAGTACGTTTTCTTCAGGTAATTCGGATACTGCCACCAAGCATTCTTGAAGATAGCAGAGGTATTAGCACAGGTTACCTCATCCTGAGTTTCCAAATCGGTCCTTTTCTATAGAGAAAAATGGGAAAATTTGGTGTATTATAACCATCATGGAGGTAGGATGTATGGGACAAAGCAAAGTAATTGTCATGAATAACATTACTTACACATAACTCCTGGACAAACACCTGCAACTGGCATTTTCCTTCATCTTCAGTATAATATTTCCAAGATGGGAAGATACACACATACGATTTAACAACATCAAATGTGATAGATGCTAAAGTACGACTAGTTGGTTGTGCTTCCTCCACAGGAATAGGCGTACTAACTGGTGGAGTTGGGGTTCGCCGTGGTAGTACTAGCCCTTTGGGCACTGGAGCTGCCTTACTAACTGCTCTTGTTTGGGAGCACTACGGTGGAGATGGTGTTGTGTCAACAGGAACTGGGTTACTATCTACTGGGGTTGGGGTTAGATTGGGTGAAGCTAGTTCTCTTTCCATTGCAGTAGGGGTACAATCTGCGAGAGTTTGGGTTATGTGTGGTAGGGTTGGTTCTCGTGCATGTACAACCGGGGTGCTATCTCCGCCAAGAGGTAGCACTGTTTTATTTGAAGACCGTGTTTTTAGTCCGCTAGATGTTGGCATCACCCGCTCCAATTCAAGTGGCCGATAAACAGGAAACATAGTTGAATGTACAGACATTGTATGAGAGACAGATGCAATAGATATTGTGGAAAAATAAGGACATGAAATAGTTGACATGTATATTGTTTAACTAAAACTGATAGCATGACATAATTTCACATATATGATGTCTATCTAAACTGGATAGCATAGCATAATATAATTCAAAAATATGATGAATAACTAAAACGCCGTGCCAGAGCATACACCACGGTGGGGGAATAGGACTGGTCATCTGTCTCTGGATCCATCTCTGAGGAGCTATCGGGACCCAACAAGAGATCTGCTTCGACAAGTAGCACTGTCTGCTCTGAAGGCCTTATTTTCACTCCAGATGTTTCAATCTCCCACCCAAATGGCTGATTCACAGGAAGAGTAGTTTAATGTACAAACATTGTCGACAAATGGAAATGTAATGAAGAAAAGTATGGGCAAGATATCATTCAAATATATGATGCCTCGTTAAACAGGATGGCATTGCACATTTCACATATATTATGGCTGGCTAAACGACATGAGACTGCATAATTCCCATATATGATATAGAAACTAAACAGGTGGCGACAGAACATGTCTAAACTAAGCAGATGACATATATGATGTCAAAAGTAGGCACTGCAAGGCAACATATGCATCATATGACTAACATCATCATGCCAAGGTAGAGCAAACACCTTGGGGGGTAAATAGGAGTGGTCAGCGGCGTCTGAATCCGCCTCAGAACAGATATCTTCCTCTGGATTACAATCTAGAGAGGGGTGGGGAGGGTTTGCCATTGAACCCACCATGGAGCGATGTCTGCATGACATTGTATTGCCGCGCAAAACTCTTCTCTTTTTCTCTACATGTTCAACATGACTGTGTACAATATCTGACATGCATACGAAAAAAATATGGTGAGATTATGTAAGGAGAGCATGCAGAAATCTAGAGTGATGGTAACAACCAGTGGATGAATCCAAAAATAATGATAGCAGGCATATGATTGCTTTAATTTAATAAAAAGACAGATGATGATTACTTTACTATTTGTTTTCCACCCAAGATGAACAACATAGGCATACCCTAGGTGAACCAGATATTAGACAGAGATACTATTCATTGCTTCCTCGATATGTGCCCCACAACTAATTTAGAACTCAAGTTGAACATTAATTTGGACCTGACTTGGAGTCCAAGAGGTGAACAGGATGATAAAGTAGTAGGTAATTTTAAGCAATGCATAACATAAGCAGAATCAAAAGAGTGCGACATCTGTTGTGGACCAGCGTACTCCTCAGGTTCATCTGCTGAGTCGATGATGGTGATGCCGTTGCGGTGGGTGCCGGCGGCAGGGAAGGAGATCTGAGGTAGCGAAAGACGGTCAGGAGTCGTGATGTCTGGTTTGGTGGATGTTTCTGTCGATGGAGCACCTCAGGTGAGGTGGATGACGTCGCGGCAGGAGCAGGACAAACCACACAAAGTTCCCTTCAACAACTACCTGTAACTGAAGTAATTCTGTAAGGGCTCATTTGGCTTGCATGATTCTAAAAATGCAGGGATAGGAAAAACACTGGAATAGGATAGGAATGCACATGGTAAACAGAGCATTTGTAAACACAGGATTTCTGTCAACTTGGGTGTTTTGTTTACAGGAATTGGAAGAGCAGAGGAATGCAAAGAAACATGGCCAAAATAAAGGGAAACCATATGAAAGCATGTACAGTTAGAATGTTATTCTGTCACTAATGCACTTGGTCTTGTTTTCATGCATAGGATTTTGAAAAATAGGTCCAGGTGGATGTTTTGCTTCATTCCTTTAAACAAAATGCATGAATAATTGAATAGTAGAGTGCCATTAGAAAATTACCTATTGCTATGTTTTTCCGTCGAACCAAAATAGCCCTAATGGATCGACATGAATGTATAGTAATAAGTGATGCAACAAGTGTACAACATCTTTGCCGTAGCCGTGTCAACCTCAGCATCATTGGGTTGGTCACTGAAGCAGTTGAGGCAGAGGTGGTTGTCGAAGGTGTGGAGGAAGATCTGAGGAATCTGTAGACGGCGTCCAGGGCACTGCTCTGTTGTGATGGTTTGTTCAGTCGTTGGAGCAGCCCCGGTGAGCCGTAAGACGTCAAGGTTGAAGCAGCACAAGACAGACATCGTCAATCTCAAGTGGGATTTTAATAGCATCTCCAATAGATGATGTAAAATAGATGTAAAATTTACATCACAAAAAACCACATGACTACAACAGATGAGGTAAAAACTGTTGACTCTGAACTTAACTGTCGAAACTGAAATTTACTGTGGTATCTGAATGTTATTGTTGAAACTGAAAGTAATGGTAGCAGAGAGGCACTTGACATGTAGTTTAGGGAGGGCCTGCAGTTCATTTTCAACCTTCACCCCCCTGAGCCGGCAGCCACCACCGGCCGAACCGCCGGCCCCAGCGCCGCCTCGCCGGCCCGAAACAACTCCCCACCGCCGGTCCGCCGCCGCCCCGGCTAGCCCTATAGACCCCCCGCACCCACCCTGAACCCTAAGATAGATAGTGGGGTACCTCTCCGGCGAGCCCCCGTCCCCGCTGCGGGTGGTTCTTCCTTAACTCCGGCGAGCCCCCCACCCCCTGAAAATCGATTTACCCAAAAGTCGATTCAGTCGACTGAAGTGTAGCTAAATTGGAGCAGAGCAGCAGCACGTGCGAGGGGGAGAGCAGCAGCAGTAGCACGCGCGAGCGAGCGAGCGAGAGCCGGAGTAGCAGCAGCAGCGCGAGGGAGCGAGTGAGAGCCGGAGCAGCAGCAGCTGGGCGAGCGAGCGATCGAGCGAGAGCCGGAGCAGCAGCAGCAGATCTGGCTGGTATGGACGCCGCCGCCGAAGAGGCCTCGCACTAGGGGAGAGCCGCCGTGGAGATGTCGCCCGCAGCGCCGGCTTCAAGGTAGCCGCTCCATGGGGGTGCGGGATGGAGCACCGTTGGCGCCGGGAGGTCGAGCTAAGGAGAAGGTGCGATGCGATGAGTGTACATCCTCTTTGGTGGCGCCAAGTAGGCCTCGACTTCGTCTGAGGAGTCGGTGAGGATGTTGCGGTTCCGGTGGAGCAGGTTAAGGCGGCGCTGTGGGGATGGAGCAGCCGCGATAGACGAGGCGATCGTCGGAGCAGCCCCTTGCAGGTGGAGGACGGGGCGGCTGAACCGGCATGACGAAGAGATGGACGACGGATCCTCATCCGGGGAGGTAGACGAGGGACGTCGAGCTGTTGCGGTGGACGACGTCGTCGGAGAAGAGGCTCCGGCTGGGCAGCGGTGAGGTGGCGGACGCAGGAGGGTGGGGTTTCGCGGCTGGAGCGGAGAGGTTATGGCGGCCTGGGATTTCGAATGGCAAAAAGGAGGCGATGGAGATGCGCTTGTCCAAAATGTAGGGTGTGTTACAAAAGTACCCCCCATCGATTTGAACTTGCGGCCCTTTCGGCTCAGGGTTAGAAGGGGGATTTCGCGTGTCGGGATTTGGCAGCTGGAGGGAGTTTTTGCACGCGTTGTAATTTCGGCTCAGGGTTAGAAGGGGGATTTCGCGTGTCGGGATTTGGCAGCTGGAGGGAGTTTTTGCACGCGTTGTAATTTCGGCTCGGGGTTAGAAGGGGGATTTCGCGTGGCGGGATTTGGCAGTTGGAGGGAGTTTTCGCGCGCGTTGTAATTTCGGGATAGCAAGGCGTGGGTTGTGAAGGCGCCAGTTTTGGGAGCACGATATTGAAGGAAATATGCCCTAGAGGCAATAATAAAGATGTTATTTATATTTCCTTATATCATGATAAATGTCTTTTATTCATGCTAGAATTGTATTAACCGGAAACTTAGTACATGTGTGGATACATAGACAAAACAGTATGTCCCTAGTATGCCTCTACTAGACTAGCTCATTGATCAAAGATGGTTATGTTTCCTAGCCATAGACATGAGTTGTCATTTGATCAACGGGATCACATCATTAGGAGAATGATGTGATGGACAAGACCCATCCGTTAGCATAGCACTATGATCGTTTAGTTTAACTGCTATTGCTTTCTTCATGACTTATACATGTTCCTATGACTATGAGATTATGCAACTCCCGAATACCGTAGGAACACCTTGTGTGCTATCAAACGTCACAACGTAACTGGGTGATCATAAAGATGCTCTACAGGTGTCTCCGAAAGTATTCGTGGTGTTGGCATAGATCAAGATGAGGATTTGTCACTCCGAGTGTCGGAGAGGTATCTCTGGGCCCTCTCGGTAACACACATCACAATAAGCCTTGCAAGCAAAAGACTAATGAGTTAGTCACGAGATGATGTGTTACGGAACGAGTAAAGAGACTTGCCGGTAACGAGATTGAACTAGGTATAGAGATACCGACGATCGAATCTCGGGCAAGTAACATACCGCTTGACAAAAGGAACAACGTATGTTGTTATGCGGTTCTGACCGATAAAAGATCTTCGTAGAATATGTAGGAGCCAATATGAACATCCAGGTTCCGCTATTGGTTATTGACCAGAGATGAGTCTCGGTCATGTCTACATAGTTCTCGAACCCGTAGGGTCCGCACGCTTAACGTTTGATGACGATCGGTATTATGAGTTTTTGAGTATTGATGTACCGAAGGTAGTTCGGAGTCCCGGATGAGATCACGGACATGACGAGGAGTCTCGGAATGCCCGAGACATAAAGATTGATATATTGGACGGCTATATTCGGACACCGGAAGTATACCGGAAAAGTTTCGGATTTATCGGGAATGCCGGAGGGGGTTACCGGAACCCCCTACGAGAGGGGATGGTCCATAGTGGGCCTAAAGGGTGAGAGAGAGACAGCCCATAGGGCTGGCCGGCGCCCCCACCTAGGAATCCTAGTTGGACTAGGATTGGGGGGGCGCCACCTCTCCTATTCCTTTCCCCCTTCTTCCTTTCGGTGAATCCTACTAGGAATAGGATTGCAATCCTATTCCTAGTAGGACTCCCTCCCTAGCCGCACCAGGAGAGGTTGGCCGGCCTCCCTCCCCTGCTCCTTTATATACGGGGGCAGGGGGGCACCCAAAGACACACAAGTTGAATTGTTTTAGCCGTGTGCGGTGCCCCCCTCCACAGAATCACACCTCGGTCGTACCGTCGCGGAGCTTAGGCGAAGCCCTGCGCCGGTGAACACATCATATCTGTCACCACGCCGTCGTGCTGACGAAACTCTCCCGTGAAGCTCAACTGGATCAAGAGCTCGTGGGACGTCATCAAGCTGAACGTGTGCTGAACGCGGAGGTGCCGTACGTTCGGTGCTTGATCGGTTGGATCGCGAAGAAGTTCGACAACATCAACCGCGTCACTTGACGCTTCCGCTCCCGGTCTACGAGGGTACGTAGACACACTCTCCCCTCTCGTTGCTATGCATCTGGTAGATAGATCTTGCGTGATCGTAGGAAAATTTTAAAATACTACGTTCCCCAACACGACCACTGCAGAAGATAGAGAGAAAATGAAAGTCATTCCCTATGCCTCAGCCATAGGATCTATCATGTATGCAATGCTGTGTACCAGACCTGATGTGTGCCTTGCTATAAGTCTAGCAGGGAGGTACCAAAGTAATCCAGGAGTGGATCACTGGACATCGGTCAAAAACATCCTAAAGTATCTGAAAAGAACAAAGGATATGTTTCTCGTATATGGAGGTGACAAAGAGCTCGTCGTAAACGGTTACGTCGATTCTAGCTTTGACACTGATCCGGATGACTCAAAGTCACAAACCGGATATGTATTTTTATTGAACGGTGGAGCTGTCAGTTGGTGCAGTTCCAAGCAGAGCGTCGTGGCGGGATCTACGTGTGAAGCGGAATACATAGCTGCTTCGGAAGCAGCAAATGAAGGAGTCTGGATGAAGGAGTTCATATCCGATCTAGGTGTAGTACCTAGTGCATCGGGTCCAATGAAAATCTTTTGTGACAACACTGGAGCCATAGCCTTGGCGAAGGAATCCAGGTTTCACAAGAGAACAAAGCACATCAAAAGACGCTTCAATTCCATCCGCGATCTAGTCAAGGAGGGAGACATAGAAATTTGCAAAATACATACGGATCTGAATGTTGCAGACCCGTTGACTAAGCCTCTTCCACGGGCAAAACATGATCAACACCAAGACTCCATGGGTGTGAGGATCATCACTTTGTAATCTAGATTATTGACTCTAGTTCAAGTGGGAGACTGAAGGAAATATGCCCTAGAGGCAATAATAAAGATGTTATTTGTATTTCCTTATATCATGATAAATGTCTTTTATTCATGCTAGAATTGTATTAACCGGAAACTTAGTACATGTGTGGATACATAGACAAAAACAGTATGTCCCTAGTATGCCTCTACTAGACTAGCTCATTGATCAAAGATGGTTATGTTTCCTAGCCATAGACATGAGTTGTCATTTGATCAACGGGATCACATCATTAGGAGAATGATGTGATGGACAAGACCCATCTGTTAGCATAGCACTATGATCGTTTAGTTTTACTGCTATTGCTTTCTTCATGACTTATACATGTTCCTATGACTATGAGATTATGCAACTCCCGAATACCGTAGGAACACCTTGTGTGCTATCAAACGTCACAACGTAACTGGGTGATCATAAAGATGCTCTACAGGTGTCTCCGAAAGTATTCGTGGTGTTGGCATAGATCAAGATTAGGATTTGTCACTCCGAGTGTCGGAGAGGTATCTCTGGGCCCTCTCGGTAACACACATCACAATAAGCCTTGCAAGCAAAAGACTAATGAGTTAGTCACGAGATGATGTGTTACGGAACGAGTAAAGAGACTTGCCGGTAACGAGATTGAACTAGGTATAAAGATACCGACGATCGAATCTCGGGCAAGTAACATACCGTTTGACAAAAGGAACAACGTATGTTGTTATGCGGTTCTGACCGATAAAAGATCTTCGTAGAATATGTAGGAGCCAATATGAACATCCAGGTTCCGCTATTGGTTATTGACCAGAGATGAGTCTCGATCATGTCTACATAATTCTCGAACCCGTAGGGTCCGCACGCTTAACGTTTGATGACGATCGGTATTATGAGTTTATGAGTATTGATGTACCGAAGGTAGTTTGGAGTCCCGGATGAGATCACGGACATGACGAGGAGTCTCGGAATGTCCGAGACATAAAGATTGATATATTGGACGGCTATATTCGGACACCGGAAGTATACCGGAAAAGTTTCGGATTTATCGGGAATGCCGGAGGGGGTTACCGGAACCCCCTACGAGAGGGGATGGTCCATAGTGGGCCTAAAGGGTGAGAGAGAGGCAGCCCATAGGGCTGGCCGGCGCCCCCACCTAAGAATCCTAGTTGGACTAGGATTGGGGGGGCGCCACCTCTCCTATTCCTTTCCCCCTTCTTCCTTTTGGTGAATCCTACTAGGAATAGGATTGCAATCCTATTCCTAGTAGGACTCCCTCCCTAGCCGCACCAGGAGAGGTTGGCCGGCCTCCCTCCCCTGCTCCTTTATATACGGGGGCAAGGGGGCACCCAAAGACACACAAGTTGAATTGTTTTAGCCGTGTGCGGTGCCCCCCTCCACAGAATCACACCTCGGTCGTACCGTCGCGGAGCTTAGGCGAAGCCCTGCGCCGGTGAACACATCATATCCGTCACCACGCCGTCGTGCTGACGAAACTCTCCCATGAAGCTCAACTGGATCAAGAGCTCGTGGGACGTCATCAAGCTGAACGTGTGCTGAACGCGGAGGTGCCGTACGTTCGGTGCTTGATCGGTTGGATCGCGAAGAAGTTCGACAACATCAACCGCGTCACTTGACGCTTCCGCTCCCGGTCTACGAGGGTACGTAGACACACTCTCCCCTCTCGTTGCTATGCATCTGGTAGATAGATCTTGCATGATCGTAGGAAAATTTTAAAATACTACGTTCCCCAACAGTGGCATCATGAGCCAGGTCTATGCGTAGATGATATGCACGAGTAGAACACAATGAGATTGTGGACGATATTAGTCATACTGCTTACCAGCATGTCATACTTTGCTTCGGCGGTATTGTGAGATGAAGCGGCCCGGACCGACATTACGCGTACGCTTACGCGAGACTGGTTTCACCGTTACGAGCACTCGTTGCTTAAAGGTGACTGGCGGGTGTCTGTCTCTCTCACTTTAGCTGAATCAAGTGTGGCTACGCCCGGTCCTTGTGAAGGTTAAAACAGCACATACTTGACGAAACATCGTTGTGGTTTTGTATGCGTAGGTAAGAACGGTTCTTGCTAAGCCCGTAGCAGCCACGTAAAACTTGCAACAAACAAAGTAGAGGACGTCTAACTTGTTTTTGCAGGGCATGTTGTGATGTGATATGGTCAAGACATGATGAGTTATACGGTTTTGTATGAGATGATCATGTTTTGTAAAGTTATCGGCAACTGGCAGGAGCCATATGGTTGTCGCTTTATTGTATGAAATGCAATCGCCATGTAATTGCTTTACTTTATCACTAAGCGGTAGCGATAGTCGTAGAAGCAATAGTTGGCGAGACGACAACGATGCTACGATAAAGATCAAGGTGTCAAGCCGGTGATGAAGGTGATCATGACGGTGCTTTGAAGATGGAGATCAAAAGCACAAGATGATGATGGCCATATCATGTCACATATTTTGATTGCATGTGATGTTTATCTTATTATGCTTCTTATTTTGCTTAGAACGACGGTAGCATTATAAGATGATCCCTTACTAAATTTCAAGGTATAAGTGTTCTCCCTGAGTATGCACCGTTGCGAAAGTTCGTCGTGCCGAGACACCACGTGATGATCGGGTGTGATAAGCTCTACGTTCAAATACAACGGGTGTAAGCCAGTTTTGCACAGGCAGAATACTCGGGTTAAACTTGACGAGCCTAGCATATACAGATATGGCCTCAGAACACTGGAGACCGAAAGGTCGAGCGTGAATCATATAGTAGATATGATCAACATAAGATGTTCACCATTGAAAACTACTCCATCTCACGTGATGATCGGACATGGTTTAGTTGATTTGGATCACGTGATCATTTAGATGACCAGAGGGATGTCTATCTAAGTGGGAGTTCTTTAAATTAATATGATTAAATTGAACTTTAATTTATCATGAACTTAGTCCTGATAGTTTTGCATATCTATGTCGTTGTAGATCAATGGCCCGTGCTACCATTCCTTTGAATTTTAATGCATTCCTAGAGAAAGCTAAGTTGAAAGATGATGGTAGCAATTACACGGACTGGGTCCGTAACCTGAGGATTATCCTCATTGCTGCACAGAAGAATTATGTCCTTGAAGCACCGCTAGGTGACAAGCCCCCTTCCTCTGATGCAGACGCTTTGAACGTCTGGCAGTCGCGGTCTGATGACTACACGATAGTTCAGTGTGCCATGCTTTACGGCTTAGAACCGGGACTTCAACGACGTTTTGAACGTCATGGAGCATATGAAATGTTCCAGGAGTTGAAGTTAATATTTCAAGCAAATGCCCGAATTGAGAAATATGAGATTTCCAATAAGTTCTACAGCTGCAAAATGGAGGAGAATAGTTCTATCAGTGAACACTTGCTCAGAATGTCTGGGTACTACAATCATATGACTCAACTTGGTTGCAAAGTTGACGAGGATAGTGTTATTGATAGAGTTCTTCAATCACTGCCACCAAGCTATAAAGGCTTCGTGATGAACTATAACATGCAAGGGATGCAAAAGACAATTCCCGAGCTCTTCGCTATGCTCAAAGCTGCGGAGGTAGAGATCAAAAAGGAACATCAAGTGTTGATGGTTAACAAGACCACTAGTTTCAAGAAAAAGGGCAAGGGAAAGAAAGGGAACTTCAAAAAGAATAGCAAGTCAGTTGCTACTTCAACGAAGAAACCCAAATCTGGAGCCAAGCCTGAAACTGAGTGCTTCTACTGCAAGGGGACTGGACACTGGAAGCGGAACTGCCCCAAGTATTTGGCGGATAAGAAGGATGGCAAGATGAACAAAGGTATATGTGATATACATGTTATTGATGTGTACCTTACTAATGCTCGTAGTAGTACCTGGGTATTTGATACCGGTTCGGTTGCTAATATTTGTAACTCGAAACAGGGACTACGGATTAAACGAAGATTAGCTAAGGACGAGGTGACGATGCGCGTGGGAAACGGTTCCAAAGTCGATGTGATCGCCGTCGGCACGCTACCTCTACATCTACCTTCGGGATTAGTTTTAGACCTAAATAATTGTAATTTGGTGCCAGCGTTGAGCATGAACATTATATCTGGATCTTGTTTATTGCGAGACGGTTATTCATTTAAATCAGAGAATAATGGTTGTTCCATTTTGATGAATAATATCTTTTATGGTCATGCACCCTTAAAGAGTGGTCTATTCTTACTGGATCTCGATTGTAGTGATACACATATTCATAATATTGAAACCAAAAGATGCAAGGTTAATAATGATAGCGCAACTTATTTGTGGCACTGCCGTTTAGGTCATATTGGTGTAAAACGCATGAATAAACTCCATAAAGATGGACTTTTGGAATCACTTGATTATGAATCACTTGGTGCTTGCGAACCATGCCTCATGGGCAAGATGACTAAAACTCCGTTCTCTGGAACCATGGAGCGAGCAACAGATTTGTTGGAAATCATACATACTGATGTATGTGGACCAATGAGTGTTGATGCTCGCGGCGGGTATCGTTATTTTCTGACCTTCACTGATGATTTGAGCAGATATGGGTATATCTACTTAATGAAACACAAGTCTGAAACATTTGAAAAGTTCAAAGAATTTCAGAGTGAAGTAGAGAATCATCGTAACAAGAAAATAAAGTTCCTACGATCTGATCGTGGAGGAGAATATTTGAGTTACGAGTGTGGTCTTCATTTGAAACAATGTGGAATAGTTTCACAACTCACGCCACCTGGAACACCACAGCGTAATGGTGTGTCCGAACGTCGTAACCGTACTTTATTAGATATGGTGCGATCTATGATGTCTCTTACCGATTTACCACTATCGTTTTGGGGTTATGCTTTAGAGACAGCTGCATTCACGTTAAATAGGGCACCATCTAAATCCGTTGATACGACGCCTTATGAACTATGGTTTGGCAAGAAACCAAAGTTGTCGTTTCTTAAAATTTGGGGCTGCGATGCTTATGTGAAAACACTTCAACCTGATAAGCTTGATCCCAAGTCGGAAAAATGTGTCTTCATAGGATACCCAAAAGAGACTGTTGGGTACACCTTCTATCACAGATCCGAAGGCAAAATATTCGTTGCTAAGAACGGATCCTTTCTAGAAAAAGAGTTTCTCTCGAAAGAAGTGAGTGGGAGGAAAGTAGAACTTGATGAGGTAATTGTACCTTCTCCCATATTGGAAAGTAGTACATCACAGGAAATTGTTCCAGTGATTCCTACACCAATTAGTGAGGAAGTTGATGATAATGATCATAAAACTTCGGATCAAGTTTCTACTGAACGTCGTAGATCAACCAGAGTACGTTCCGCACCAGAGTGGTACGGCAACCCAGTTCTGGAAATCATGTTACTAGACCATGATGAACCTACGAACTATGAGGAAGCGATGATGAGCCCAGATTCCGCAAAATGGCTTGAAGCCATGAAATCTGAGATGGGATCCATGTATGAGAACAAAGTATGGACTTTGGTTGACTTGCCCGATGATCGGCAGGCCATCGAAAATAAATGGATCTTCAAGAGGAAGACCGACGCAGACGGTAATATTACTGTTTACAAAGCTCGACTTGTTGCGAAAGGTTTTCGACAAGTTCAAGGAGTTGACTATGATGAGACTTTCTCACCTGTAGCGATGCTTAAGTCTGTCCGAATCATGTTAGCAATTGCCGCATTTTATGATTATGAATGTCAAAACTGCATTCCTAAATGGATATCTCAAAGAAGAGTTGTATATGATGCAACCAGAAGGTTTTGTCGATCCAAAAGGTGCTAACAAAGTATGCAAACTCCAGCGATCCATCTATGGACTGGTGCAAGCATCTCGGAGTTGGAATATACGCTTTGATGAGGTGATCAAAGCATATGGTTTTATACAGACTTTTGGAGAAGCCTGTATTTACAAGAAAGTGAGTGGGAGCTCTGTAGCATTTCTAATATTATATGTAGATGACATATTGTTAATTGGAAATGATATAGAATTTCTGGATAGCATAAAAGGATACTTGAATAAAAGTTTTTCAATGAAAGACCTCGGAGAAGCTGCTTACATATTAGGCATCAAGATCTATAGAGATAGATCAAGACGCTTAATTGGACTTTCAGAAAGCACATACCTTGATAAGATTTTGAAAAGGTTCAAAATGGATCAGTCAAAGAAAGGATTCTTGCCTGTTTTACAAGGTATGAAGTTGAGTAAGACTCAATGCCCGACCACTGCAGAAGATAGAGAGAAAATGAAAGTCATTCCCTATGCCTCAGCCATAGGATCTATCATGTATGCAATGCTGTGTACCAGACCTGATGTGTGCCTTGCTATAAGTCTAGCAGGGAGGTACCAAAGTAATCCAGGAGTGGATCACTGGACAGCGGTCAAAAACATCCTAAAGTATCTGAAAAGAACAAAGGATATGTTTCTCGTATATGGAGGTGACAAAGAGCTCGTCGTAAACGGTTACGTCGATTCTAGCTTTGACACTGATCCGGATGACTCAAAGTCACAAACCGGATATGTATTTTTATTGAACGGTGGAGCTGTCAGCTGGTGCAGTTCCAAGCAGAGCGTCGTGGCAGGATCTACTTGTGAAGCGGAATACATAGCTGCTTCGGAAGCAGCAAATGAAGGAGTCTGGATGAAGGAGTTCATATCCGATCTAGGTGTAGTACCTAGTGCATCGGGTCCAATGAAAATCTTTTGTGACAACACTGGAGCCATAGCCTTGGCGAAGGAATCCAGGTTTCACAAGAGAACAAAGCACATCAAAAGACGCTTCAATTCCATCCGCGATCTAGTCAAGGAGGGAGACATAGAGATTTGCAAAATACATACGGATCTGAATGTTGCAGACCCGTTGACTAAGCCTCTTCCACGGGCAAAACATGATCAGCACCAAGACTCCATGGGTGTGAGGATCATCACTTTGTGATCTAGATTATTGACTCTAGTTCAAGTGGGAGACTGAAGGAAATATGCCCTAGAGGCAATAATAAAGATGTTATTTATATTTCCTTATATCATGATAAATGTCTTTTATTCATGCTAGAATTGTATTAACCGAAAACTTAGTACATGTGTGGATACATAGACAAAACAGTATGTCCCTAGTATGCCTCTACTAGACTAGCTCATTGATCAAAGATGGTTATGTTTCCTAGCCATAGACATGAGTTGTCATTTGATCAACGGGATCACATCATTAGGAGAATGATGTGATGGACAAGACCCATCTGTTAGCATAGCACTATGATCGTTTAGTTTAACTGCTATTGCTTTCTTCATGACTTATACATGTTCCTATGACTATGAGATTATGCAACTCCCGAATACCGTAGGAACACCTTGTGTGCTATCAAACGTCACAACGTAACTGGGTGATCATAAAGATGCTCTACAGGTGTCTCCAAAAGTATTCGTGGTGTTGGCATAGATCAAGATTAGGATTTGTCACTCCGAGTGTCGGAGAGGTATCTCTGGGCCCTCTCGGTAACACACATCATAATAAGCCTTGCAAGCAAAGGACTAATGAGTTAGTCACGAGATGATGTGTTACGGAACGAGTAAAGAGACTTGCCGGTAAACGAGATTGAACTAGGTATAAAGATACCGACGATCGAATCTCGGGCAAGTAACATACCGTTTGACAAAAGGAACAACGTATGTTGTTATGCGGTTCTGACCGATAAAAGATCTTCGTAGAATATGTAGGAGCCAATATGAACATCCAGGTTCCGCTATTAGTTATTGACCAGAGATGAGTCTCGGTCATGTCTACATAGTTCTCGAACCCGTAGGGTCCGCACGCTTAACGTTTGATGACGATCGGTATTATGAGTTTTTGAGTATTGATGTACCGAAGGTAGTTCGGAGTCCCGGATGAGATCACGGACATGACGAGGAGTCTCGGAATGTCCGAGACATAAAGATTGATATATTGGACGGCTATATTCGGACACCGGAAGTATACCGGAAAAGTTTCGGATTTATCGGGAATGCCGGAGGGGGTTACCGGAACCCCCTACGAGAGGGGATGGTCCATAGTGGGCCTTAAGGGTGAGAGAGAGGCAGCCCATAGGGCTGGCCGGCGCCCCCACCTAGGAATCCTAGTTGGACTAGGATTGGGGGGGGGGGGGCGCCACCTCTCCTAATCCTTTCCCCCTTCTTCCTTTCGGTGAATCCTACTAGGAATAGGATTGCAATCCTATTCCTAGTAGGAGTCCCCTCCCTAGCCGCACCATAGAGGTTGGCCGGCCCCTCCTCCCTTGCTCCTTTATATACGGGGGGCAGGGGGGCACCCAAAGACACACAAGTTGAATTGTTTTAGCCGTGTGCGGTGCCCCCCTCCACAGAATCACACCTCGGTTGTACCGTCGCGAAGCTTAGGAGAAGCCCTGCGCCGGTGAACACATCATATCCGTCACCACGCCGTCATGCTGACAAAACTCTCCCGTGAAGCTCAACTGGATCAAGAGCTCGTGGGACGTCATCAAGCTGAACGTGTGCTGAATGCGGAGGTGCCGTACGTTCGGTGCTTGATCGGTTGGATCGCGAAGAAGTTCGACAACATCAACCGCGTCACTTGACGCTTCCGCTCCCGGTCTACGAGGGTACGTAGACACACTCTCCCCTCTCGTTGCTATGCATCTGGTAGATAGATCTTGCGTGATCGTAGGAAAATTTTAAAATACTACGTTCCCCAACAGCGAAGACCCCTTTTTATTTTATTTTTCCAGCCGCGGCCTCCTTTTGGTGAAGGAAATATGCCCTAGAGGCAATAATAAAGATGTTATTTGTATTTCCTTATATCATGATAAATGTCTTTTATTCATGCTAGAATTGTATTAACCGGAAACTTAGTACATGTGTGGATACATAGACAAAACAGTATGTCCCTAGTATGCCTCTACTAGACTAGCTCATTGATCAAAGATGGTTATGTTTCCTAGCCATAGACATGAGTTGTCATTTGATCAACGGGATCACATCATTAGGAGAATGATGTGATGGACAAGACCCATCCGTTAGCATAGCACTATGATCGTTTAGTTTAACTGCTATTGCTTTCTTCATGACTTATACATGTTCCTATGACTATGAGATTATGCAACTCCCGAATACCGTAGGAACACCTTGTGTGCTATCAAACGTCACAACGTAACTGGGTGATCATAAAGATGCTCTATAGGTGTCTCCGAAAGTATTCATGGTGTTGGCATAGATCAAGATTAGGATTTGTCACTCCGAGTGTCGGAGAGGTATCTCTGGGCCCTCTCGGTAACACACATCACAATAAGCCTTGCAAGCAAAAGACTAATGAGTTAGTCACGAGATGATGTGTTACGGAACGAGTAAAGAGACTTGCCGGTAACGAGATTGAACTAGGTATAAAGATACCGACGATCGAATCTCGGGCAAGTAACATACCGTTTGACAAAAGGAACAACGTATGTTGTTATGCGGTTCTGACCGATAAAAGATCTTCGTAGAATATGTAGGAGCCAATATGAACATCCAGGTTCCGCTATTGGTTATTGACCAGAGATGAGTCTCGGTCATGTCTACATAGTTCTCGAACCCGTAGGGTCCGCACGCTTAACGTTTGATGACGATCGGTATTATGAGTTTATGAGTATTGATGTACCGAAGGTAGTTCGGAGTCCCGGATGAGATCACGGACATGACGAGGAGTCTCGAAATGTCTGAGACATAAAGATTGATATATTGGACGGCTATATTCGGACACCGGAAGTATACCAGAAAAGTTTCAGATTTATCGGGAATGCCGGAGGGGGTTACCGGAACCCCCTACGAGAGGGGATGGTCCATAGTGGGCCTAAAGGGTGAGAGAGAGGCAGCCCATAGGGCTGGCCGGCGCCCCCACCTAGGAATCCTAGTTGGACTAGGATTGGGGGGGCGCCACCTCTCCTATTCCTTTCCCCCTTCTTCCTTTCGGTGAATCCTACTAGGAATAGGATTGCAATCCTATTCCTAGTAGGACTCCCTCCCTAGCCGCACCAGGAGAGGTTGGCCGGCCTCCCTCCCCTGCTCCTTTATATACGGGGGCAAGGGGGCACCCAAAGACACACAAGTTGAATTGTTTTAGCCGTGTGCGGTGCCCCCCTCCACAGAATCACACCTCGGTCGTACCGTCGCGGAGCTTAGGCGAAGCCCTGCGCCGGTGAACACATCATATCCGTCACCACGCCGTCGTGCTGACGAAACTCTCCCGTGAAGCTCAACTGGATCAAGAGCTCGTGGGACGTCATCAAGCTGAACGTGTGCTGAACGCGGAGGTGCCGTACGTTTGGTGCTTGATCGGTTGGATCGCGAAGAAGTTCGACAACATCAACCGCGTCACTTGACGCTTCCGCTCCCGGTCTACGAGGGTACGTAGACACACTCTCCCCTCTCGTTGCTATGCATCTGGTAGATAGATCTTGCGTGATCGTAGGAAAATTTTAAAATACTACGTTCCCCAACAGATATCTGAATTTTCAGGGCGCGGGTTGAATTTTAGGGACAAGCCTAACATATAATATTGTACTTGTACATACCAAATCAATTCACACTTCCCTCAACCAAAAATAAAACGAAAAAAATAAAACTATTCACACCACACAAAGAGAGAGTCTTGCCCCGTTTTACTATAAAAATGATATTTAAAGCTACTCATACCAACAATTTAGTGCAATGAAATGATATTCGGTAGTATGAATCCATGTTATGTCCAATTAATTTTTTCGCTTGCTGTATAATGCATGTAACCTACTCATACCAACATTTTAGTGCATTCCAAATGTCTATACTACCGGTGCAATTCGAACTGAATTTGAATTCATTTCTCTATTTCAATAACAATCTACAATCATGATTGTTGTCAACTTCAACCATCATTCGTGTATTACCTTAATAACACACCACATGATTACTATAGAGATAGATATGAACTATGTGTACTACATGAACTCGAATTCTATGATGTTGATTCCAAATAATAGTACATTTGATGTACTAACTATATATTCATAATCTAAACCATGTTCCATACGTGTACACCGTGTTTATCACACATAGTATAGTGCCCCGCCCCCCTACATTATGACAAGTATTTAGACCTGAGCTGCAAAAGCCACACATTAGCCCAAATTATGATCAATGTTCTATACGTTATACGTAGTACTAGCAAGATGCCCATGCATTCCACAGAACATCAACATGATCAAGGGGAGGCCTAATTTGCAAATATGGAGTGGGGTGTGGGTATCTTCTTTCAAAATTGCCATAGTTTCCTTCCTATCTGTCACATATAAATCAGGCGGCCTATATTTCAGGATGGCACCATCATCAACAACTCCATTTTTTTAAGAGTAGAGATAAAATATATTATATGTAGTATAACATGTTCATAACCACACCATGTGTATCACCGTTATATATATTCACACATGTGTCGGTTTAAAACACTATGATAAATTCTTCAAATATCCGAATTCGCTTTTTATAATGAAGTATGATCTCTATTCGTCTTTTACACCCACATAATCCTCTTATCTTTGTAGCTAGCTAGCACTAACTTTCTCTCGTGCATGCAGACGCCCACATCCCTCTCGCCCTCCCTCAGCATTCTCTAGCTCCATCGCGCAAATTCGTCTTTTCACTTTAGGCCGTTCACCCACGATGTGTGTAGGTGTCAGGACCGGTTTTTCGGTAAAATAATTACCGGAAGACCGACATTTTTATTAAACTAGCGAGGAAGAATACTTCTTGCTGGTAGACAATTCCTTGATACAGAATTTCAGAACACTGAATATTATACAAGGTTGAGCTGGGATAGCTCAACATTTTTATTACAAGCGCGCCAATATAGCACATAAAGGCGGACATGACACAAATGCAGGGTGGCATACTACTAACTCGTAATAAAGGATGGTGATTATGTCACAGTGAAGTGGGTGACGTGACTCCAATATAATACAATTCATCGAGTGTTGGAGTGAGACCCGATGAATTTATTTGGTGGTAGGCGGAAGCGGTTATATAACAGTGATCAACTCCAGGATCGCAAGAGACTGACTGGGACTCCACTAGACGTCGGACTCGCTATCGAACTCTTCATCCATGAGATCGCCTTCATCCACATCTGGCCAAATCAACAAGCTAGGTGAGTACTTTGAATGTACTCGCAAGACAGTTCGGACTTAAGATGTAATAAAAGCAAAGCATGATGCATATGAGTATTCTAGCAAAATGCAACCGGATAATAATATTAGTGTGATGTATGTAAGAATAGAAGTCGGGCGGTAATCCTCCCGAAATCCATAAGATAAATAAAAGGAGACCAAACGAGTGTCTGAGTGACGCCTCGTGAGAAAATAATAAAATGAAAACATGCCACAGTCGGGCGTCTGAGCGACACCACATAAAGGGCTTATAGCAAAAATAAATGACAAGAATGCCTCAGTCGGACGTCTGAGCGACATCACATAAAGGGCTTATAAATAAAAAGAATGCCACAGTCGGACGTCTGAGCGACATCACATAAAGGGCTTATAAATAGA
>LR738712.1:16602000-16650936 GCA_902687465.1 Secale cereale
TAAAAAGAATGCCACAGTCGGACGTCTGAGCAACATCACATAAAGGGCTTATAAATAGAAAGAATGCCACAGTCGGACGTTTGAGCGACATCACATAAAGGGCTTATAATTAAAAAGAATGCCACAGTCGGACGTCTGAGCGACATCACATAAAGGGCTTATAATTAAAAAGAATGCCACAGTCGGACGTCTGAGCGACATCACATAAAGGGCTTATATATAACAATAGTATAACGATGAAATACTTCAGGAAGTAAATCAATGCAGAGACAATTGGTTAGCTCATCTACCAAATGAACTTGAAAGACAAAGAATGGTCACTACTCTTATTACTATCAAGAATATACCAAAGACGGTCACCGGGTTGACACACAAAGATTGACCCTAGGCCATAAACATGGCTATTTGAAGGATTTAACTCTGCAGAGCTTGTACTATTAAATCATAGCCAACGGGTTCTACTAGTCACGGGGACTAGTTCCGTCTACGATGTTTTAGTAGAAACCCAACTAACCAGTACACACCCATTTCACATCCTGCTGTCCGGAATCACCCGTGACAACGTTCACGAAAACTTTAAGACGGGGAGGCTACAACCTCGAATAGCATGGGATCAAATTTATATATGCGCGCTCTAAGGGGTGCCCCCCTCTCGGTCCCAACCGGAAACACCCATGCCCCCTGACCAGATGACGGGCTTTAATCCAGGGCCATGGAACCCTCATCCCGGCCCCTCTACTTGGTGTGTACTCGGAAAGTGGTTTACAACTGACTAGACTGTAATCTTAACAGACGTTCTATGATAGTACCAAAAGGAGATGAACGGAATCACGACATGATCTCTGTTGATACTAAGTTAACCAACTACTAGCATGCTCCAACAATACCAGTATACCACCCATCATGTCACCACATGATCGAGGTGGTTCAACCATTATCATTCGGGACTCACCCGAAGCTTGCTTGCATGAAATATAACCATACACAAATGCTTACATGACAATGCTTATGAAAAGAACTACTCGAGCAAACATGCAACACATCCATCATATCAAAGGTTCAAACATGCTTGCCTGGTTCAGAGTAGTCAGAGTCTAACTCGGTGTGGTTCGCGGATCCGTCACGTCCTTCGGTATCTACGTATTCAAACAAACGGATACTAACATAAATACCGTGCGTGCAAATAAAGTTGCTCCAAGAAATTTCACATAAATATGACAAAAAACTAGACAGAAAACTAAAGAGGACAGAAAAAGAATCAACTCAAAATCATCTTTAGTTAAAAAGATATTAGAGTTTCTGTCCAGGGACTCATCTGTAATGAAACAGAAAAATTCCAGGGGCTAGAATAGAAAACAGAAAAGCGAACCGGTACGCAGTACGCCAACTGAAGAAAGAGACGTACTTTGCCCGAAGGCGCTTTCCAGAAAAACGGTTCGGAGAGAGATGAGAGGCTGACAAGGGGTCCCACTCGTCGGGTTTGAACTCTGAGACAGAGTCGCGCCGACGCCAGATGCTACGGTGGTCGCCGGCGCTGATCCACGGTGAGCTAGGGGGGAAAAAGGGTACGTACAGCTTCCTGGTGTTCTTCCGCGTCGATTGGTGGTGGAGTTGAGCGTCGGCGAGCCCCACGTCGACGGCGACCCTGTCTCCGGCGGAAGGCGGCTTGGGTGGTCGTGGGCCTCGTCGGGGAGAGTTCCTGGGGTCAAATTGGAGTGGGGATTAGGTTTAGGTGGGTGCCAGGGTGCTACGCTCGAGTCCAGGGCGGCGGAGGAGTTCTCACCGGAGAGAACGCTGCTGGAGCCTGAGGCGGACGGAGTTGGCCGGAGTTGGGGAAGAGGGCCCCTCGAGGCTCTTCCAGAGGTTGGGCGCGGTCTAGGGATAGGGTGGAGGTGTGCGGGCTCGAGAACGTGCTCGGGGGCGCTTTATATAGCCGGCCCAAGGCGGTTGCCGTGAACGGGATAAGTCCGGCGAGCGATTACGGCGATGCAGTGGCTGTACGGCGGGTTTAGGGGCTTGAGCATCGACTAGGAGGTGCACTGGTTCCATTCCCGTGCCTAACTCAGCAGGGGAGGGGTGATTACGGGCTGCCCTCGACGGAACGGCCGTGCGGCACGTCGGCGGCAGAGAACGCGCTCTGTGCGCGCCAGGCCACGGCGACGGTGCTGCAGGCGTGCGCTGGCAGTGGAGAAGGCCACGCGTAGCACTGGGGTGACTTGGGCGGCGCCAAACGGCGTCGAGCTGCAGGATGCCTTCTGTCAGCCGCCACGGGAGGTTCTGTTGCCGTGGAAGTCGCCGGCGTGGTCAGGCCAGGGCGCCACCGACGCCCAGAAGCAGCCAAGCAAGCGTGCGGCATGCTGGATAAGCAGGAGCTGCAGTGAGCATCGATCCAAGGCGGGTACTGGCGAGATTGACGCTGCGGCTTTGAAGAACTGACGAACTGCGCTGTCGACAGTGAAACTTCAGTTAGCAGTTTCTGAAACTGACAGCACAGTGTAAGCCAGGTGTTCGATGAAATGATTGTGGCATGAGGGAAATGTTTCTGGGGCTGATATTTGGTGGAGTGGCCTCTTGATGCATCTAGAGGCTGCCTGATTTTTCACAGAATTTTTGGAATAAGATAAATATGAATTTCACCAAATTTTGCAAATCTGGTCCAAACTTGCAGCAAGTGAAATTTGAAAATTTTGAACTGTGGACCAGTGAAACAAGATGGATTTAGGTTGTGGGTACTAAGGACTATCTAGGAAAGTTAGTTTGGAATCAAATAACAAGATAGACATGGTGGTTCCTTTGTAAATCACCAAGGTCCACTATAAATGACAGAAATAGTTTTTGGAGTAAAATAAATAGAGAGAAAATTCCAATAAGGTCAAAACTCACTGGAATTGATGAGAGACTTGTCCTAAGGTGTGGAGAGGGTCTTGGAGAGAAATATTTCTGTTGGGGTTATGGTAAGATGAAATTTGGAGAGGAAGATAAGCCCAAGGTTAAACCTGAGAGGTTTAAATCAAGGAGGGGAGAAATCAAACAACCTATTTTGAAAACCAACTTGTGCTTGAGCTAACACAAGAGAAAACCTTCAAGACCAAAAACCAAGCTTGAGAAAACACACAAACTTTGGCCAGAAGATATTTTAGAAGGGTCTTAAGAAAAGATCAAACAAGCACCTTCCAAAAGACCAAAAGTTTGGAAGAAAAACCAAACCCAAAAATTTGGAGTGACAGTAGGCCCCCCGGCTCCTTCTTTACGGCACACATCGATCGATATGCCTCTCTAGCCAGGTGTGCCTAGCACAAAACACAAGCTTCCCCTCTTCTCTTATAACCGTCCATGCCTCACTCCCACCACTCTTTTCATCGATCTCGTACTTGCACACTCCTCCCCCCTCGATATAGTATGACTCTTGCACCACCTCCTAGATGCATCCCTCTCTCTCTATCCTTCTCCACATGCCTCATTTGCTTCCAACACACACATGCATGTATACCGATCGATCTCCCAACATATACCTAGGTCGACTTTAACTATCCCCCCCCCATCGATCGACGTACCTCACAAGTTATGTCTCTCCTTTCTCTAACAAAGGACGATTGATCTTCCTATGTAGCTATGTTTGCTTACCACAACCATATTGCCCCCCCCCTCATCATTCATGCATGCCTCCTGACCCGTCTCTCAGACGCACGTTGGTACGTCTCCAACGTATCTAGTTTTCCAAACCCTTTTGCCCTTGTTATGGACTCTAACTTGCATGATTTGAATGGAACTAACCCGGACTGACGCTGTTTTCAGCAGAATTGCCATGGTGTTGTTTTCGTGCAGAAATAAAAAGTTCTCGGAATCGCCTGAAAATCAACGGAGATTTATTTCAGAAAATATAAAAAATACCTGCAAGAAGATCCACACCTGGGGGCCCACGGGCTATCGTCGAGGGTGGGGGGCGCGCCCCCCTGCCTCGAGGGCACCCCGATGCCCCACCGACGTATCCCCAGGTCCTATAAGTTCACTTTCGGGGAGAAAAATATCAGGGAGAAAGAATTATCGCGTTTCACGAGACGGAGCCGCCGCCAAGCCTTAATCTCGCTCGGGAGGGTTGATCTAGAGTCCATTCGAGGCTCCGGAGAGTGGAGATCGTCGCCATCGTCATCATCAACCTTCCTCCATCACCAATTCCATGATGCTCACCGCCGTGCGTGAGTAATTCCATCGTAGGCTTGGTGGACGGTGATGGGTTGGATGGGATCTATCATGTAATCGAGTTAGTTTTGTTAGGGTTTGATCCCTAGTATCCACTATGTTCTGAGATCGATGTTGTTATGACTTTGCTATGCTTAATGCTTGTCACTAGGGCACGAGTGCCATGATTTCAGATCTGAACCTATTATGTTTTCATGAATATATGTGTGTTCTTGATCCTATCTTGCAAGTCTATAGTCACCTACTATGTGTTATGATCCGGCAACCCCGAAGTGACAATAATCGGGACCACTCCCGGTGATGACCATAGTTTGAGGAGTTCATGTATTCACTATGTGTTAATGCTTTGGTCCGGTACTCTATTAAAAGGAGGCATTAATATCCCTTAGTTTCCAATAGGACCCCGCTGCCACGGGAGGGTAGGACAAAAGATGTCATGCAAGTTCTTTTCCATAATCACGTATGACTATATTCGGAATACATGCCTACATTGCATTGATGAACTGGAGCTAGTTCTCTGTCACCCTAGGTTATAACTTCTACATGATGAATTGCATCCTACATAATTTCCTATCACCGATCCAATGCCTACGAGCTTTTCCTATATTGCTTGTTGCTTATTTACTTTTCCGCTGCTACTATCACAAAAACTACAGAAACACTATCGTTACTTTTATTGTTGTTACCGCCACTATCATATTACTTTGCTACTAAACTATCTTGCTGCAGATACTAAGTTTCCAGGTGTGTTTGAATTGACAACTCAACTGCTAATACTTAAGAGTATTCTTTGGCTCCCCTTGTGTCGAATCAATAAATTTGGGTTGAATACTTTACCCACGAAAACGGTTGCGATCCCCTACACTTGTGGGTTATCAAGACTATTTTATGGCGCCGTTGCCGGGGAGCATAGTTCTATTATTTAAGTCACTTGGGATTTATATCTGTTGATCACTATGAAGAATTTGAAGGACTCAAAAACCAAGATCTTACCCTCAACTACGAGGGGAGGTAAGGAACTGCCATCTAGCTCTGCACTTGATTCTCCTTCTGTTATGAGTAAACTTGCGACACGTACTCCTGCTATTGAATCTGATATGTCGTATGTTCTTGATGATGCTACTTCTGCTATGTATGATGAAACTACTTCTATGCCTGATACTGTGCCACTAGGTGAATTTCTAGATGAACAAATTGCTAAGGTTAGGGAGAATGCAAATATTGAAACTGGTGATATTTATGAAAGTGATTATGAAGCTACTCCCAATAGATATGAATTGCCTGTTGTTCCTGAGGGTTATGTTATGGATGAAGAAACTGCTAGAGACTTTCTTGCTTGCAATGATAGATATGATCTTAAGAAATTATTAGTAAGCTGAAAGAAAAGTCCTTGAATGCTAGAATGAAACATGACCCTGCTTTTGCTACTTCACCTATCTGTGTTATTGATAAGGATTATGAATTCTCTATTGATCCTGAGTTAATTACTTTGGTTGAATCTGATCCTTTCCATGGCTATGAATTTGAAACTGTTGTGGCACATCTTACTAAGTTGAATGATATAGCCACCTTGTTTACCAATTATGAAAATATTCGTTACTACTATATCCTTAAGCTATTTCCGTTCTCGTTAAAGGGTGATGCTAAGACTTGGATTAATTCTCTTGATCCCGGTTGTGTGCGTAGTCCCCAGGATATGATGTATTACTTCTCTACTAAATATTTCCCCGCTCATAAGAAACAAGCTGCCTTACGGGAAATATATAACTTTGTGCAAATTGAAGAAGAGAGTCTCCCACAAGCTTGGGGAGGCTTCTCCAATTACTTAATGCTTTGCCTGATCATCCTCTTGGCGATGCATGATATACTTGATGTCTTTTATAATGGACTAACCGATGCTTCCAGAGACCACCTGGATAGTTGTGATGGTTGTGTTTTCAGGGAAAGAACAGTTGAACAAGGTGAACTACTATTGAATAATATGATGGCCAATGAAAATAATTGGACATTTCATGTACCAGCCCCTAAGCCAACTCCGAAGAAAAGAGGTGTTCTATTTCTCAGTCCTGAAGATATGCAAGAGGCGAAGAAATCTATGAAAGAAAAAGGTATTAAAGCTGAAGATGTAAAGAATTTACCACCTATTGAAGAAATACACGGTCTTGATAACCCGACACAGGTAGTAAAGGTAAATTCTCTTTATAGATTTGATGAAGGTGATATTCCTCGTTATAAGTCTGCTAGCCAATGCTTAGATGAGTTTGACAATTTTATTGCGAAACAAGAAAACTTCAATGCTTATGTTGGTAGACAATTACAACACAATGCTTATATGATTGAACGCTTGAGTGATTATCTGTCTAGAGCTAAAGGTGAACTGAAACTCATTAGTATACATGCTTCTATGGTCACCACTCAATAGAACAAGTACTTAAGGCTCAAAATGATTTGCTCAATGAATTAAATGGTAAGAATAATGACTATGCTGTTAGAGTTGCTACTAGAGGTGGTAAAATGACCAAGGAACCTTTGTACCCTGAAGGCCACCCTAATAGAATTGAGCAAGATTCTTAGAGAGCTAATTTAGATGCACCTAGTTCTTCTAAGAAGAAGAAAAAGAAAAATGATAGGACTTTGCATGCTTCTAGTGAACCTGCAGCTGGAACTCCTGAGAATCCCAATGATATATCTGTTTCTGATGCTGAGACACAATTTGGTAATGAACATGAACCTAGTGAGAATATTAATGATGATGTTCATGATGATGCTCAACCTAGCAATGATAATGATGTAGAGATTGAACCTGTTGTTGATCTTGATAATCCACAATCAAAGAATCAACGTTATGATAAGAGAGACTTTGTTGCTAGGAAGCACGGTAGGGAAAGAGAACCATGGGTTCATAAACCCATGCATTTTCCTACTAAACCATCCTAGAAACAGGATGATGAGGATTTTGAGCGCTTCGATGAAATGATTAGACCTATCTTTTTGCGTATGTGTTTGACAGATGTGCTTAAAACAAATCCTTATGCTAAGTATATGAAAGATATTATTACCAACAAAAGAAAGATACCTGAAGTAGAAATCTCCACCATGCTTTCCAATTACACTTTTAAGGGTGGAATGCCTAAGAAATTAGGAGATCCAGGGGTACCTACTATACCCTGCTCCATTAAGAAAAACCATGTTAAAACTGCCTTATGTGATCTTGGAGCCGGTGTTAGTGTTATGCCTCTCTTTTTATATCGTAGACTTGACTTGAGTAAGTTGACACCTACTGAAATATCTTTGCAAATGGCTGATAAATCAATTGCTATACCTGTTGGTATTTGTGAGGATGTGCCTGTTGTAGTTGCAAATGTTACTATTCTGACGGACTTTGTTATACTTGATATCCCCGAGGACGATAATATGTCTATTATTCTTGGAAGACCCGTTTTGAACACTGCAGGGGCTGTTATTGATTGCAACAAAGGCAATGTCACTTTTCATGTCAATGGTAATGAGCATACGGTACACTTTCCGAGGAAACAACCTCAGGTCCACAGTATCAATTATATTGGAAAATTTTCAACTATTACTATTGGAGGTTTTGAATTTCCTCTTCCTACTATCAAGAAGACATATGACATCCTTATTGTTGGGGACATACATATCCCCATTGAGGTAACCTAGTGTTATTAGAAAATTCTCCGGTTTCATGTTACTCGGAAAGATTTTATTAACAAGACCTCACCAACCTTGTTAATGGATTCCTTTTGATGAGCATGGGATAGGTGAATCTAGATAGCACAACCTTGTGTACCCTCTTTTTACTTTCTATTAATTAGGTTAAATAAGAGAAAAATAATATTTTCTGTCTGTTTCCAGACTTACCCGTGCAATAAAAAAATTATCCTGAAAATAAAAGTTCTCGAAATGTCATGAAAATGAAATATGATTTTTTCTAGAATATTTGAGAAAATATGGCACAGAACGAATAGCGAGGGGAGACAGAACCTGGCCACGAGGGTCCAGGGCGCGCCCCCCTACCTCGTGGGCCCCACGTGGCCTCCTTCCACTTATTCCTGCACCCACACTCTTCTTCTTCCTCCCAAAAAAATCACCAACCAGCTCAAACCCGAGTTCTAGCTCATCTTGCTGCCATTTTGGATCTCCTTGCTCAAAGCACCATTCACCAAACTATTTGGGGAGATTGTTCCTTGGTATGTGACTCCTCCATTGGTCCAAATAGTTTTTGTTCTAGTGCTCTATTTATTGCAAATTTTTGCTGCTGTGGTGACCTTGTTCTTGAGCCTGCATGTCAAATTTTCTAGGTCCCAAGTAGTTCTAATGCATGATATAGTCTCTAGGCACTTATAGGAGTTGTTGCTATCAATCTTGTTGAGTCTGGTTAACTTTTATTTTAAGTTACTAAAAATTTCAGAAATTTTCAGAAAAGGAAAATGATAAAAAGATTGTTGAGGGCTCCTCCAGCAAGAGCTCAGAGGATAAGAAGAAAGAAGAAAATAAGAAGCCCAAGTATAATCTTCCTTGCATGGCGGAAGTTCGACCATGCGAATGGCCTTGTAATGATTTCATGATGTCCGCCGGGATTTACGAAGACTTTTATTGGTTGGCAAATAATGCAGGCCTCACCAACTTCATCCACTACCAGAAAGAACATTATCTCGTACTCACCAATATTTTCACGCAAAGTTTTCATTTTCATGCTAAGAAAACACCACCTACGGTGGAGTTTCGTTTATATGATGTGATTAAGGAGATATCACTCTTAGATTTTTGTGAAATATGCAAAGTACCCTTTGGAGGTAGACTTGATGAACCACGTCGTGAAGACGTTGAAGGGTTTATTCACATGATAGCCGTAGGGGAAACTAGACAATTTTCAGGGGCAAGAATCACTAGTATACATTTCCCTATTCTGCGCTACTTTGCTTTATTTGCCAGTAGATGTTTAATTGGTCGCGGGAACAGCGGGACTCTCAGTGCCCCTGACATTATCATTTTACGCCATGCTTTGTTTCAAGACACAACTTTTAGCCTGGGTGTCGTCGTTGCTAAATGACCGAGTCTGAACCGCTCAAAGGGGGCCGTCTATGGAGGCATCTTTGCTTCTCGCCTTGCTGAACATTTTAGAATACCTATTAGGCATCATGAGAAGGAAGAAAAATTGCTTGCCTTGTTTATCTAGACTACAAGAGCATGGTAGCTCATGACTTTATTGTTAAAGACAAGAATAGGCAGCTTAATTATAAATTAAGGTTTGATGAAATAAACTGTGAAATTGTTACCTTGCCTCCACCATCTCTGTTTGATCTATCTACAGGCATATACCTCATTACATCATATGCCTTCTACAAGTACCAAGGCCAGGCACAAGCTTCAGAGCCTGAGCCAGAGCCACCACTTGACCCTTACCGTCAGTCTGTTTATGGGTGGGAGCTGGATGAGCTCGCCAACCGGTGGCACCCAGAGGATACATCTCAGTACACAGGAGGGAGTAGCTTCGATCCGTGGCCATAGACCAACTTAGGCCAAAAGCCTAAGCTTGGGGGAGTACGTGTTTCTCACCGACCTTACATTCATGTTCACACACTTATTCTAGTTGTCGGTGCTCACACTCTTTCACTGTACCATCCATGCTTAGTTTTAATTTCTTTTTCTTAGTCTTTTTCTTGTGTGCTAGAAAAACCCAGAAAAACAAAAAAATAGTTGTAGATTCTAGCTAGTTTACTTTCTTTGCTTGTAGTAGTAGTTAAAATGAAAACCCAAAAAGATTTTCCGTTCTTCTTTTGCTTGTTGGGAGCTTTCCAGTGTAAATAGTTTCTTTTCTTTTTGGGGGTTAAGAGTAGAAGACCATGATTGAAAATGCTTAGTGGCTCTCATATGCTTTATTGTTAATTTAACCTTGAGCCATATTACCTTGTCTTCTCTCTAGTATTAAATGTCTGCAGATTCCAGCTTAGTCCAATGCACGTGCACTATTATTATTATCCACACCGTTCGGTCGTGAGAGTGAAAGGCAATAAGGATGATATATGATGAACTAATTGAGATGAGAAAAGCTGGTATGAACTCGACCTCTCTTGTTTTTGTAAATATGATGGCTCGTCGTTCCTGATTCAGCTTGTTATGAATGAAACATGCTTGTAATGACAATTAGAGATCACCGCTGCTTATGCCATGCTTAATTAGCTGAGAGTTTATAATGGTCTATCTTGCGTGCCAACATGATATTAAAATGGTTGTGATGTGGTATGATGAGGTGGTATCCTCCTTTGAACGATTTAAGTGATCTGACTTGGCACATGTTCACGCATGTAGTTGACACAAATCAACATAGCCTCCACGATATTTATGTTCATGGTGATTTATATCCTACTCATGCTTGCATTCATTGTTGATTAATTTTAATGCATGTTCATGACCGTTGTTGCTCTCTAGCTGGTCGCTTCCCAATCTCTTTCTAGCCTTCACCTGTACTAAGCGGGAATGATGCTTATGCATTCACTTCCATAAACCCCAAAGTTGTTCCATATGAGTCCACCATACCTTCCTGTATGCGGTATTTACCTACCATTCCAAGTAAATTTGTATGTGCCAAACTCTAAACCTTCAAATGAAATTTTGTTTTGTATGCTCGAACAGCTCATGTATCAACTAGGGATGTCTATATCTTCCATGCTAGGTGGGTTATTCTCATGATGAGTGGACTCCGCTCATCATTCATGAGAAAATGGATGGTAATCGGGATGCCCAGTACCATGCTCAAAATCATAATAATTAAACAAAACTCCCCGAGGGCTGTTGCTGGTTTGGGCGGTACCCGTTGTTTCGGGCTAGCCGTGGAGTGTGCTTGTTGGTGGTTGGGGGAGTATAAACTTTACCATTCTGTTTGGGAACCGCCTATAATGTGTGTAGCATGGGAGATATCGAGATTCTTGGTTGTTATGTTGACAATGAAAGTATACCGCTCAAAATGTTATTCATCTCTATTTAAAAATCGAGCTATGGCGCCTCTACAAATCCCTGCTCCCCTCTGCGAAGGGCCTATCTATTTATTTTTATGCAGAGTCATCATCCTCTTATCAAAGAGCACTAGTAGGAGAGCACCTTTGTCATTGCATGTGTTACTATTAATTTGCATTGAGTATGATCATGACTGGATCTCTTTTACCATGAATTACAATGTCTAGTCAGTCCTTGATCTTTAAAAGTGCTCTGCATTTATGTTTTGCGGTCTCAGAAAGTGCTAGTGAGATACCATCTTGTTATATCATATCATGATTGTTTTGAGAAAGTGTTGTCATCCGAGGTTTTATTATTCTTGCTCGCTAGTTGATTATGCCATTGATGTGAGTAGTCTTGAGACCTGAAAGTTATTGTGAATGTGGTTAGTTCATGATCTTGTTGAAAACCTGAATGCTAGCTTACATATTTACAACAACAAGAGCAAACAGAGTTTGTCAAAGTTTTTCTTTATCAATTTCAGTTTATCAACTGAATTGCTAGAGGACAAGCAAAGGTTTAAGCTTGGGGAGTTGATACGTCTACAACGTATCTACTTTTCCAAACCCTTTTGCCCTTGTTATGGACTCTAACTTGCATGATTTGAATGGAACTAACCCGGACTGACGCTGTTTTCAGCAGAATTGCCATGGTGTTGTTTTTGTGCAGAAATAAAAAGTTCTCGGAATGACCTAAAACTCCACGGAGATTTATTTTGGAAAATATAAAAAATATATGCAAGAAGATCCAGACGAGGGGGCCCACGCCCTGTCCACGAGGGTGGGGCGCGCCCCCTGCCTAGGATGAGCCCCCCTCCCTCATGGGCCCCCTGATGCTCCACCGACGTATCCCCAGATCCTATAAGTTCACTTTCGGGGAGAAAAAAATCAGGGAGAAAGAATTATCGTGTTTCACGAGACAGAGCCGCCGCCAAACCCTAATCTCTCTCGGGAGGGTTGATCAGGAGTCTGTTCGGGGCTCCAGAGAGTGGAGACCGTCGCCATCGTCATCATCAAGCTTCCTCCATCACCAATTCCATGATGCTCACTGCCGTGCGTGAGTAATTCCATCGTAGGCTTGTTGGACGGTGATGGGCTGGCTGGGATCTATCATGTAATCGAGTTAGTTTTGTTAGGGTTTGATCCCTAGTATACACTATGTTCTGAGATTGATGTTGCTATGACTTTGCTATGCTTAATGCTTGTCACTAGGGCCCGAGTGCCATGATTTCAGATCTGAACCTATTATGTTTTCATGAATATATGTGTGTTGTTGATCCTATTTTGCAAGTCTATAGTCACCTACTATGTGTTATGATCCGGCAACCCCGAAGTGACAATAATCGGGACCACTCCCGGTAATGACCGTAGTTTAAGGAGTTCATGTATTCACTATGTGTTAATGCTTTGGTCTGGTACTCTATTAAAAGGAGGCCTTAATATCCCTTAGTTTCCAATAGGACCCCACTGCCACGGGAGGGTAGGACAAAAGATGGCATGCAAGTTCTTTTCCATAAGCACGTATGACTATATTCGGAATACATGCCTACATTGCATTGATGAACTGCAGCTAGTTCTGTGTCACCCTAGGTTATAACTTCTATATGATGAATTGCATCCGACGTAATTTCCCATCACCAATCCAATGCCTACGAGCTTTTCCTATATTGCTTGTTGCTTATTTACTTTTCCGCTGCTACTATCACAAAAACTACAAAAACACTATCGTTACTTTTATTGCTGTTACCGCCACTATCATATTACTTTGCTACTAAACTATCTTGCTGTAGATACTAAGTTTCCAGGTGTGGTCGAATTGACAACTCAGCTGCTAATACTTAAGAGTATTCTTTGGCTCCCCTTGTGTCGAATCAATAAATTTGGGTTGAATACTTTACCCTCAAAAACTGTTGTGATCCCCTACACTTGTGGGTTATCACACGTGCACAGACATACAGCCATCCTATGGGCACCCCGACTTAAGAGTCGAGATCACCGAATGCACGTGTACAGTGATCCTAGAGATCAATGATCACTGAACACACAGAAGTTGAATAACAAGAGTCTTACATCCATACATACCGTCTTACACAAATTATGACCATTATGGCCAAGTCTTACATAGATAAAGCCTCATGGGCTGAATAGCAAATAAAACTCGAATAGCGGAAGTCTTCGTAGATAAGTAGAACCCATGCCATCTGCCTTAACCCTGCAGGCATTCTGACTGGGAAAGCGTCCTAGTTTGCATGTTCGTCTCCATAAAATTCTTCTTCAAATTCCTGCTCCTCCATGCCTGGCCAATTAAATAACCAGTGGCAAGCCAATGAGTACTTTGAATGTACTCGCAAGCAACCCATGATTTGGTTCAAGGTAACAATGCAAGTTGTACAACAATAAGCAACCTAGCTACAAGCTAGATAAGATATTCTACCATTTGTGAAACATGCATCAATGTACTTGGGTAACCTCGAGGACAGGTTACAGATATCAACATAAATAGAGTTCAAATCATTTCTGGTTCTTTCAAGGAGTCAAGTCACCACCTTGACTCAACACACACACACACTTTCACCAAGATTGTAAAATTCTGGACATAGTTTAAGTAGCACCTCCCAACTGTCCATGACCGTGGACACGGCTATTCGAATAGTTTTACACTCTGCAGAGGTTGCGCACTTTACCCACAAGATCCGGGAAGCTTTCGTGTCACCCATGATCCCGCAGTACCTCAAGTACTCGGGGGAAGCACCCGGTCATTACCTTTCCCTAGACGACACTAACATAGGGTCCATTCATTGGCGCAAGGCCCTCATGTACAAACGACAGATCGTGGGACTTGCCCTTTTTACAATGTCACGCATACACGAAGGGACCAACGGTGTGTCCGGTGCCCTGTAAAAACAGTCATGGTCGCCTATCCAAGCACGACCCCGTCCCGGGAGTGACCTCAAGTCTCCCCCGTCACTAGTGATGTGGGCACCATGCTAGTATCAGCCTAAGTAATCAATAATGCCCTGTCCCATAAGGGGTAGAGTGGTTGCACATGTTTGGTTGGGACGGTAATCACACATAAATCTAATCCATTATTTTACTCACATGCGAGAACTCTCTTTGGCACACCACTTCTTCCTCAAGTGATGACCTTAACTCAACATCACCCTCGGGCATTAGGGGCACCCGATGGGGTTTTCGAAAGGATGTAACCTCGAAGGGTTAATGGTACATATGCAACACTGTGCATCACAACTAATCTTTTGACATTGCATCTATGCAAACAGTAAAGATTATGAGTAGGGGTATGCACCATGTGGTGGTTCCCAACAAGTTTACCACCGTCACTTTTTTATCATCATGCAATCGGAAAAAGGGTACGGATGAACAAGAGGGGTATCATGGTCAAAGGGCTGCTTGACTGGATTGGCTTGGTCTTCAAGGTCTTCAAATCCTTCCCCTTCTTCTTCTTCAGCAACTTCGTCAAACACGGTATCTAATCATCGCAAAAAATAACGGGAAAAATAAGACAATAATAAAAACAGAAAAATCAAAGTGCTCAGAAAAATGTCAACTTATTTTTATAAAATACTAAAGGGAAAACTAAGATGGCAAAAATTCTTAGTTTGGGATTTGGAGTGAAAGAATGGCGTAGATGGATTTTTGAACAGAGGTTTTAGTGTTCAAATTTAAATTTAAATTTGAACAGTACAGAAAAGGTTCATGAATATAGGTGAAAGTTATATCATTAAATAGGTTGGAATATTACAAGATTTTAGGAACTGGAATTATTTTATTTGGATTAACATTTAATCCAGAGGAATTTTTATAAAACAGACAGGAAAAAAAAGTGGCACTGTGCCACTGGGCCAGAAAGGACACAGTGCAGCAGGCCTAGAGAAAAAGCAGCCCGCGCGAGGCTGCCACGTCGAAGGCGTAAAGGCGAAGTGCACCTTCGACCGACGGCGAACCGGTGCGCGCGCGTGCGTTTTTAAACCTGACGGGGGGGTCCCACCCGTCAGGGCGTGAGGCTGACGGACAAGGCCCACGGCCGTCGTCGTCTACCTCCATCCAGAGGCGACGGCGAGCTCGCCGGCGGCCATATAGGGCACGGGAGGATGCGTGGGTGGTACCGTCGTGCTCAGGGAGGAGCCGCCGTTTGGATAGAGGTGGAGTTGCTCGCCGGGGTGGCCTGGTTCGCCGACGACGAGGAGGCACGGCGGAGTTGCTTCGGGTGGCGGCGGTTCTGGCTGTTTCCGGCAGCTAAAGTGAGGGGGAAAAGGGGGGAATGGTCAGTGGGCTCCTGCGGTTCTAGATCGAGTGAGAGGAGCGGCGGAGAGGGCTTATACCTCCGGAACGACGGTGACCCGAGGCGGCGGAGCTCGAGCTCGATCTTGAGCTCGGGCCCGTCTGGAGAGGAGAGGGTGGTGTAGGGGGATGAGTAGGTGTGTGAGAGGGCGAGTGGTGAGGAGAGGAGGGCGCGGAGCGTCCTTTTTATGGGCGAACGGCGGGGTGCCGTGGACCCGTGCGCCGTCGAGCTCCTGCTCGTTTCCACAAGGCTCGGGAGGAGCTGGCGCCGTGTCTGGGGCGTTCCTGGATTCGGTCCAGAGCCGGGGGAGAGAAGAGAGAAAGCAGGGGGGAGCCAGGGGCATCGTGTGTGTGTGCTCGTTCATTGGAGCTCTCGGGTGGCCGTCGCATGTGCGAACTGGGGCAAGAGGAGGGAGAAGGAGGAGGGGCCGACCAGCTGCTGTGTCGTGGACGTCGAGGGGGCCTCGGGAGACACAATCCCGACGCCCTAGGTGGTCGGGCGCCTCAGGCAGGACGCGGCTACAGTGCGGGAGCGCACTGTAGCGCGCTCTAGAGCGCCCATATGGCCGGCATGGCCGTGTCCCACGCGCTCTGGACGCGGCCACCATATCCACTGGCTCTAGGCGGGAGTAAATAATGTGGGAGGGGCGTTGGATGCCCTGGAGAGCTTCTAGAAGAAGAGAGTGCTGAGAGAGAAGAGTGAAAATGGCTGTCCAGAATGTAAAATGTGGTTTTACCCCCCCCCCCCTCAATCATTGAGCTGAGGCCAGGGGAGAGTTACTGGAGGTGCAAGGGGACTTGGGGAAGCTGTGGTAAAAAGCCTAGCTCAAGGAGAACAAGGAAAGAGGTAAAAGTGGTAGTTTTGGAAAATCACGAGAAGGTGTTTGATGGTTTTGGGCAAGCAAATGATTTCCAATAGACATGATACTTAACAGGATCAAATGGTATATGGAAATAGGGTTTTCCACCAAGTTTGGGCTCATTTGAAGAAACTTGCCAATGTAACTTTGGTAAACCCTAGAAATCAACAGAAATGGATTTTCCAAGTTTAAGTTAAGCAAATCATCCCTCCTTGATGCACCACTTGGTGTAGTGTCATCATTTGGGGTTGTGATCATGCCCAAAAAAATTGAGGTCACAAGTAAAAAGTTGGTAATGTAAAGTTGTTCAAATTTGAATCTGAACATAAATGGTTTTGGGGTACTCTGATCAAGTTACCCTTATCCAAAATTTGTGCCATTTGGTCTAGATGCATTATTAGACCATTCTAGCATGTGTACCAAGTTTGAGAGCATTTGGACAAGTTTGGCAATGTAAAGTTGCTCAAACTTCAAAAATGGACAGAATGGTTTTGAGGGGTTTTGATGATGTTTTCTTGCTTCCCAAGGCATGGGGCTTGGCAAGACAATCAAATATGTCATGTCTGACATGATAGAATTTCCCTGGAATGTTTAGAGAATATTTCCTTTGTAAGTATTTCAAAAGCTTGAAATATCTAGAAAGGATTTCTGAGGGGTTTGTCCAATATATTTTTGAAGTAGTTAAATAATTTTTCCCTATTAAAGACCATTTCTGGCCTTAAGAAAAGGCTTTTAAATAAAATAGGAAAATAACTTTTAAAATTATATTTTTGTGGTTTATGGGAGTCCTATATCTAATAGGTTTCAAATATACTCTTTGAAATATTTTTATCACCCTAGATCAAGCACTTGCAGTGCAAACCTCAATTCAGAGGTTTTTGGAAAACTAATTTTTGAAAATACTTTTTGGCTAAATTATTTTTGTAAGAAAATACTACACTATTATATACACTTGGTATGATCATTGGGAAGAAGTTTGGGGTAAGGAGATGAAATATATAAGAGGGAGTAGTTGACTTTAAAGAGCACTTGAAAATCAGAGAGAGAAAAACTTAATTCCAAATAAAAGCCAAATGATGCCAAAAAAATGTTGGTCCAAAACGTCATGCTTTATTAATGCAAATGACATGTTACAAAATGCAGGGTGTGACAGACCTACCCCCCTTACAAGAATCTCGTCCCCGGGATTCCTAGACTAGGCTTTAAAAGAGGTCGGGATACTCGGATCTAAGATAGGCTTCACGTTCCCAAGTTGCTTCTGCTTCAGTGTGGTTTCTCCACTGGACCTTGAAGTACTTGATGGTGCGGCTTCGCGTCCGTCGCTCTGCTTCATCCAGAATGCGAATGGGCTTATCGCGGTAGGTCAAATCAGGCTGAAGCTCAATGGCTTGGTGATCGACATCCTTGTAGAGATCTGGCTTGTCCGGAACTTGGAGACACTTCCGGAGTTGCGACACGTGGAATACGTTGTGCACATCGGATAGCTCAGGTGGTAGTTCCAACTGGTAAGCCACTTCTCCTCGTCGTGAAGTGATCTCAGAGGGACCAATGAACCTTGGTGCGAGCTTCCCTTTAACGTGGAAACGCTTGGTTCACTTCAGAGGAGTTACTCGCAGGTACATATGGTCTCCAACACGGAAACGCATATCTCGGCGACGAGTGTCGGCATAGCTCTTCTGTCTTGACTTGGCGACCTTCAAACGTTCTCTGACTAGTTGGACTCTGCTTCACGGAGAATATCTGGTCCAAAGACTAGCCCTTCTCCAGTCTCTGACTAGTTGAGGGGTGTGCGACACTTGCGTCCGTACAACACCTCAAATGGTGCCATCTGTAGGCTCGACTGATAACTGTTGTTATAGGAGAACTCGGCAAAAGGGAGGCAATCTTCCCACTTGGCTCCATATGCCAAGACACAGGCTCGGAGCATGTCTTCGATTATCTGATTTACTCACTCTGTCTGACCTCCGGTCTATGGGTGGAAAGCCGTGCTGAAAGACAACTTGGTTCCCAAGGGTTCTTGGAACTTCTTCCAGAACCTTGAGGTAAACTGGGTTCCTCGATCTGACACAATCTCCTTAGGAACACCATGAAGGCTTACGATTTTGTCGATGTAGAGAGTTGCCAGCTGGTTGCCATCATAGTAGTCTTGACAGGAATGAAATGGGCTACCTTGGTCAAATGGTCGACTATGACCCAGATGGAGTCATGTCCTTTATTCGACCATGGTAATCCAGTGATGAAGTCCATTCCGACTTTATCCCACTTCCACTTAGGAACCTTGAGTGTTTGGAGCAATCCAGCGGGTCGTTGATATTCAGCCGTGACCCTTTGGCACACATCACACTTTGCAATATAGGTTGCAATCTCTCTTTTCATCCCGTGCCACCAGAATCTTTCCTTCAAGTCTTGATACATCTTGGTTCCTCCGGGGTGGATGGAATACGGAGTGTCGTGGGCTTCTTGCAAGATCAAATTCTTCAGCTCCATCTTGTTTGGTACGCAGATGCGGCCTTTGTACCAAACAATCCCGTGCTCGTCCTCGAAGAATCCTAGGGCCTTGCCTAGCTTCATCTTCTTCTTGATGCCTTCAATGCTTGTGTGCCCACCTTGTGCTTTCTTGACTTCATCCATCAAGTTTGGTTTGACTTCCAGATGGTCTAGAAATCCATGGGTGACCAATTCCAAACTGAATTATTCCAGCTCTTCAAACAGGGCTGGCTGCCTTCTTTGAATTATGGCATTCAGGGAGCAAGCCTTTCTGCTTAAGGCATCGGCTACCACGTTAGCCTTCCCGGGATGATATTGAACACTGGGGTCATAATCCTTGATTAGTTCCAACCATCTTCATTACCTAATGTTCAATTCCTTCTGGGTGAAAATATACTTTAGACTTTTGTGGTCCGTGTATATCTCACACCGTTTCCCTAGGAGATAATGTCGCCATGTCTTCAAGGCATGAACCACTGCTGCTAACTCAAGATCGTGAGTAGCGTAGTTCTCTTCATGAGGTCGTAGCTACCTTGAGAGGTGATAGAGGCAAAGGTGTCCCGTCTTTCGATGAGATGGTGGCTATCGTTTTGTCAGTTGGAGCTGTGGGTGTAACCTTGTTAGTGATGTCCTCATCAAGAGGTAAGCTATGACTCGTCCTTCTTGCATCAGAACGCTTCCCAATCCGGTTCGAGAGGCATCACAATATATCACGAACTCCTTGTGAATATCTGGTGTTGCCAGAACTGGGGCGGTGGTCAATATCTTCTTGAGCTCTTGGAAGCTTTCTTCGCATTTTGGCGTCCATTCGAACTTCTTGTCCTTCTTCAAGAGCTGAGTCATTGGCCGGGCAATGCTAGAGAATCCTTCCACGAATTTGCGATAGCCCGCAAGTCCGAGGAAGCTTCTGACTTCCTTGACGGTCGTTGGGGATTGCCATTGGGTCACAGCTTCGATCTTCGTGGGATCAACTGACAATCCTTCCTCGGTCAAGACATGACCTAAGAATCCAACTTTATGCAGCCAAAACTCACATTTGCTGAATTTGGCGTATAGTTGGTGCTCTCGAAGCTTGTCTAGGACCATCCTCAAATGTTGCTCGTACTCTTCCTCCATCTTCGAGAAGACAAGAATGTCATCAATGAAGACAACAACAAACTTGTCCAAATATTGCATGAAGACTTTATTCATGAGATACATGAAGTAAGCTGGGGCATTGGTTAATCCGAAGGACATGACCGTGCACTCATACATGCCATATCTTGTTACAAATGTCGTCTTCGGAATATCTTGGGGGTCTGATCTTCAGCTGGTAGTACCCAGATCTGAGGTCGAACTTGGAGGACACCTTGACTTCGCTGAGTTGATCAAACAGATCTTCAATCTTGGGAAGTGGATACTTGTTCTTGATTGTAACCTCATTGAGGGAACGGTAGTCAATGCATAAGCGGATGGTACCGTTCCTTTTTGCCACAAACAGAAGAGGCGGAAACGTGTGAGAGTGTGTACAAATAAAGAATTTTAATTTCAATTATCGGAAAGGTTCGAGAGTATGTACAGTTTTCCCTGTCTAATAATTATGGTTTGTTGTGTTCGGCCTAAAATTGGTCAAACTTTACAAAGTATGACTTCAGTCAAATCTAATATGCGGAGTAAATAAAAATGGAGGGCTATACGTCCATCCGGGTTTTTAGTCCACACCCATTTTTTTAATCAAAGTTAATAGCTGGACAAATAAAATTACAGGGGAGCTGGAGACAAAGTTGTGAGAAGGCTTAGAAATCAATACAAAACTTATGCTCTTAGTACCAACGTCGATCCTTCTTCGAGGAAACATTTGGTTCATAGCCAATTGTGTGATAAAATTGCACCAACGTGAAAGACGACTGCGTCTCCAACACAACCAAGGTGAACTGACGAAGGATATCATCGTTGTGGGTAACAAGCAAAGAGCACTGATGGAAGACAACTTGTTTTTCATTGAAAAATCGATCAGCTTCACCAGCCGACGCAACCATGAGGCGCAACCATGAGCATCGATAGGTCATCGTGGTGATGCATCATCCATTTGGCATCATGTTTGGGTGAGGCTCCTATGAAGTTTGACAAATCCTCACCGTGGTCTGTTTCTTCTCATAGTCAAGCTAGAGGAAGGAAGAACCACGTGGCAGAGGACAGTGAGGCGGAACAACAATGGCCATCCAATTTTGTGCAGTTCCACTGAAATTGAGGAAGACATGCCCGGGTATGGAGATACGCATCGCTGTTTCCAAAAATATAAAAAAGGGATATAGTGTTGTTACTTTGTTTTACAAGATTAACAGCGACATCTCAATTGTCAATAAGAATTATGAAAATTACACCAACAAACAGAAGCATCATGATTATCTTGATGGGGGCTAAACCAGGATACCCGAGAAAAAAAGCATTTATTCATTTAACCAGTGATAGTATTAGATTTGCAGCAGTAATAGGAGCATATGGACAATGACCGCACAACCACCATGTACTTTTGGTCGAAACAACATGTATACCTCCATCGAGGCATAAATCAGGACAACTTTTCGAGTGGCATTTCCTCTATAATAGTACGTGATGTTGGACTAACCGACGAACCCTAGCTACTATACATGGGGAGCTAGGGAGTAGTCGCATAGAAGAAAACCCGCATGCAGCAACCTAGGGAGCTGGACCAATACAAAAAGTTATACCTCAGGTGGGCGAGATGTCGCTTAGGCGGGCGGGATCTGCCCACATGACGGCAGCGAACAAGGGCGCAGAGGACCTTCGTCCACGCCAGCGCCGGCTTCGAGAGGACGGTGCGCATCGGCTTCCTCCATCGCCGATAGTGACAACGTAAACGCTACACCTCCTCACCTCCCGTAGTGGACGGGATTCGGTCGGATCTGTGACCACCGGTGAGGAGAGAGATAGTGTGGACACTGTCATCTTGTTTTGATACGGAGAGGGTGAGAGAGCGAGACGCGAGAAACTCTATCAAACAAGAGGCTATAATGGAGTAAACCAATCTCTCCATAGCAATGGTTTTAAATAGAATACGCGCGTTCCCAGAAAAAAGAAACGAAAACTGGCGGACAATTTTTAACGTACCAAGAAAGAAAACTCGATAAAAAACACGCCCCCGCTTCTAGGACGCGAGAGTCGTCGCGCACACACATAGACATACACATGCATATCCGTGTTTACGTAAAATTCCATTTCCATCTCCATCTCCAATCATATTTGTCCAACTGGCACATTATTTACATTGTTAATTATATACGCGGCAGTATTAATGTACATCATCTCTTGTTTGCGGGCATCCGGACCGCTGCCACAGCCGCTCCTGACCAACCCGAACCCTCTTCATCACCCGTGCGTGCTTCCCGCCCGAAACGGTCAGTGCTGCATTCATGCCCGGCCAGAGCGGACGCGACCTCTCACTGGTGCCGGCATTGAAGCGGGGCGCCCGCCGAGAGAGCGTCGCCCGCGCCGCTTCCTGGTGCACGCGACTGCTCCGTGTTCATTGGTCGCAATGGCCGGCGCAACATGCATGTAAAAAAGTTCTTGGGAGTCCGTGCTACAGCTAGCTGTCCTCCCCCAACTCGTCAATCTCTTCCAGTAGTACTACTAGTACTCCATGGCGCGATCCATCGACAAGCAGGCGGGAAAGTTATCGTATACTCGGTTTGCGGTGAGTGGCATGCCGAGCGACCGTGTGGGGTCGAGCCGTGGAGGAGGGTGAGACACGAACGCGACAGACGTGATTTAAACGTTGGTTCTGCTCGATGGCGCGATCCAACGAAATGAAATGTTGGTTTCTCTCCGTTTCCATTTTTTCTCCAGAAAAACGGAAACTTTCCACTCTATTTTCATTACTCCAAGGTTGCCCCGTTACAAACATTCCATCAAATACAAAGGAAAACTAACACGCATGTTGATGCATCTCAATGATTCACAGATCATAGCCAATATTTACTTCACAACTAAAGACAAAAGTTGTGAGAGCGTGTATGAAAGAAAAACTACTGATGGGGTCACTACGACTTAAACCCTAAACCCTAAACATGATTTAATTTCCTGGCCAGGTAGAACCTGTCGAAGGAAAGACAGCTGGCACCCTCGGATCATACGATGCTTTTGTGCAGTTCCATTAAAATCGAGCCGAGCATCCCTGATGGCAAAGATATTGAAGAAGTGTGATTAGAATTATAGTACTGGCACTAGTTCATGAGACATAAACTCATCACAAGTAGAAGCCGGTAGCAGTAGAGAAAGATTGACATGGAGATGGAGCTACGCGGGGAGCTGCGGTAGTGGAGCAAGCCGGCTCCAAATGGAAGATGGACTACCTAGGACGTCGGGCTGTAGCTAGAAGGGCGGTTGGGACGCGGTATCGGCCCATACTGCGGTGACCCCCGATTGGGACGCACCGACTGTGGATTTTCTCCCTCGCCGATGTCGACCGCGTCTACGCAGAACATTGTTCCCTTCCCCCAGCTGCTGCTTTAGTGGCCCCTACACGTACTAACCATTTTATATTGCATAACATTGTTCCCTTCCCCCAGCTGCTCCTTTAGTGGCCCCTACATGTAATGCCCATGATGGGACTATACCTCCTACGTGTCGAGGCACGACTTAAAGGTATAAGCCCATCCTAGAATGATCTCAAGTTTGGTATCTTTGCACGACTCATGTAAAAGAGGGATTAAATGCAAAAGGAGATAGTTGGCTTACACTCGCCACTTCACACAATACATTACATAAGCAAGACATCATTCAAAACATCACAACCCGACTATGGGTGAAGATCAAAAGAAAGATACCAAAACAACATAAAACCACAGGCCTAGATCGAATCCTAGTAGAAACCACTACTGATCGTCGAAAACCGACACAAGCAAACGTCCACACTCTTCATCGAACTCCCGAAAGTTCTGATCCATCTCCTGCATCAAACTCGGCTGAACCTGCATCTGGTGTGGTGAAGTAACTGTGAGCCACAGAGGACTCAGCAACCCCGTTCCCGGGTAACACGACTATTTAAGCCTTGGGTGTGGAACAAGGCTGAAGGAAGAATAAGAGGTGAAGAAAAAAACAAGAGTCTGCAGCAGCAACTAGCACTAGCTTACGTATACGAGAGCGAGAAGAGAAGGTGCATCGGTCGAGAGATGATCACGAAGTGATCCTAGCTAAAGCACGTCAAACATAACCCCACCGTGTTCATTTCCCGAAACCCCTTTCGGAAAAAGACAGTCACGGTACTCACGCTGGTAGTGTATTGGAACATTGTGTCAAGTTATCTACAACCGGATATTAACAAGCTCCCATCTGCCACATAACCGCGGGCACGGCTTTCGAAAGTTCATAACCCTGCAGGGGTGTTCCAACTTGACCCATTACAAGCCCACGATCCGCGGAGTCGCAACTCCAAGGTGGGAAGACCCGAGTATTCTCGGAATCCCGTGCTCAAGATACTCCGAACTAAGGTAAGGCTAATCCAGCAAATCCTCCCGGCGTGTCGACACCCTGATAGTAGCCGCGCGTATCTAAGTCTCAGGACATGACCGGATGGGTGAAGCTACGGGTTTTTACCAGCCCTTGAGTTTCCTCGAGGTGGCCCCGCAGGCTCCCCGTTTCGGACCAACACTCATGTGGAGCACTGGCCCGGGGTTGTTGAATTAAAATAAAAGGGATAGCTAGTCCCTATGCAAGTTTTATTAGTTATTAGGCAAATAGTACCAATGTTGGGACTTGCTGGAAAAGACTTAGCACTTAGCGGTTTATCGAGGGGGTCCCATACACCCCAACCGTGTTAGGAACGCATAATCAAGGAACATAACACCGGTTTATACGGTTCCTAACGGCATGAGTGGAACAAATCACCAAGCAAAAGGCTTAGCCTTCCACCCTTGCCAATATATAGATGATTTCATTTTAAGCATTATATAGAGTGATATAACCCAACAAACTTCAACATGAAGCAAGCATCTTCAATCTTCACCTGCAACAAGCAATGCTATAAGAAGGGCTGAGCAAAGCGTACTTAGCCATTCAACGGTTTGCATAGGTAGGGTGGTTAGACATGATCAGGGTTACAAGTAGGAGGCTGACAGGAAAACATGGGCATCGAGGCAAAACTATAGATCGAGACTACTAGCAATAGGCAAAGATAGTAATGGTATCCGGGTTCGGTCATCTTGCCTGGGATTCCACAAGGGAGAAGAACAAGTCCATGAAGTAGACGGAGCAACATAGACGAGAGAATCCTCACAACTCCGGAACGAAACCGAAGCTATCAAGAGAAGCAAACCGGAAAGAAGCAAACAACACGGTAAACACACAAGCATAAACATGGCATATGATGCACATCCAAGTATGATGCATGTCCGATTTAAATATGCAAGGCATGGCAGAGTGCACAAACAACACTACAAGTTAAGTCGAGCTCAATATGCAACGAGTTGCATATTGACGAAACACCACATTTAATTATTTAGTTGACTCTCATTTAATTACAAGACAAGATTAATTGTTTTTAACATAGCAAGAGGTGAAGCATAACAAACTACCTATTTAGGCATTTTAAAAGAGGCCGGAAATAACAACAACAATTCCGGGAAAAACCCCATGAGCATGTTTAGCAATTATTAAAGCAACAACAATTAAACATATCAATGTTGTTAACATGATGCGGATGACATGATCAAGTTTATGCAATTTTATTATAAGTTGACATGAAGAAGATAAAGGAGTATTGTCACCGTGGTGGAGGAAAGGGTGCCACGGCAACGAACCGAAAATGATGCAACGCAACAATTCGGTTTCGGTAACTCGTTGAGAGACCGGTGCAAAAGAAAGATGGCGTGAACGAGTCGAACGAGAAGAAGGTGGGGTGATCCCGTCATCCGGGTTCCCACGAGTCGGCGACGAGGCAACCGAGGAGCATGACAAAAGATGAAACGGGCACGGTGCAACAAGGGAAACATTTCATACAACACAACAAGCATTCACGGTTCATCCACGGGGTCGTCTCGGGGTTATACCTTCGGAACACTCGTTCTCGGAGGGGTTCGAGTCGTAGAGGAAGTAGTCGTTCACGTTAGTGTAGTGGTACTCGCGGTCGTCGAGCGACGGTAGTTGAAGTAGTGGTACATGTTCGTCTCGGAGAGGGACTTGATGAACCCAACATCTTCGGGGCGACGGTAGTGGAACTTGGCGACGGTAGTCGTTCTCGCGACGAGTTCGTAGATGTACTTGACGCATCCATCGTTTCCGGGCGACGGTAGTGGTACATGCCGTAGAGGGAAGTAGTTGTTCTCGTTCATCGGAGAGGTACTCGCCGGCGGGGTACTTGTCGAATCCACGTAGATGAACTTGAAGATCCGAAGATGTTCACGGTTGTAGTGGTACTTGGCCAAAACCCTGGGCGGTCTTGCGATTCCAACAACAACAAAACACAACACAAGGAGCCTCGGTCACGGCAACAGCGACTGGTGAGGAAACGTTCATCTCGTCCTCCTCGTTCGAAGCAGAACAGGCGCGCTGGTAGTGGAGCAGAGCCACGGAGGTGCTGGCTGTAGAGGATGCAGGGCGCGGCTCGAGGACGAGGTACGGGGCGCTGCTGGAGGACGGGGCTCGGGGCACTGGACGAGGTAGAGGAGGCAGGGGCTGGCGCGCAGCTCCTGGCCGTGGAGGGAGGCGGCGAGGAGGCAGGCCGCTCCGGCGCCCTCGGCCTTGCTGGATCGGAGGAGAAGGGGCTCGGGGCCTCGTCCTGGCGACGGAGGAAGGAGAGGGGGACGCGCCCGGCTGCTCCTGGAGACGGATGAACGACGCACTGGAGGCGCAGCTCGCGGGGCAGATGGCGACGGCGGCGTCCTTGGCGCTCGGGACGAGCTGAGGCGCGGCGGCCTTGGGGACGGGGAGGAAGGGCGCGGACCCTGGTGCGGCTCGAGGAGGACGGGAGCGAGTCGGCAGCGTCCTGGCGAGGGAGCTGCGGTGGCCTTGGCAGTGGCCATCGGGGCGCGGAGGAGGACCGCAGGGAGGGAGACGAGGCCTCAGCGGGGCTGCGGGATCCGGCCGCTGCGGCCTGGCGACTGGAGGGCGAGGCGAGCGGGTCGGGGAGATCGATGGGGAACGGAGGATGAGGGATGGGCGCTCGAGGGGAGGCTGCGAGATGGGATCGGGCACTGGGACTCGGGCGACAGAGGGAGATGGTCGAAGGGTGGCGGCGGCTGAGGGAAAACGAGCGAGAGGAGCGAGGCTCGGCTGCGGGAGTGATGGGGAGAGTGCTAGGGTTACATCGGGGAGAGATGGACCTTGAGGAAGTTGGGCCGGATGGGGGCTGAGTGGGCCTAGAGGCCTGGCCTAGTGGCTGAGATGGAGGAAGACCGCAGGCCGGCGGCTGGGCTGGGCCAAGAGGCCAAATGGCAGCGGCTGGGAAAGGAGGAGGCCCCTGCGGCTGGGATCTCTTCCTATTTGATTTTTTCCCAGAAACCAAATAAGAGACGAAAAGAATGAGGAGGAGGTTAGGGCAAAAGTTAGCACAAGAGGTTATTTTTCTCGGCCATCATAAAATGAGCACGGTCCGAGAAAATAGAAAGGGCATGAACGAAAAAATAATTCAAACATATTTGAATTTAATTCAAATAGGTTTGAACTAAGACTTGATTATTGAAGTGTCCAAAAATGTTCGAATTTTCGGAGGAACCTCGAAACAACGGAAAAGAATTATTGGCAAGGTTTTTGAAGGAGAAACTCGAAGTAGGAAAAGCATGGGGTAAATTATGCACGTGTGTTGGTTAATTCCAAACAAATGGAATAATTAATATAGCTCCCTAAAATATTGGGAGTATATGTTATAAAGAGAAGTCACCTTCCCTCGATTTAAATGGACCGAAGGTCCACACAATTTATTTGGTTGAGATGCAAAAGAAATATGACATGATGCAATGCAAAATAAAAACAGAGCAAGCAAATAAAACACACGGCGAAACCCGGAACATCTGGAATCTTCTGGAATCTTCTGGGACGTCGGTCTTCGGGCGTCACACTACACGTACTAACCATTTTATATTGCGTACGTGTCATTGAAGAGTGAAATGATGGTTGCTTCTTCCGACTAACTTACTGTGTGATTTGACTGCTCCTTTAGTGGCCCCTACACGTACTCCCCCTACGTGTATGCAACACATGGATGCAAAAACGCGCGCGACACCCTAATGCATGCATGTCCGAGCACACGACGGAACACACACGGTCATGCTCAAGTGCTCAACCTACACGTGCATGCACACACATACTCAGCCAGGGTGAGCTAGTGACTGTATAAACACCGGAAAATGTATATATTGAGCGCAATGAGCATATTATGAAGTCCACTGACCGTATTTTTACAAATATACAGTGACAGACAGTGTATTTATCTCGTTTGAAATTAAGCCATATTAACCGGAGAGGAGGCAGTATGGACTAGCATTACTTTGTTGTGTCCCGTCAACTTGCCGAACGAGGAGAAGCTTGCAGGACGGGAGAAGCTTGCGCGCGGTGGCTCGCAGGACAAGGAGAAACTTTTGACTAATGCAAGTTGTCCTTCGCTCAGGCGGTGGACGTGCAATATTTAATTCAGTGTCAGATTGCCAGAAGCATACACTATACTAGTACTATTATTGTTGCACTTCCCGAAGAGGCGAACAACCAAGCGCAAAGTTTACTAGTACTAGTACTACTACTATAGTCTATAGAGGTACTATACTAGTACTAGGGACCGGATGGAGGAGCGTATGCACTCTTATTATATTTTTAAAATGTGATAAAGCAATCTTCAACACATTTGGTTCTCTTCGAGGGTTCTCGCATGTGATAATGGAAGTTGATTGCATGGAACACTCGCCACAATTCTCGCTTAATTCTGGCTCATATCCTGTTACAAATAGGAGCGCTCGGTAATGTTTCCTCTTTTTTGTTATTTATCATGTAAACAGGTCAGCAAACCTTGCGGCGCATCTTTGTGCGAACCGTGCTTGCTGCACTTTGAATGTGACCGAGAGTTGTCTTGATGAAACACCTCACTTCCTACTTCTTTTTTTACAGGGTACCTCGCTTCCTAGTGACCAGTGTCTTGGCTGATCGTCCTAAGAATGCTTATATATGAATAAAGCTCTCTCATTTACTCGTAAAAAGATTAAGCCATATTAACCGGAAAGGAGGGAGTATGGACTAGCACTACTTGTTGGTGTGTCCTGTCAACTTGCAGAACGAGGAGAAGCTTGCGGGACAAGGTGAAGCTCGCTTACGCCTTTTGACTAATGCAACGTACCCTCGCCCAGGCGGTGGACATGCATCAGTTCATTCGGTGTGAGATTGCCAGAGGCATACACTATAGTACCAAACATGCGGAGTACCATCATTGTTCGACTTCATGAAGAGGCGAAGAGCCAAGCGCAAGGTTTAGTAGTACGAGTAGTACTACTACTAGAACCGCATGGTGGAGCCTCTGTACTCTTATTTTTCTTAATCTCTGATGAAGTACACATTTATTCCGGAGAAGGGCGAAAAACGGCAGCCCAACTTGTAATGATGATATCGATCAACCCTGCTCGAATATATCTTGGCCTCCATGCGAGCCCGTCTGTGTGTTCTCGCTCCTCGTCTCTCTCAAGGAATGGCGGGTTGGCCATTTTGCCGTCAATTGAGTTCGGTTTGCTCACATTCCGGTCCCACATGTCAGTGATATGCCAAGAGGAGGTGCGTTCACCGACTGGCCATACGCGTACTTGGTTTTGCAACTTCATACTACTCCTCCCTACGTCACAGTTTACAGGGCACACTTCATTATGATGCATTTCTCTCAATGCATTTCCACCACCAGAGAGACTTTAGACGCGTTTGGTTTAATGCTCAATTAATTAGGGCGTGGTAACCGCAATTTTCTCTCGATGTAGTACTACGGAGTGGAGCAAGTGCATGCATGTGTGTACCCGGGGTGGAAGCACTGCATGCATGTGTGTATGCATTATTTCCTCTAGTAATAAACGTCGTGCTATAACTACCAATGCTATTTTTCAGACCGATCGCTAGTCGCCTTGGTCCCAGAGATTTTCTCTTTTTCCGAAGCGCGCTCTATAAACAGTGACGGATGGAGTAGTATGAGCGGATTCAAAGAAGAGCGTATTGATGGTTGCTTCTTTCGAGCAACTTACAGTGGGAAAGGTGGGGCTTATGATTTGACTGCTCATTACTCACTATTAATGCGGCGCAACGACCGGTCTGAGTCTCCCATGAGGCTGTGCACTACCCCCTCGGTTCTTAAATATACTCCGGAGTATTTGTCTCTCTAGAGATTTCAACGAGTGACTACTCAAATATTTGTCTTTTTAGAGATTCAAATGGACTACTACATACGGATGTATATAGACATATTTTAGAGTGTAGATTCACTCATTTTGCTCCGTATGTAGTCACTTGTTGAAATCTCTAGAAAGACAAATACTCCCTCGTCCCAAATTTCTTGTCTTAGATTTTTCTAGATACGGATGTATTTAATACTAACCGTGACTTGATACATCTGTATGTAGACAAATCTATGACAAGAATTTTGGGACGGAGGGAGTATTTAGGAATGGAGGGAGTACACATACGAAGCAAAATGAGTGAATGTACACTCTAAAATATGCCCATTTGAAATTTGTAAAAAGACAAATATTTACGAACGAAGGAGTATAATTTTGTGCATGGCACATGGACCCGGATGCCGAAGAGGCTTATGGCAATGCTATCAAGCTTCCAGCATTTGTTTATATAATTGACGTACTATACAATAATTTTCCAGCGACATGAAATTGTACAATGGTGTGAGCTTTCAGCTTTTGTTTCGTGTGTCTTGCCATCGATGCTCTTTTGGAAACAATAAAAACTATCTTCCTTGCTAATCAGAGCTAATATTTACATGACAACTGAAGATAAAGTTGTGAGAAGGTGTTAAATTAAAACTGGTCCATGCTTTCATTGGCAGCAACGTCCCCCCAGCTCTGTCTAAATCAACAAGGCATGTTGGGAAAAAAGTAGTTGTCTGGAGCATGCAACGTTCCGATCATTTTGTGCAGTTCCACTAAAATAGAGTTGAGCGTCCCTGTTCCAAAGATATTAAGTGTGATTACGATAATAGAGGACTGCTAATGAAACAATAAACAGACAAATAGAGTCGGTCACCTTTGCAGTCTCTCTTAAGACTAACTAGTTGGAGAAGATTAGGCTCGGAGTTGGATGAGGAGGATAGAGCAAAACCAATCTCCCTTTGTGCAGTCGCACTAAAATGTAGAGACGTTGCCCGTGTGACATTTTGGTAGAACTGCACAAAACACTCTTAAGAAAAAAGTGATTTGTGTAGTTCACCAAAAGGTCGCAATATCAACAAGGTGAAATGGATAACCCTGTTTGCAAAAAAGAGGTAGAAAGGAAACAATTACTGGCCAATAACAGTTGATGACACATGCGACGACAAAAAATAAGCATATTCCTTGTCCTAAGGGAAGATAACAACACGGTTGTGTTTGTCTAAAACAGTGTGAGGACGAGATTGCAATATGGAAAGTACACCGGACGAGCTACGGTTTGGGCAAAGAACTATGGAAGATCCACATGCAGCGACGTGGGAAGGCGGGCAGTGTAGCAAGGCCGGAGGGGATACCTGGAGGTCGTTGGGATGTAACTAGGTGAGCGGCGGCGGGCGGAATCTGCCCATACTGCGGCAGCGAGCAGGTGGCGTAGGCCCTACCACACCGGAGCTTGGTCATAGAGAACGACGTGTACCGCACATCGGGACGTGCTGCCTCGGCACCGTCGAATGGAGAAACGATGCACGTCCTCCCTTTCCGCCAGCGGACGAGATGCGGCCGGATCAGTGACCAACGATGAGAGAGAGAGAGAGAGAGAGGCCACCGCAGCCTTGTGTGAGATACTCTGAAGAGAGACAAACCAGGCAGGCGGGCTCCATTGTATATAGTGGAGCGAACTACCTTTTCTCCATAAAAATCATTTTATATTCTGTGTACGTGCCATTGAGCGATATAACTTTATTTAAAAATAACGCACCAACGCATCAAGTCGAACTTTGTTTCGTGCACGCGTGGTACACGACCTCCGTAGGTAAACAACTGCTACACACGTTCAAATTAGCACGTGAGCTGCCATTTCGTACAGAAATGAGCTCCACTGTGTACCCGCGTGGGTGTGGCTGGGCACGAAGCGTGAGTACATGCACGGTGCACCTATTCTCTTTTTGTATACGTACACCACCTACGTGGGGTTGTGTGAGAGAGATACAAACGTAGAGAGATATAGTGTGTGGGTTCGTGAGAGTTTTTTTGGGGGGGTGGGGTCAATCAAAAAATGTAACATATGTAATGTGTGTGAAATAGAGTCCTGGATATATCATATATATAGAGGGGGCGATCCACGAGAAGAGAGTGGAGGTATCATCGGCTTGAGGTGTCCATAGAATCGAAGAGAGGGATGATGTGTGTGTGTGTGTGTGTGTGCGCGCGCACGATAGATAAAGAGTGCCATCGAATTTGTGTGTGCCCATGTCAAAGATATAGAGTGGCTGGCCTGCTGGAATGTGAGAGGGGACAGGTGTAGTTTGTCTCTGTGGCATGGATACCTACCTAGAGCGCTCGACTGTCGGTGTGTGGTGGGGGGAGGCCGACTTAACTATAGAGGTACAATGGATGCTATATGTGTGGAGGAGGAGAGAGGCCTACCTCATGTATTAAGGGAGATCGATCTACCTCATGTTATGTGTAGGAGAGGAATAAGGTTGGGAGAGAGACATAGCTAGAGTGTTGGAGGGGGTGGTAGTGGAGTTGCTTCTAACAAATGGTGGGATAGACTTGCTAGACAGCCGGAGGGCACGCGTGCAATATCAATAAGAGAGGGGATGTGTCACACCCTGCATTTTGTAACATGTCATTTGCATTAATAAAGCATGAAGTTTTGGACCAACAATTTTTTTTGGCATCATTTGGCTTTTATTTGGAATTAAGCTTCTCTCTCAGTGATTTTCAAGTGCTCTTTAAAGTCAACTACTCCCTCTTATATATTTCATCTCCTTACCCCAAACTTCTGCCCAATGATCATACCAAGTGTATATAACAGTGTAGTATTTTCTTACAAAAATAATTTAGCCAAAAAGTATTTTCAAAAATTAGTTTTCCAAAAACCCCTTAATTGAGGTTTGCACTGCAAGTGCTTGATCTAGGGTGATAAAAATATTTCAAAGAGTATATTTGAAACCTATTAGATATAGGACTCCCATAAACCATAAAAATATAATTTTAAAAGTTTTTTTCCTATTTTATTTAAAAGCATTTTCTTAAGGCCACAAATGGTCTTTAATAGGGAAAAATTATTTAACTACTTCAAAAATATTTGCCAAAATTCAGAGAGACTCTTAGGACATATATTGTCCATATATAAGAGTTTCAACACTTGGTCATGTTCAAAATATTGGACAAATCCCTCAGAAACCCTTTCTGGATATTTCAAGCTTTTGAAATATTTACAAAAGAAATATTCTCTAAAAATTCCAGGGAAATTCTATCATGTCAGACATGAAATATTTGATGATCTTGCCAAGCCCCATGCCTTGGGAAGCAAGAAAACATCATCAAAACCCCTCAAAACCATTCTGTCCATTTTTGAAGTTTGAGCAACTATACATTGCCAAACTTGTCCAAAAGCTCTCAAACTTGGTACACATGCTAGAATGGTCTAATAATGCATCTAGACCAAATGGCACAAGTTTTGGATAAGGGTACCTTGATCAGAGTACCCCAAAACCATTTCTGTTCAGATTCAAATTTGAACAACTTTACATTACCAACTTTTTACTTGTGACCTCAAATTTTGTGGACATGATCACAACCCCAAATGATGACACTACACCAAGTGGTGCATCAAGGAGGGATGATTTGCTTAACTTAAACTTGGAAAATCCATTTCTGTTGATTTCTAGGGTTTACCAAAGTTACATTGGCAAGTTTCTTCAAGTGAGCCCAAACTTGGTGGAACACCCTATTTCCATATACCATTTAATCTTGTTAAGTCTCATGTCTATTGGAAATAATTTGCTTGCCCAAAACCACATCAAACACCTTCTCGTGATTTTCCAAAACTATCACTTTTACCTCTTTCCTTGTTCTCCTTGAGCTAGGCTTTTTACCACGGCTTCCCCAAGTCCCCTTGCACCTCCAGTAACTCTCCCCTGGCCTCAGCTCAATGATTGAGGGGGGGTAAAACCCCATTTTACATTCTAGACAGCCATTTTCACTCTTCTCTCTCATCACTCTCTCCTTCTAGAAGCTCTCCAGGGCATCCAACGCCCCTCCCACATTATTTACTCCCCCTAGAGCCAATGGACATGGTGGCCGCGTCCAGAGCGCGTGGGACACGGCCATATGGGCGCTCTAGAGCGCGCTACAGTGCGCTCCCGCACTGTAGCCGCGTCCTACCCGAGGCGCCCGACCACCTAGGGCGTCAGGATGGTGTCTCCCGAGGCCGCCTCGATGTCCACGACACGGCAGCTGGTCGGCCCCCTCCTCCTTCTCCCTCCTCTCGCCCCAGTTCGCATGCTCGACGGCCACCCGAGAGCTCCAATGAACAAGCACACACGCGCGATGCCCCTGGCCTCCCCCTGCTCTCTCTCTCTCTTCTCTCCCCCGGCTCTGGACCGAATCCAGGAACGCCCCAGACACGGCGCCAGCTCCTCCCGAGCCCTGTGGCAACGAGCAGGAGCTCGCCGGCGCACGGGTCCACGGCACCCTGCCGTTCGCCTATAAAAAGGACGACCCGTGCCCTCCTCTCCTCACCACTCGCCCTATCACACACCTACTCATCCCCAACACCACCCAATCCTCTCCAGACGGGCCCGAGCTCGAGATCGAGCTCGAGCTCCGCCGCCTCGGGTCGCCGTCGATCCGGAGGTATAAGCCCTCTCCGCCGCTCCTCTCACTCGATCTAGAACCGCAGGAGCCAGTGGACCATTTCCCCCCTGTTTCCCCTCTCTTTAGCTGCCGGAAACGGCCAGAACCGCCGCCACCCAAAGCAACTCCGCCGTGCCTCCTCGTCGTCGGCGAACCAGGCCACCCCGGCGACCAACTTCACCTCCATCCGAACGGCAACTCCTCCTTGAGCACGACGGTACCACCCATGCATCCTCCCGTGCCCTATATCGCCGCCGGCGAGCTCGCCATCGCCTCTGGACGGAGGTAGACGACGACGGCCGTGGGCCCTGCCCGTCAGCCTCACGCCCTGACGGGTGGGACCCCCCCCCCCCCCCCCCGTCAGGTTTAAAAACGCACGCGCGCACCGGTTCGCCGTCGGTCGAAGGCGCACTTCACCTTTACGCCTTCGACGTGGCAGCCTCGCGCGGCTTGATTTCCCTCTGGGCCTACTGCACTGTGGCCTTTCTGGCCCAGTGGCACAGTGCCACTTTTCTTTTTCTTTTTTTCTGTCTGTTTTATAAAAATTCCTCTGGATTAAATATTAATCTAAATAAAATAATTCCAGTTCCTAAAATCTTGTAATATTCCAACCTATTTAATGATATAACTTTCACCTATATTCATGAACCTTTTCTGTACTGTTCAAATTTAAATCTAAATTTGAACACTAAAACCTCTGTTCAAAAATCCATCTACCCCATTCTGTCACTCCAAATCCCAAACTAAGAATTTTTGCCATGTTAGTTTTCCCTCTAGTATTTTATAAAAATAAGTTGACATTTTTCTGAGCACTTTGATTTTTCTGTTTTTATTATTGTCTTATTTTTCCCGTTATTTATTGCGACGATTAGATACCGTGTTTGACGAAGTTGCTGAAGAAGAAGAAGGGGAAGGATTTGAAGACCTTGAAGACCAAGCCAATCAAGGCAAGCCGCCCTTTGACCATGATACCCCTCTTGTTCATCGGTACCCTTTTTCCGATTGCATGATATTAAAAAAGTGACGGTGGTAAACTTGTTGGGAACCACCACATGGTGCATACCCCTACTCATAATCTTTACCGTGTGCATAGATGCAATGTCAAAAGATTAGTTGTGATGCATAGTGTTGCATATGTACCATGAACCCTTCGAGGTTACATCCTTTCGAAAACCCCATCGGGTGCCCCTAATGCCCGAGGGTGATGTTGAGTTAAGGTCATCACTTGAGGAAGAAGTGGTGTGCCAAAGAGAGTTCTCGTGTGTGGGTAAAATAATGGATTAGATTTATGTGTGATTACCGTCCCAACCAAACATGTTCAACCACTCTACCCCTTATGGGACGGGGCATTATTGATTACTTAGGCTGATACTAGCATGGTGCCCACATCACTAGTGACGGGGGAGACTTGAGGTCACTCCCGGGACAGGGTCGTGCTTAGATAGGCGACCATGACTGTTTTTACAGGGCACCGGACACACCGTTGGTCCCTTCGTGTATGCGTGACATTGTAAAAAGGGCAAGTCCCACGATCTATCGTTTGTACACGAGGGCCGTGCGCCAATGAGTGGACCCTATGTTAGTGTCGTCTAGGGAAAGGTAATGACCGGGTGCTTCCCCCGAGTACTTGAGATACTGCGGGATCGTGGGTGACACGAAAGCTTCTCGGATCTTGTGGGTAAAGTGTGCAACCTCTGCAGAGTGTAAAACTATTCGAATAGTCGTGTCCACGGTCATGGACAGTTGGGAGGTGCTACTTAAACTATGTCCAGGATTTTACAATCTTGGTGAAAGTGTGTGTGTGTGTGTGTGTTTAGTCAAGGTGGTGACTTGACTCGTTGAAAGAACCAGAAATGATTTGAACTCTATTTATGTTGATATCTGTAACCTGTCCTCGAGGTTACCCAAGTACATTGATGCATGTTTCACAAATGGTAGAATATCTTATCTAGCTTGTAGCTAGGTTGCTTATTGTTGTACAACTTGCATTGTTACCTTGAACCAAATCATGGGTTGCTTGCGAGTACATTCAAAGTACTCATTGGCTTGCCACTGGTTATTTAATTGGCCAGGCATGGAGGAGCAGGAATTTGAAGAAGAATTTTATGGAGACGAACATGCGAACTAGGACGCTTTCCCAGTCAGAATGCATGTAGGGTTAAGGCAGATGGCATGGGTTCTACTTATCTACGAAGACTTCCGCTATTCGAGGTTTATTTGCTATTCAGCCCATGAGGCTTTATCTATGTAAGACTTGGCCATAATGGTCATAATTTGTGTAAGACGGTATGTATGGATGTAAGTCTCTTGTTATTCAGCTTCTGTGTGTTCAGTGAGCATTGATCTCTGGGATCACTGTACACATGCATTCGGTGATCTCGACTCTTAAGTCGGGGTCCCCACAGAGCTGGTATCAGAGCCATCCTGACTGTAGGAAGCCTTAGTTAGCATGGGCGTTAGTTAGGATGAGACCCTTTTCATAAACCTTCTGAACTTCTCTTCTTTTCTAAACCTTACCAAACCTGAGATATCATCAGCTTATTAACCTCTCCTATTCAGCCTTTTTAGATGGCCGTTGTACCTGAAGAGCACCTGACCACTGGGTTCCCCTTGCTTCTCGAGGATAGCCTCCGGGAGTGCCAGTTCCACCGAGCACCCATCCTCATCTACCATGAGCAATGGGTTAGCGACACTGAGGTGGAGTACCATGTGGAAGTAATCGTGAAGGCAAATGATCCTCCCACAAGCTGGTTCTTCGAGGGACCCCAGATGGCAACATTACCCCTCGCTGTCGAGGCAGTTGCACTCAAGGCACTAACCCGCCTCCGAGAACTTCTTCCGGAGATGGCAGCCAAGATGACAAACCGCTTCTTGCCTTACCGGAAGGAAGGTGAAGATGAAAGCAGTGCGCAAGCCCCTCCACTGAAGGAAGGACTTCCACTTCGATTCCAGACCTACTTCAGCCTATGTGCCAACAGCTTGGCACAAGATTTGGCCTCGAAATCGATGAAGCTCCGAGAAGAACTCCACAAGACCAAGGCACTTCTTCGACGAGCACAAGAGAAGACAGATAGGATCAAGAAGGAAGGTGCGCCTCCCGGGCAACCCGCTGTCGCATATCGAGGCGGAAGGCCCTCAGGAGATGTATTTTCCAAGGATGAAGAACCACCCCATCGACGCCGTATGACGGCAAGGGAATATCGCAAGCTTTTCCCTGCACCACCGACAAAACACCGCTGTATCCAACTCCTCCACTCCCCCACACCCTCAAGTGATAGGGGGCCCCAGACAGATGAAGACAAGGAGGAAGACCCAGAAGAGCCAGAATACGCGACCGAGCATTCCGCCGCTTAGGCATCATTCGCAACTCGGATATGCCAGCTCGTGACCTCTACGGTAGGATAGGTCGTGTAACCCCTATGCGAAGTCGAGTCCTTGTATGGTTCATATGAAGCCATCTAGTGTTTGCTTTTGTTGTGTTTGGATGTACGTCGTATCTTCCCTTCGGGAATGTGTAAACGACTGCATCACCCATTTGGATTTTAATGAATGTGTTTGGCCCGTTTGGCCCTTGCATGAAAATAAATAGGGTCACATCCACCCCCTTACTAGGCACCCATATTTACTGCTTTCTCTCTTCATTCCAAATCATGAGACCTTTACCGCTCCAACAGGATGCATGTTGTAACTCATACTGGTACCTCTACCCAGCAGCCCGAAGCCGGAGCATCCGCCCAAGCAGAGGCCAACCAAGACCAAACCCATGACCAAGCTCCACCACCACCTCCCCCGATCATGGACATGGCTCAGCTTCTCCAAGCCTTCCGTGACGAACGCCAAGCCAACACTGCAGCCCTCCAGATGATTGCTCAAGCTGTCACCAACAACCGCCAGCCGGCGAGGAATGTCAATGGACGTTCCACGTTGGCAGAGTTCAAGAAGCATGCACTGCCAACCTTCATCGAGACTGCTGAACCCCTGGATGCATACGACTGGGTCCGCACCATTGAAGACTTGCTGGAACTAGTCGGTTGCACCGAAGACCGCGAGAAGGTGGCTTATGCTGCCCACTGCCTCGGGGGGACTGCTAGAGCTTGGTGGGATGGATTCAAGGTCATGCATGCTGGGCAAGACATCACTTGGAATAACTTCAAGGCAGAATTCAGGAAGGCCCATATTCCTTCCGGAATCATGGCTATCAAGAAGCGTGAGTTTCGAGCCCTGAAGCAAGGAAGTGGCACTGTCAAGGAGTACATGCAGAAGTTCAGTGTTCTGTCAAGGTATGCCCCTGAAGATGTCAGCACAGATGCTGCAAAAAGGGAGCGCTTCATGGAAGGCCTCAATCAGACCCTGCAGTACTCGCTTGTCGTGTGTGACTGCCCAACCTTTCCTGACCTGGTGAACAAAGCACTCATCCTTGAAGACAAGCGGCATGCTCTGGAAGACACTCGCAAGCGCAAGATGATCAGCAAAGGAAGTTCTAGCAACCAGAAGCCTCGCCCGTGGCAGCCAGCCCTGGTCAAGCCAACCTATCAGCAGCCAAGAGTTCTTGCACCTCGCACCAACTATCAGCGTCAGCAGTATGCCAACCCAAGGCCAGCATTCAACCCCAATAATAGTGGTGGCAACAAGATCAATAACCCAAACCAAGTCACTTGCTTTGGATGTGATCAGTCAGGACACATCTCAAGGGTGTGTCCCAACAAGAAGCCCGATGCCCCGTGCCCCAATGCGCAGAACCCAGGATAAGGCCGCGGAATGCCACCAAGGAACCAAGATCCTCGCAACCCGCCCAACCATGGGAAGGGGCGTGTGAATCACATCACTGCTGAAGAAGCCTAGGAAGACTCGGACATCGTGCTCGGTACGTTCCTTGTCAACTCAGCACATGCAACTGTCTTGTTTGATTCTGGAGCCACACATTCATTTGTCACTCAAAGATTTGCATTAAAAAGTGGCATGACCCCTACACCCCTGAATAACCCCATGGTGGTACAAACCCCCGGAGCAGAGATGAGAGCCAAGATAGGCTGTAAGGGAGTCAGTATCGTCATTAACGGGGTAGATTTCCTAGCAGGCCTTATCATCCTGAGATCACAAGGCTTGGATGTGATCCTAGGCATGAATTGGCCCAGCAAGCACCAAGGCTTGTTAGACTGTGCCAACCAGATTGTCACCATGACCAATGACCAAGGAGTCGAAGTTAAGTTTGCCTCCAACTCCTCTTCTGCTCATACCACTCAAGTCAACTGTCTGTCTGAAGTTGGACTGGAGCAAGTGCCGGTAGTATGCGAGTACCCCGATGTCTTTCCGGATGAGCTACCGGGAATGCCCCCTGACCGTGACATTGAGTTCATCATCGAGCTCATGCCCGGGGCAAGGCCCATCTATAAGAAGCCTTATAGAATGGGGACGGAAGAGTTAGTCGAGTTGAAGAAGCAACTGGAAGAGCAGTTGAGGAAGGGATTTATCCGCCCAAGTGCCTCCCCTTGGGGATCATAATTTGGCGCATGTGTGGTTGTTCACTTAAGGGAGGGTAGTGTACCACACGTGAAGGACACGAAGTGTGACCAGGACGCGTGGATCGTTAGTTCATCGCAAGTACTAGTAGTTTTCTTCACTGGTACGTTAAATAAAGAGTTTCATTTTGTACTTACACAATTAAAAACGATTGTTATGGAGAGAATAAGAAAACCACTCCACTATATATTAGTCGTATACACGAGTACTATATGGACGCAGCTTCATTGACTTTAGTGCACCTGCCTTTGGGTTTATGACAGGTGGGCCCAAAATGTGGCCGGCCCACCTGTCATACATCCAAAAGCAGGTGCAGTTAAGGCACCGGAGCTCAGTCCGTACTACAGTATATATATAAGCTAGAGCCTCAGCGCTTGTTCGCTAGGGTTTGTACTCTCCACACTCTCGCCGCACTACATATATATATATATATACACACACGCTGGAGGCTCAGCGTTCCTTTGCTAGGGTTTGTTATATTCACTGTCTCTCACCCTCTTCACCAGATCTAAATAAGACTGCGTTGTGGCCTCTGTCTCTCTTACCCCCCTCACGGCTGGCGAAGGAGGCGTCCGGATCCCGTCGCACCGAGAAGGGGAGGTGGTGCAGCGTTCACTCTATCGCCTTCAGCGAGGGAGGCAATCCACTGCCGGCTGCGCTTTTCTCTTTCACCCAGCGCCTGTGCGGGAGGGCCACCGACCCCTTCATCCTCGCTGTCGTACGTAGTGTGGGCAGATCCGACCTCCCGCCGCACGCCTTGCCACATCCCGATGACCCTAAGGTATAAGTTTCTTTGAAATCGTCATTGGTCTAGCTGCATGCTGATCTTTTTCGATTCTGTAGTCGAACCTAGGTCTTGGTTCAAAGAGGAAAGAAGGGTGTGGTGGGGTGGAGCATGAATCTAGGACGTGGTTCAATAGGAAATGAGGGAGAGAAAGTAGTATAGACTAGCTATCCAGCCACTTTGTTGGTCGAAAAGGGAAAAAGGGGGTAACCCAGTACACACATCTGTAAGGAATCGAACTCTTTGTTGAAAAGGGAAAGAAACTGGGGGGTCGGGTAGTTTGTGCAGGACTAGATTTGTTGCCCTCACATCGGAAAAAGTTTCAAAGAGAACAAATATGGGACCAACGCAGATATACTGCTTGGCTACATACTCTGCATCACCCATTTAGGGCCTCTTTGATTCAAAGGATTTTTATAGGATTTTTGAAGGATTAGAATCCTTAGGATTTTTTCCTATGTTGATCATTTGATTCGCGGGATTGAATCCCATAGGATTTTTTCCTATGGATTCATTTATACTACATTTTATAGGAATTCCAGCATCTACTCCAGCCTCTTGGTGGAAATCCTTTGTTTTTCCTGCGACATATTCAAACAAACTCAAATCCTATAGGAATCCAATGAGCATGTCATTTCAATCCTACGTTTTTCATATTCCTCTGTTTTTGCAATCCTGCGAATCAAAGAGGCCCTTATACGTGTGGACGCACATGGTGTTGGCATGTCCCATGTCCCATCACATGATCGTGCAGTGTGTTTTGAGATGTTGTGCTACTTGTATTGGTACTGTTTTAAATAAACTCTGCATCACCCCCTTTATAAGTAAATGGAAGCACATGTTGTTGTTGCGCCCACTCTCCCCTCGAACTGTTTATGCTTTTTGTTAATGTAATGCCGCTGGTAAAATTAAGCAATGCCACTCTTAGAATTAACTACTGAATCTTATTTCAAAACTACAACACTTGTTAGGGATTGGCGGGATTACCATTTTTGTGGCCGCATGTTTCATCCTCCTTTATTGACTAGTAATTGATTCCTTTTTTGCCTCTGTTAAAACGGGAATATCTATTCAACTTGTTGCTATTGCGACATTTTGCTTTGCTTAATTTTGGTGGAACTGCACAAAATGAGACCGGATTTCCATATATGTGTTGAGATCTCTTTCAGGTCTTCCTCATGAGTTATTTAAAATCTTGGTCTTGAAAGGTCAGTACCGACTTTCCTCATAATTAACTAGTGAATCTTAGTTCAAAAGTGCAACACTTGTTAGGGATCGGCGGGACTACCATTTCTGTTAGGGATCGGCCGGAGTACATGTTTAAGAAATGTATTGTTCAGATAATGTCTTTGTTATTATATATCAGTTACAGTGTTTTACAAATGGTACTATCCTGCTTTGTAGTTCTTTCTACTTGTTTAACCAAGGTATTGTTAAGATAATGTCTCTCTTAAAATGAATCAGTCGGATTGTTTTAGGAATGATACTTTTCTGCTTTGTCGTTCTTGATACATGTTGAAACAAGGCATTGTTAAGATAATGTCTCAGTTAATATGAATGAATCACACTGATTTAGAATTGCTACTCTCCTGCTTTGTTTCCCATTAAGATAAGGTGGATGAGTAGATGTTTTTCTTCTGGGAGTACAAGTCATCATCCGTTATTTCTGCTTATAGGGATATCAAAATTAAAGGTCGGTTTTATTCCGACTTTGATTTTAGAAGAACTGCACAAAAGGAGCCAATGTGTCTAAGGCAAACTGCTGCATTAGTGGGTCCAGTTGGTCTTACCACTTTACAGAAAGAAGCAGTCATTGTTTGCGCTACATTACACAAGGAATGATCGAGAAGCTTTACAGAGTATTAGTAGACGCTGGTGATATGACTAGTCTGCAGAGAGCATAGGAAACTCTACAACACGTGGAGTGCACTGGGCAAAAAGTGCCCAAACAAGTACAGGAAGCCAGGCAAGACTCCAAATCTGTCAATGTCATTCTAAGAAACAATGATGGGGCATCTGGGTATGGTAATGTGTTTACCGTACTTTCAGTTTGTTAGTCCACCGATTGGTGGGTTGACACTGGGTTCAATATTCATGTGTGTGCTGATGTGTCTTTGTTTTCTGGCAGCATATAAATATGAAATCTGCAGGGATGCTCAGCTTGATTTTAGTGGAACTGCACAAAATGTTCAGATGGTTCGTGTCCTCCATAATAATACTTCATCATGCACAATACATCGAATGGTTCTCTAATCATTCGTCGTCACCTTGAGCCACCGGACTATCAGATGACAAATTGATGACAAACCCTGCCCGTTCCACAATCATAGACATTACATATTTTGAATGGGAAAAGCTTGTCAAAGTTGACATTAGTTTAATATATTGGAATTGAAAACCTTGTCAATTTTTTATCATTGATGTTACCTAGAAGACATGCATTTGATATTTTTGAGTGGGACGCCCTTTGCTGTGAGCAACGTCGATCGTTTTTTCCTATTCCTATCTTCAGTTCAGAAGTAAATATTTACTCTGCTGAGATGCATAGTCACATGAATGTTGACTTATCTAAGATATTTTAAGAGTTTGTTCTGAATATTGTCTATGTAATGCCATGCCTTGTGTTTGATTGCAAAGTTGAGCTTGGAATGTTGTGGCATGCGGCATCACGAGCTGTTCACCATGCCTTCTGAGAATAATGCTTCATATTGTTTTGCATGTCGATCTAATGCCAGTGATTTGCTTGTTAGGAAGATCATCCTCTTCTGTTGTTTCCGTGCTTAAGAAGTTTATCGTCTTATGTTTCATTCATAGCCTATACGACAAGTCTGGTAGGTTAGACGTGAAACCATATGATCTTCCGACCAACTCATCATCTTAGGCCGTGATTGGATCATCGTTTTCCAACCAAAACCGCTTGTAAAACTGACGCTTGTAAATAAAAGCAGATGGTCTCGGGCGAAGCGCTTGGTTGGTCGATTTCGACTAGTAAAATATACACCGGTCTCTCAAATTACACGTGTAACCCGCCGGTTTTACTTATAGACATCGGGCCCTCGGTTTCATTACGCCTGTATTTTACGCGTTGTTTCCGATGACGAGTAAATTACACTTGTATCTTAATACATGTGTGAAATAAACGAGAGCTCTCAAGCGCGGCCTTACCGTTTCATGTCGTCTCAGTCTCTCGAATGTGCTCATAGGTGTCCGATGATCCTCGCTTTCTGAATGAGCAGCGGGCGCTGTATCAGACCATCCGTAGGGCCCGCGAGGCCCTCTTCGTTGTCCTTCGAGTTGTTGCGCTCACCGTGGCGCCGAGCATTGTTAACATGGTCAATGAACATGAGGATTCAGGAGATGACTTTATTTTGACTAGTTGACAGTAGGGACCCACTAGGGCCATAGCTATACGTACGCAAGTGCCTCCTTATTATGTACAACTATATTTTTTTGCTTCCTGGTTTCCTGACATCATCGTCCCACACCATTGTCAACCTATGTAGTCAATATAAACGAGAGAATTGCACAAAGTGCGGCCGACAGTTGGGACCAAGCAGCTCGAGCAGTATTTGTGTTTTTGAGGCGTGAACACTGCAGAGTTTTTCGTTGTGATGTTTTCGTTGTTGTTCAGAGGAGAGCAGGCTATTAACTGGGCGGGTTGTGACCCGTCTAGCCCAGGAAAGATATCCAGCCCAGATATTAAATTTTTTCAAGATGAAAATGACTAGCCCAGCTATACGTTTTTTGAGGAATACCCACGCAAAGTCAACTTGTTATTCTCCGCCCCGCTCGGCTGTAAATCTTTCATAGGAGGGATGCATTAGGCTTAACAGAAAAATGGACTTTAAAAAATAATAAATGAGATGTAATTATAAAAACTGGGCGGTAACTATAAAAAAATGCACCAAGCACGAAATTAGTTTATAAAATACTATTTATGGAATTTGAAAATCTTAATTTTTAATTGTTGCGCGCGCAATGTTTCGTTAGATTTTTACGTAATACAATTTTATATTTAATCTGACTAGAAATTGCGGGATAAAATTTTTTTGGATCCCTTCAAAATGTGCAAGAATTTATTGAATTCTGTATTGAACGGTTGGTTGAAATTATTAATCGTTGTCCTACCTAGAAAATGGGTTGTACTTTTAACAAACTGTAAAATGAGCCCAGTTTATTTTTTCTAAAGAATACCGAATCCAGGCCTATTTATTTTTCTACGCCCTGAAGGGCTGCAACTCTTTCAAGGCACCTGCAAATCTTGAAAGTAATATGAAATTGGATGTAAATATAAAAACAGATGACACATTGACAATTGCTTTATAATTTCCGAATTTTTTCACATTTTTAGATTCCTATTTCACTCGGCATTAACCTAATTTAGATATATCTTCAAAGTACTTTAAATCTGGCTCGACATTTTGGTATTAAAAATAGTTTGGGACCCACAGAAATATGCGAAATTGGCCCTGGCCAACCTAAAAAACGGACTGCAATAAATTGCATAAGAAGTCGCAATGAGCTATATATAAATTATTAAAAAAAGAGGGAATGGTCTGACTTATGGGCCTATTAAGTTGACGCATATGCAAATTTTTTAATTATTATATACGTCAACAAACGATTCTAGCAGACGTAACCGTTGAATGTCAATCCAACGGCCGTCGTGTTTCTTCAATCTCTGATCTTCTTGTTCCAACCGCCAAATCCAGCGCCGGCGGGACCGCCTGCTCCCGCCCCCATGTAGGCCTCACCGCCCCCTACTACTCCCATCGCTGGCCAGGGCATCCCTCTACTCACCCACACCACATGTTATTCTGCGGCGACGGCAGCATCACACCGCAACCGAACCAGTGAACCCTCGTACTCCTCTCCGCGTGGGCACCCACTGCCGCATCTTTCCCGGCTCCGCGTCGTCCCCTTCCTAGGCCTTGCCGTCGTCCACCGCCCTGGTGCTCTCGGCGTGGCGTGGTCAACGTGGTCAAGGAACAACTTCCATCGGAAGAGTACTTTCATGGAGAGGCTGACAGCTGGGTCCACGGCAGCCACAAGGAAGTGCCTCCTTATTACACGGAAAATAATTATTCCTCCACCTGACAGCAGGGACCCACCGGACGGGCCACCATATTTGGCAAAAAAACGTTTCCCGCTGACTGTTGGGACCCACCGGACGGGCCACCGTATTTCACGAAAAAAAAACGTTCCCCCCGCTGTCAGCTCGGACCCACCAGAAGTGCCTCCTTATTACGCAAAAAAATGAATACTCCCCCTGCTAGCTGGGACCCAGTATAGTGGGAGGCTGACTTGTGGGCCTACTAAGTTGACGGGGACAGAGGGCTTTGTCAACTTAGTCAATATGCACGATTCTAGCTCCATTGACCGTACGACGTCCATCCAACGGCCGTAGTGCTTCTTCAACCTCTGGTCTTCTTGCTCCAGCCGCCCAAACCAGCGCCGGTCGTGCCTCTTGCTCCTGCCTCCCATGGCCGGATGCGATGCCGCGAAGGCCTCACTGCCCCCTACTGCTCCCACCGCTGGCCAGGCCATCCCTCTGCTCACCCACACCCCCTGTTATTCTGCAGCGACGACAACCTCACACCGCAGCCAAACCAGTGAACCCTCGTGTAGGGTAACGCAGCAGAAAACGAAAATTTTCCGACCTACGCACCAGCCCAGGACCACTATGGAGACTGCATACAAGGTTTGATCATATTCGTTACCGACTCGTAGCGCAGCGGAAGTAGAGTCGATGACGATCGTTGGTGCAGATCCCCGCAGCTAGGATTTACAACCTCCCAACCGCGAGGATGTATACCCTCATCTTCTCCTCGGACAGCCCTCCGGGAGACGGTCGAACAGTCCCCCGGACGGTGTCGCGGACAGCCCTCCGGGAGGACCTTCGAAACTCGAACGGTCACCCGGACAGCCCTTCGGGAGGACTCACAGAACTCGGACCGTCACTTGGACAGCCCTTCGGGAGGCACTCTCAAAACAGCCCCTCGGGCACAAAGATCGAAACTACGACCTCTCTATGGGGTTGCACACATACGGTGTCATCTATCCGGCAGGGCTTCGCCGTCCAGAACTAGTTCCTGCCGGAACCCAGACAGCCTTTCGGCTCTACGAAACTATTTCGCTGGGAGGGAGAGAAGAAGCCAGATCATAGCATGGCATGTATGTGAGAAGGAGTGAGTGTGGAGGGCTGCCCCTCCACCTCTATTTATAGGAAATCCCAAGGGGTAGGGTAGTTTCACACAAAAACCCAAAATGCACTTGAATGAAGTCCTTCCACAAGGACCTAGGAGTGAAACCAAGGAACAAGAGGGTCCCCAAGGGGGGATACCCCATGTGGCCGGCCACACCCCCATGAGGGGCCCAAAAAATGGCTCCTATCCATCCATGTCATCCCCAAGATCTTTTGGAGCAAAGCCCCAAAAGGTGGCTTTCCATAAAGTAACCATAAAGCTGATTTTCACTATTCACAACGACATTTTTCAGCGTCCGTTCGAACTGAAAATATTCATGTGGGCTTAGAACATTTCCAGTACCCACCATAATTATTTTCAACGCGTTCTGGAACAATTCCAGTTTAGTGATTTTCATCTGCGAAAAGCATCTGAAGCGGTTCCGGCAGCTCCAGAACATTTCCGGTTTTCATCTCCGAAAATTCCAGAAAGTTTCCAGAACGATTCTGGCATCCTCCAAGAATTATCAGGCATGTGCCAAAACCAATTTGACTTTATGGTATCCTCTGAAACAACTTTTCAGTTTCACCGGAACTCATCCGGTGACCTCTCTCGTCGGAACTTTTCCGCTGTCTCCGAAAAACTTTTTCCGGAAACTTTCTCTCAGACTCCCTGTCTAGTATTCAGCAGATAGATGACCCTTAAGCGTGTGACCCTATAGGTTCGGTGAAGTATAGACATGACCCGGAACCCCTTCCGATCAATGATCAACATCGGAGCCGTGGACACCCATATTGACCCCTATACCCACACGAATGAATATTCGAGTGAACCTCCAGTTGCTGTGTGCTATTCCTTTTGCTTCGCGATATGTTACAAACACCCGAGGTGAGATTTATTGCATCCCCGTGGGCAAACACTTTGTCCACTATGCAAGTTACCTCGTTACCGGTTTTGTTCTCTTTTCTCGTTTTCGTGTTCCGGCATCCCAGTGATCAAATCACCCTGTGTCTGGCCAGACGATGATGGATACCGTTACACCGAGAGGGCCCGAGTATATCTCTCCATCGCCGGAGGAGCAAATCCCAATCTTGAGCTATCTCGTTACTTGCCATACTTTCCCATGAACCCGAAAGCCGCCGTAATAGCCATCCAGTTACGGATGACGTTTAACAAACCCCAAAGTTCATGAATCAAGCATGAAGGAACTCGATACTCTCATGGTCTGAGGAAACATGCAAACGTTAACCATCTCTGTGTTATTAACCATTAACTTATGACGAATGTATCTCATAGCATAACATCAATTCGGGTCGATTCAACACAAATGTTCCTTTAACATTGTGCCCTCAAAATTGCTGGCATAGTCATACCCATGATTGGGAAAACATAATCATCATGCAACACTTGAGCTAGTCTTAGAGGCACGACTAGGAATACTTTTTACCGTTTATTATTCCACACGTGCAAATGGGTTTTCCCCAGAGCCTTTATGGATATACGGGCTCGGGAACCATAGCAGTTATAGCATGGAACATAAACCTAATTATGAACAGGGAGATAATCAATAATATTTATTATTGCCTCTAGGGCATATCTCCTACA
>LR738712.1:16651890-16686557 GCA_902687465.1 Secale cereale
GCTTAGCCCCATTAGGTAAATCTATCTCCATAGATCATCATGCCTAATATCAAGGCTATTTAGCCCAAGCACTTCATCGAAAAACTATTTTCAAATGAAGTCCTAATTCGTGTCAAGAAATTTATTTCCAATTACCAATGTGTCAAGCACACAAGGTTTTTAGAAATATTATTGCGCTCCCACTTACTTTCTTGAATTACAAGCATCTTCGTTACCCATTGATGAAGTCAAAACACCTTTTGACCATTTCATCAAAACATGAAGATTCCAACTCCAATTTGCTCTCTTCTGTCCATCGCTGGAACTCTGAAGTTTGCACCCTTACTAGCATCCTCTGGATCGACAAATTACTTTGGACTGTATCACATACAAGTCCTAGGTTTCATTTCCATCAGATGGAAATCCTTTTGTCATCCATGTTTCATATCTCAAGATTGAAATATGTATTAATTGCTAGTTCAACCCGAACCGACTTTAAGCATCGCTACGATGAAACAACCTCATCGTAGTCAACTCCTTGAACTTGTTATTGCAACAAGTCGAGCTTTATGGATAAACATTTTTATCCGTATCAGTTTTAAGTTCCATAAATATTTGTTAGACTCTAAGTCTTTCGAAAGGTGTATCAAGGTTTTAATCTTGAATCACATATATGGAAACCATCTCGGATTGTATTGGCATTTTGCCAATTCCGGAGTCAGGGCCCATCAACGCTTCCTTGTGTATCATAGGTATACTGTTGTCCAACAACAATATCTCGTCTGCGCACCTGAGAGGTTTGCACGAGCCTTGCCTACGTGGTTTAGCTGCAAGTTCGACCGAAGTCCATACATTTTATTGTAGAGACTTCCGTATCAGTCGCAGTAGGAAACTCTGGAATTACTTCCAAGGTTCCTTTCCTTTGACCTGATGACGAAGATACTATTATCTCATCGAGTTTGCACTGTCCTCCCACTCACCCTTTTTGAAAGAACCATTCTCTTAAAAAGCATACCATTTCGTGGCAAAACTATTTGCCTCGGTATAGTGAGGGAGGAATACCCAATTGCTTGGGATAACCTACAAAGTAGCACTTGTCTGATTTGGAATAGGTTTGTAACCTTTTACACAAGCCCCATATTCCAAATGTTAAGAAAAGATATAACATGGTTGGGCGTACCATACCATGGCTTCATTTCAACAGACCCGATGGAGCTCTTTTCAGTGTAAAAGCCGCAGTCTCTAAAGCATCACTCTTTAAAAGGGGTAATGGCAAATTTATTTATGTCATCTTTGATCTTACCATGTCATAAATGGTTTGATTACATCTTCACAGACTTTCCACTTTGCAGTGGTGTTCCGGGAAGTGCAAGTTATGAAACCCCTTTCACAACTCATCAGACATTCGCTTAACTTGTAACTCAAATATTCCTTTCTGCAATCGAATTGTAGAAACATAATTTTCTTGTTACAATAACTTCTACTTCATTTTTGAAAACCTTTCGAATGATTTCAAAAGATCCAGACTTACGTCTCATCAAGTAAATATCCATATATCTACTTGAGTCATTTCTGAAGATAGATAAATCCACTACTAACAACATTTATCGGACTACACACATCAAATGTATGATCACCAATAAGTTTGTTACTCGTTCCTTATGGCCTGTGAACGGTATTTCAGTCACTTCACTTTTCGGAGGAAAGTTGCAAGTGTCAGACGATTGAAAATCAAATGACTTCAAAATCCATCATAATGGAATTTTCCATGCGGGTTTCTCCAATGTGACCAAATGCAGTGTCACACTTGTGTGGTATTCTTTTAGTCTTGCGACATTTAGCGTCAGTGTTTATGGATGTATCATATTTCCATCAATATTCATAACATACATCCCATCTTGGATGGAAGTATGGCCCTTCATGTTATTCATAATTCTGAACAACAGTTGTTCTTTTCTGAACAACCCTCTTGCATCAAACATTGTGCAATGGGCTAGAGTGTATGAAACTCTAAAAATGAATTATGAAAGTAAACCCAGAGGTAATGTATTATTATCAATATTCATAACATACATCTCATTCATAATGAAAGTATGGCCCTTATGTTATTCATAACATCGAACATTAAAAGTTCTCTTATGAACAACCTTCTTGCAAGATACCTTATGCAATGGCTAGAGTTTGTGAAACTCTAAATGAATTATGAAAATAAATATAGACGGTAATACACCGATGGAAGGTATAGTAACATTTACTATGTTCCCTGTGTATACCTAAACCTCATTCCTGGCTAGTCTTTCAGGCCATAGTAGTACTTACATCGAGTTGCAACAAAATGCAATCGAGCGGGTATCTTTGTGATTAACTCACAATACCCAAGAATCATTGATTAACAATTTATTCATGATTCTCAAGAACTATATCTTTGACCAGCCTTCTATACATCAAAAACTTGTATGACATTCATACATGAGCTGGATATTCCAGTCTTCTTTCTTATTGCCTTTATACTTCTAATAGTTTAACTTTTAGTATTTCTCCTACTTCCAGAAAAAGCATCCAACTTCATCATATGAAAGGCTTTCTTCTGGATCCCTCTCTTATCAGTCTAATGCATAGTAAACTCCTTTACTAATGGTTTGCTAACAAACCTGGCTTTGGATATCTCATATCTTTTAGCCTTTGTCTGTCTCTGAAAATGATTTTCAGATTCCATGAATATCACATAACTATCCAAACTTTCGAAGTTCGGGTCTCATGGAAGCAAACATATTGCACTTGACTGAAAATGGAATTCTAGCTTTTGGATCAAAGGACGAGAGTCACATGATCCATAGCATTAGCGGGAGAATACCGAAAGTATGCGATAGGACAAAGTCCTTCTCGGCACTCTTGAGGACAATCCTCACATTACGTTACCAACCGTAAAGTTTTAACCAGATATTTAACAGCTATTCAATTTTAATAGGGAAGGTGGAAACGCGAGCCATTCTTCTACACCTATTATGTAAATCACACTTAGACAGTGTTCAAAATTAATTGCACTGAGAATTAAACAAGTTAATTCAACAGTGCGCTCCCACTCAAATCAATATCTCTCATAATTGATTGTGAGTGATTCAAGACCCGCATTTCAATTGTTCGCCATTGGTGTAACACCACTGATGACGAAAATCTCAACCGGTAGGCCAACTTGCCAATCACATCTCTATGTGACTCTTGTTCATCTTTCGATGCGTGTGTTCCGAGCTCATGACGGTCATGCCTGAACGTCAAGACAACCAAGTGATCTTGCTGCGAGGTCTCAACTCACCCGCCTCACACTTCTCTAATCGTTCGTACCCGTGTGACACGGCGCACCCCGAAAAGATAGGTGCCGTGACGGTGCTACACTTGGGAGAACACTAACTACTTGATATTTTTGTGAGAGATCACCCTAATAAAAGCGACTACCGCGCAATCAAGAAGGGTGCATCAAAGGGATAAACATCTCAGGCAATTCATAATTAGCATGATATGGTATAGCCCTTTCTGACGGAGAAGTCTTGCATTTCTTCGTCTTCGGCATTCGCGTCGGTGTTCACCTTTGCGAAGATTGCCACCACCTTGTCGATGCACCAGATAATATTGCTATCTCTATAGCTAATAAAATAAATGCATTACACAAGGTTGACACACAGGTCATTTAAAGTGCAATCATATGGCTCCAGCCATCATGCCGAATCATGACACGCAGGTCATGTTAATTGATTTACATTATATAGCCATCTCATACATAATCAAATTATTATGAGCACTGCTATACCACATCATATGCACATGCAAACCCTCCTGCAAAACCAAGTTAGACGTCTCTAATCGGTTCATGCAAAAGTTTATCTTACGTGGCTTCTAAGGTTTCGAAACAAACCGAAGCTACCAACGTCCATCATCAAGTATGATTATCCAAGTCGCTAGATTAACTTTCCAGGGTGTATGAAACACGAGATAATAAAATCTCGAGCCCCATACTAAACTTCGTCATACGCATGACCCCCGTGCAGATCATATCTGCATTGCCCTTTCGTCTGCGAAACATCCATCTTTCTTTGACTAAAGTGGAACCCAAAGAACTGTTAGCACTTCGTTGATCTGTCAATCAGCATACTCAGGAGCAGCATGAAAGGATCGCGGATTGCCAGAACTTTGTCAGATTCCACAATGCTGTCAAGATCAGGACTACGCAAATTTAAGGGAAGCAACAAGAACATCAGGTAACAGATTTCATCTGCTACCCGCACAAATAATTTTCAATAATAGATCTTATCTACTACCTAATTATATTGTGCAACACCCATACATCTCCATGTATTCTAGATCGCAACCTGCATCTACGCATAGCACGGCTCATGATGCCACTGTAGGGTAACGCAGCAGAAAACGAAAATTTTCCGACCTACGCACCAGCCCAGGACCACTATGGAGACTGCATACAAGGTTTGATCATATTCGTTACCGACTCGTAGCGCAGCGGAAGTAGAGTCGATGACGATCGTTGGTGCAGATCCCCGCAGCTAGGATTTACAACCTCCCAACCGCGAGGATGTATACCCTCATCTTCTCCTCGGACAGCCCTCCGGGAGACGGTCGAACAGTCCCCCGGACGGTGTCGCGGACAGCCCTCCGGGAGGACCTTCGAAACTCGAACGGTCACCCGGACAGCCCTTCGGGAGGACTCACAGAACTCGGACCGTCACTTGGACAGCCCTTCGGGAGGCACTCTCAAAACAGCCCCTCGGGCACAAAGATCGAAACTACGACCTCTCTATGGGGTTGCACACATACGGTGTCATCTATCCGGCAGGGCTTCGCCGTCGAGAACTAGTTCCTGCCGGAACCCAGACAGCCTTTCGGCTCTACGAAACTATTTCGCTGGGAGGGAGAGAAGAAGCCAGATCATAGCATGGCATGTATGTGAGAAGGAGTGAGTGTGGAGGGCTGCCCCTCCACCTCTATTTATAGGAAATCCCAAGGGGTAGGGTAGTTTCACACAAAAACCCAAAATGCACTTGAATGAAGTCCTTCCACAAGGACCTAGGAGTGAAACCAAGGAACAAGAGGGTCCCCAAGGGGGGATACCCCATGTGGCCGGCCACACCCCCATGAGGGGCCCAAAAAATGGCTCCTATCTATCCATGTCATCCCCAAGATCTTTTGGAGCAAAGCCCCAAAAGGTGGCTTTCCATAAAGTAACCATAAAGCTGATTTTCACTATTCACAACGACATTTTTCAGCGTCCGTTCGAACTGAAAATATTCATGTGGGCTTAGAACATTTCCAGTACCCACCATAATTATTTTCAACGCGTTCTGGAACAATTCCAGTTTAGTGATTTTCATCTGCGAAAAGCATCTGAAGCGGTTCCGGCAGCTCCAGAACATTTCCGGTTTTCATCTCCGAAAATTCCAGAAAGTTTCCAGAACGATTCTGGCATCCTCCAAGAATTATCAGGCATGTGCCAAAACCAATTTGACTTTATGGTATCCTCTGAAACAACTTTTCAGTTTCACCGGAACTCATCCGGTGACCTCTCTCGTCGGAACTTTTCCGCTGTCTCCGAAAAACTTTTTCCGGAAACTTTCTCTCAGACTCCCTGTCTAGTATTCAGCAGATAGATGACCCTTAAGCGTGTGACCCTATAGGTTCGGTGAAGTATAGACATGACCCGGAACCCCTTCCGATCAATGATCAACATCGGAGCCGTGGACACCCATATTGACCCCTATACCCACACGAATGAATATTCGAGTGAACCTCCAGTTGCTGTGTGCTATTCCTTTTGCTTCGCGATATGTTACAAACACCCGAGGTGAGATTTATTGCATCCCCGTGGGCAAACACTTTGTCCACTATGCAAGTTACCTCGTTACCGGTTTTGTTCTCTTTTCTCGTTTTCGTGTTCCGGCATCCCAGTGATCAAATCACCCTGTGTCTGGCCAGACGATGATGGATACCGTTACACCGAGAGGGCCCGAGTATATCTCTCCATCGCCGGAGGAGCAAATCCCAATCTTGAGCTATCTCGTTACTTGCCATACTTTCCCATGAACCCGAAAGCCGCCGTAATAGCCATCCAGTTACGGATGACGTTTAACAAACCCCAAAGTTCATGAATCAAGCATGAAGGAACTCGATACTCTCATGGTCTGAGGAAACATGCAAACGTTAACCATCTCTGTGTTATTAACCATTAACTTATGACGAATGTATCTCATAGCATAACATCAATTCGGGTCGATTCAACACAAATGTTCCTTTAACATTGTGCCCTCAAAATTGCTGGCATAGTCATACCCATGATTGGGAAAACATAATCATCATGCAACACTTGAGCTAGTCTTAGAGGCACGACTAGGAATACTTTTTACCGTTTATTATTCCACACGTGCAAATGGGTTTTCCCCAGAGCCTTTATGGATATACGGGCTCGGGAACCATAGCAGTTATAGCATGGAACATAAACCTAATTATGAACAGGGAGATAATCAATAATATTTATTATTGCCTCTAGGGCATATCTCCTACACCTCGTACTCCTCTCCGCGTGGGCATCCACTGCCACGTCTTCCCCGGCCCCGCGTCGTCCCCTTCCTAGGCCTCGCCGTCGTCCATCGCCCTGGTGCTCTCAGCGCGGCGTGGTCAATATGGTCAAGGAACGACTTCCATCGGAAGAGTACTGTCATGGAGAGGCTGGCAACTGGGTCCACGACAGCCGCAAGGAAGTGCCTCCTTATTACGCGGAAAATAATTATTCCTCCACCTGACAGCAAGGACCCACCGGACGGGCCACCGTATTTGGCGAAAAAACGTTACCCCCCTGACTGTTGGGACCCACCGGACGCGCCATCCTATTTCGCGAAAAAAACGTTCCCCCCGCTGTCAGCTCGGACCCACCAGAAGTGCCTCCTTATTACGCACAAAAAAAATGAATACTCCCCCTGCTAGATGGGACCCAGTATAGTGGGAGGCTGACTTGTGGGCCTACTAAGTTGATGGGGACGGAGGGCTTTGTCAACTTAGTCAATATGCATTATTCTAGCTCCATTGACCGTACGATGTCCATCCAATGGCCGTAGTGCTTCTTCAACGTCTGATCTTCTTGCTCCAGCCGCCAAAACCAGTGCCGGCCGTGCCTCGTGCTCCTGCCTCCCGTGGCCGGCTGCGATGCCGCGGAGGCCTCACCGCCCCCTACTACTCCCACCGCTGGCCAGGCCATCCCTCTACTCACCCACACCCCCTGTTATTCTGCGGCGATGGCAGCCTCACACCACAGCTGAACTAGTGAACCCTTGTACTCCTCTACGCGTGGGCATCCACTGCCATGTCTTCCCCGGCTCCGCGTCGCCCCCTTCCTAGGCGTCGATGTCGTCCACCGCCCTGGTGCTCTCGGTGCGGCGTGGTCAACGTGGTCAAGGAACGACTTCCATCGGAAGAGTACTGTCGTGGAGAGGCTGACAGCTAGGTCCACGGCAGCCCCAAGGAAGTGCCTCCTTATTACGCGGAAAATAATTATTCCTCCACCCGACAGCAGGGACCCACCGGACGTGCTACAGTATTTGGCGAAAAAAACGTTTTCCCCCTGACTGCTGGGACCCATCGAACGGGCCACCGTATTTCGCGAAAAAACATTCCCCCCGCTGTCAGCTCGGACCCACCGGAAGTGCCTCCTTATTACGCACAAAAAATGAATACTCCCCCTGCTAGCTGGGACCCAGTATAGTGGGAGGCTGACTTGTGGGCCTACTAAGTTGGCGGGGACGGAGGGCTCTGTCACCTTAGTCAATATGCATGATTCTAGATCCATTGACCATACGATGTCCATCCAACGGCCGTAGTGCTTCTTCAACCTCTGGTCTTGTTGCTCCAGCCGCCCAAACAAGCGCCGGTCATGCCTCGTGCTCCTACCTCCCGTGGTCGGCTGCGATGCCGCAGAGGCGTCACCGCCCCCTACTACTTTGATCGTTGGCCAGGCCATCCCTCTACTCACCACACCCCCTGTTATTCTGTGGCGACGTCAGCCTCACACCGCAGCCGAACCAGTGAACCCTCGTACTCCTCTCCGCGTGGGCATCCACTGCCGCGTCTTCCCCGGCTCCGTGTCGTCCCCTTCCTAGGCCTCGCCGTCGTACATCTCCCTGTTGCTCTCGGCGCGGCGTGGTCTACGTGGTCAAGGAACGACTTCCATCAGAAGAGTACTGTCGTGGAGAGGTTGGCAGCTGGGTCCACGGTAGCCACAAGGAAGTGCCTCCTAATTATGCGGAAAATAATTATTCCTCCACCTGACAGCAGGGACCCACCGGACGGGCCACCGTATTTGGCGAAAAAATGTTTCCCCCCCTGAGGGACCCACCGAACGGGCCACCGTATTTCGCGAAAAAAATGTTCCCCCCGCTGTCATCTCGGACCCACCGGAAGTGCCTCCTTATTATGCACAAAAAAGTGAATACTCCCCCTGCTAGCCGGGACCCAATATAGTGGGAGGCTGACTTGTGGGCCTACTAAGTTGACGGGGACGGAGGGCTTTGTCAACTTAGTCAATATGCACGATTCTAGCTCCATTGACTGTACGATGTCCATCCAACGGCCGTAGTGCTTCTTCAACCTCTGGTCTTCTTGCTCTAGCCGCCGAAACCAGCGTCAGTCGTGCCTCGTGCTCCCGCCTCCCGTGGCCTGCGACGGAGGCCTCACCGCCCCCTACTACTCCCACCGCTGGCCAGGCCATCCCTCTACTCACCCACACCCCCTGTTATTCTGTGGCGACGGCAGCCTCACACCGCAGCCGAACCAGTGAACCCTCGTACTCCTCTCCGCGTGGGCATCCACCACCGCGTCTTCCCTAGCTCCGCGTCGTCCCCTTCCTAGGCATCATCATCGTCCACCGCCCTGGTGCTCTCGGCGCGGCCTGGTCAATGTGGTCAAGGAACGACTTCCATCGGAAGAGTACTGTCGTGGAGAGGCTGGCAGCTGGGTCCATGGTAGCCGCAAGGAAGTGCCTTCTTATTACACGAAAATAAATATTCCCCCACCTGACAGCAGGGACCCACCGGACGGGCCACCGTATTAGGTGAGAAAAGTCCCCCCCTAACTGTTGGGACCCATCGGACGGGTCGCCGTATTTCGCGAAAAAAGTGTTCCCCTCACTGTCAGCTCGGACCCACCGGAAGTGCCTCCTTATTACGCAAAAAAAATGAATACTCGCCCTGCTAGCTGGGACCCAATATAGTGGGAGGCTGACTTGTGGGCCTACTAAGTTGACGGGGACGGAGGGCTTTGTCAACTTAGTCAATATGCACGATTCTAGCTCCATTGACCGTACAATGTCCATCCAACGGCCGTAGTGCTTCTTCAACCTCTAGTCTTCTTGCTCCAACCTCCCAAACCAGCGCCGGTCGTGCCTCGTGCTCCTGCCTCCTGTGGCCGGCTGCGATGCCGCGGAGGCCTCACCGCCCCTACTACTCCCACCGCTGGCCAGGCCATCCCTCTACTCACCCACACCCCCTGTTATTTTGCGGCGACGATAGCCTCACACCACAGTCGAACCGGTGAACCCTCGTACTCCTCTTCGCGTGGGCATTCACTGCCGCGTCTTCCCTAGCTCCACGTTGTCCCCTTCCTAGGCCTCGCCGTCGTCCACTGCCTTGGTGCTCTCGGCGCGGCCTGGTCAATGTGGTCAACGACCGACTTCCATCGAAAGAGTATTGTACGTGGAGAGGCTGACAGCTGGGTCCATGGCCGTAGCAAGGAAGTGCCTCCTCATTACACGCAAAATAATTATTCCTCCACCTGACAGCGGGAACCCACCGGACGGGCCACCGTATTTCACGAAAAAAATATTTCCCCCTGACTACTGGGACCCACCAGCTACATCTTCGCACGCAAGGAAGTGCGTCCGGGCAAAAAAAACATTCGCCCCCCTGACTGCTGGGACCCACCAGCTACATCTTGATAACCCTCAACCGTAAGGGATCGAGATAGTCTTCGCGAGTAAGAATAACCCAATTTATTGATTCGACACACGGGGAGCCAAAGAGTATTTATAAGCTTTGACAGTTGAGTTGTCAATTCAACCGCACCTGAAATATACTTACTTGCAACAAAAGATAAGTGGTAACAGTGATATGATAGTGATAATAATGATAGTAAAAGTAAACAGCAAAAGTAAATAGCAAGAGTAAATAGCAAAAGTAAATAGCAAAAGTAGCGACTAGTGACCAGCAGGATTTAAAACACTGTAGGCTAGGGAGACGGATGGTTGGGCGCTGCATGGATGAGATATATCATGATTCTAACTTGGGGCACGGCACACGGAAAAGTAATGATCATCTAGGCAAATATCAAACATTAGGCATGTATCCCGTAGGTAGTTGTACGTGCTTGCAATAAGAACTTGCACAACATCTTTTGTCCTACCATCCCGCTACGAACGGGGCCAAAAGGAACTTATGGAGATTAAGGAGCTCCTGTCAAAGAGCACCGGAACAAAGCAATGAATTCAATGGATACATGTAATCCTCAAACTACGGACCATCCCCTTTGGTGTCCCAAGCTGTCACTTTCGGGATCGCCGGTTCCGAACCGTAATAGGTGCTAACAACTCATAGGTAGGATCAAGAACACAAATATATTCATGCAAACACATATGGTTCACATCTGAAATCATGGCACTCGGGCCCTAAGTGACAAGCATTAAGAATAACAAGTTGAAGCAAAGATGATAAACACCATAGTAGATGATAGGCAACATGCCCCCAACGATCTGACAAACTATTACATGATCTAACTCATCCAATCCCTACCATCCCCTTCGCCTACAGCAGGGGATTACTCACACATGGAAGGAGAAGTCATGGAGGGATGATGGAGTGGTGATGATGATGACGATGGCGACGATCTCCCCTCTCCGGAGGCCAATTCAGCCTCCAGATTAGCCCTCCCGAAGAAGAACAGAGGGTGGCGGCGGCTCCGCGACGAAAACTGGGAAAAGAACTTCTGATCTGGGGTTTCTCCATCATGAGCTAAAATACGAGTCAAGGTAGAGCACCAGGGGAGGTGGGGCCCACCCAGGCGACCCCCCGGCGCGGCCAGGGGGTGGGCCGCGCCACCAGGGCGCCTGGGGCCCCCCTGGCCCCCCTCTGGCCCCTCTTCTGGCTCCGGGTTCCTTCGGGTGCGTGGATTTTTTGTGATTTTTCGTGGATTTTTCTGAGATACCTAAAAATCCGTTTTCCTGCACACAATAAAACCATACAGGCAGCTCTGCTGAAAACAGCGTCAGTCCGGGTTAGTTTAGTTCAAATCATGCAAGAATGAGGTCAAAACAATATCAAAAGTGTTTGGAAAAGTAGATACGTTTGAGACGTATCAACTCCCCCATGTTGGAAATATGCCCTAGAGGCAATAATAAAAGTATTATTATTATTATATTTCCTTGTTCATGATAATCGTCTGTTATTCATGCTTGAATTGTATTGTATGGAAACAGCGATACATGTGTGAATACATAGACCAAAATGAGTCCCTGGTAGGCCTCTAGTTACCAGCTCGTTGATCAACAGATGGTCACGGTTTCCTGACCATGGACATGGGATGTCGGTGATAATGGGATCACATCATTAGGAGAATGATGTGATGGACAAGACCCAATCCTGAGCATAGCACGAGATCGTATAGTTCGTAATGCATAAGCTTTTCGGTGTCAAGTATTTATTCCTTAGACCATGAGGTTGTACAACTCCTGGATGCCGTAGGAATACTTTGGGTGTGCCAAACGTCACAACGTAACTGGGTGGCTATAAAGGTACGCATCGGGTATCTCCGAAAGCGTCTGTTGAGTTGGTACGAACCGAGACTGGGATGTTGTCACTCCGTATGACGGAGAGGTACCTCTGGGCCCACTCGGTAAGACATCATCATAATGAGCTCAATGTGACTAAGTAGTTGGTCACGGGATGATGGATTATGGATCGAGTAAAGAGACTTGCCATGACGAGATTGAACAAGGTATCGGGAATACCGACGATCGAATCTCGGGCAAGTACCGTACCGATGGACAAAGGGAATAACATACGGGATTAAGTGAATCCTTGACACTGTGGTTCATCCGATGAAGATCATCGAGGAACACGTGGGAACCAACATGGGTATCTAGATCCCGCTGTTGGTTATTGACCGGAGAGTGGTCTCGGTCATGTCTACGTGTCTCCCGAACCCGTAGGGTCTACACACTTAAGGTTCGGTAACGCTAGGGTCGTAGAGATACATGCACGTGGAAACCCGAAAGTTGTTCGAAGTCCCGGATGAGATCCCGGACGTCACGAGGAGTTCTGGAATGGTCCGGAGGTAAAGATTGATATATAGGAAGTCGGGTTTCGGCCATCGGGTGATCTCCGGGGGTCACCGGGAGTGTCCCGGGACCACCGGAGGGGCCCCGGGGTCCACCGGGTGGGGCCACCCATCTCGGTGGGGCCCCTAGGCCGCAAGGGGAAGTGTCCAGCCCTAATGGGCTGGCGCACCACTAGGGGGCCACCTCCCCATGCGCCTAGGGTTGAAACCCTAGGGGGGAGGGGGCGCCCCACTAGCCTTGGGGGGCAAGGAACCCCCCTGGCCACCGCCCCCCCTGCAGATTGGATCTGCAGGGGCCCTGGCGCACCCCCTGGCCCCCTATATATGTGGGAGGGGAGAGGGCTGCCGCACCCTTGCCCTGGCGCCTCTCCCCCTCCCGTCACACCTCCATACTCCCACGCAGGGCGCCCGGCGAAGCCCTGCTGCGATCTCCACTGCATCCGTCATCACGCCGTCGTGCTGCCGGATCTCTGACGACTTCTCCTCCCCCCTTGCTGGATCAAGAAGGAGGTGACGTTGTTGCACCGGACGTGTGTTGAACGTGGAGGTGCCGTCCGTTCGGCGCTAGATCATCGGTGATGAAGAACGCGAAGAGTACGACTACTTCATCCATGCTTCTTCGAAAGCTTCCGCACGTGATCTACATAATGGTATGTAGATGCACTCTTACTTGCTCATTGCTTGATGTCTCCTTAGTTGGATCTTGGTGAAAGCGTAGAAATTTTTTGAATTCTCCTACGTTCCCCAACAGTGGCATCTGAGCTAGGTTTTATGCGTAGCATCTTGCACGAGTAGAACACAAAGCAGTTGTGGGCGTTTGAGTTTGTTCAACTTTCTTACCGTTACTAGTCAATCTTGATTCGGCGGTATTGTGGGATGAAGCGGCCCGGACCGACTTTACACGTACGCTTACGTGAGACTGGTTCCACCGACAGACATGCACTAGATGCATAAGGTGGCTGGCGGGTGTCTGTCTCTCCTACTTTAGTCGGATCGGATTCGATGAAAAGGGTCCTTATGAAGGGTAAATAGAAGTTGACAAATCACGTTGTGGTTTTGGCGTAGGTAAGAAACGTTCTTGCTAGAAATCCTATAGAAGCCACGTAAAAAATTTGCAACAACAATTAGAGGACGTCTAACTTGTTTTTGCAGCATGTGCTATGTGACGTGGTATGGCCAAAACGAAGATGTGATGAATGATATATGTGATGTATGAGATTGATCATGTTTTTGTAATAGGGAATCACGACTTGCATGTCGATGAACTTGACAACCGGCAGGAGCCATAGGAGTTGTCTTAATTATTGTATGACCTGCGTGTCACTGAATAACGCCATGTAATTACTTTACTTCATTGCTAAACGTTAGCTATAGTAGTAGAAGTAACAGTTGGCGTGACGACTTCTTCAAGACACGATGATGGAGATCATGATGATGAAGATCATGGTGTCGAGCCGGTGACAAGATGATCATGGTGCCCCGAAGATGGAGATCCAACGAGAAAGATGATATTGGCCATATCATGTCACTTTAATTGATTGCATGTGATGTTTATCATGTTTATGCATCTTGTTTACTTAGAACGACGGTAGTAAATAAGATGATCTCTCACTAAAATTTCAAGTATTGTGTTTCCCCTAACTGTGCACCGTTGCTAAAGTTCGTTGCTCCGAAGCACCACGTGATGATCGGGTGTGATATGTTCTAACGTTCGCATACAACAGATGTAAGACAGATTTAGACACGCGATACACTTAGGGTTCACTTGACGAGCCTAGTATGTACAGACATGGCCTCGAAACACGGAAGACCGAAAGGTCGAACACGAGTCGTATAGAAGATACGATCAACATGAAGATGTTCACCGCTGATGACTAGTCCGTCTCACGTGATGATCGGACACGGGCTAGTCGATCCGGATCGTGTATCACTTAGATGACTAGAGAGATGTCATTCTGAGTGGGAGTTCATTAAAATTTGATTAAGATGAACTTAATTATCATGAACTTAGTCTAAATTCTTTACAATATATCTTGTAGATCAAATGGCCCACGCTCCAGTTTCCCTCAACTTCAACGCGTTCCTAGAGAAAACCAAGCTGAAAGACGATGGTAGCAGCTATACGGATTGGGTCCGTAACCTGAGGATTATCCTCATAGCTGCCAAGAGATCTTATGTCCTAGAAGCACCGCTAGGTGATGCACCTGCTCCCGATGCGGCCCAAGATGTTTTGAACGTCTGGCAGTCGCGTAGTGATGATTACTCCCTGGTTCAGTGCGGCATGCTTTACAGCTTAGAGTCGGGGCTCCAAAAACGTTTTGAGCACCACGGAGCATATGAGATGTTCGAAGAGCTGAAAATGGTTTTCCAAGCTCATGCCCGAGTCGAGAGATATGATGTCTCCGACGCATTCTACAGCTGTAAGATGGAGGAGAACAGTTCTGTCAGTGAGCACATCCTCAAGATTTCAGGATTGCACAACCGCTTGTCTCAGCTGGGAATGAATCTCCCAGATGAAGCGGTCGTTGACAGAATCCTCCAGTCGCTCCCACCAAGCTTCAAGAGCTTCGTGTTGAACTTCAATATGCAGGGGATGGAGAAGTCCATTCCCGAGGTGTATTCGATGCTGAAATCAGCGGAGGTGGACATCAAGAAAGAACATCAAGTGTTGATGGTCAATAAAACCACTAAGTTCAAGAAAGGCAAGGGTAAGAAGAACTTCAAGAAGGACGGCAAGGGAGTTGCCGCGCCTGGCAAGCCTGTTGCCGGGAAGAAGCCAAAGTATGGACCCAAGCCTGAGACAGAGTGTTTTTATTGCAAGGGAATGGGTCACTGGAAGCGGAACTGCCCCAAATACTTAGCAGACAAGAAGGCCGGCAACGTCAAAGGTATATATGATATACATGTTATTGATGTGTACCTTACCAGCACTCGTAGTAGCTCCTGGGTATTCGATACCGGTGCAGTTGCTCACATTTGTAACTCAAAACAGGAGCTGCGGAATAAACGGAGACTGGCGAAGGATGAGGTGACGATGCACGTCGGGAATGGTTCCAAGGTCGATGTGATCGCAGTCGGCACGCTACCTCTACATCTACCCTCGGGATTAGTTTTAAACCTCAATAATTGTTATTTAGTACCAGCTTTGAGCATGAACATTGTTTCTGGATCTCGTCTTATGCGAGATGGCTACTCTTTCAAATCGGAGAATAATGGTTGTTCTATTTATTTGAGAGATATGTTTTATGGTCATGCCCCGCTGGTCAATGTTTTATTTTTGATGAATCTCGAACGTGATGATACACATATTCATAGTGTAGATGCCAAAAGATGTAAAGTTGATAATGATAGTCCCACATACTTGTGGCATTGCCGCCTTGGTCATATTGGTGTCAAACGTATGAAGAAGCTCCATTCAGATGGACTTCTAGAGTCTCTTGATTATGAATCATTTGACACGTGCGAACCATGCCTCTTGGGCAAGATGACCAAGACTCCGTTCTCCGGAACAATGGAGCGAGCAACCAATTTGTTGGAAATCATACATACCGATGTGTGCGGTCCAATGAGTGTTGAGGCTCGCGGAGGCTACCGTTATGTTCTCACTCTCACGGATGACTTGAGTAGATACAGGTATATCTATTTGATGAAACACAAGTCTGAGACCTTTGAAAAGTTCAAGGAATTTCAGAATGAGGTTGAGAATCAACGTGACAGAAAAATAAAGTTCTTGCGATCGGATCGTGAGGGTGAATATTTAAGTCATGAATTTGGCACACACCTTAGGAGCTGTGGAATTGTTTCACAATTGACACCGCCCGGAACACCTCAACGTAACGGTGTGTCCGAACGTCGAAATCGTACTCTGTTGGACATGGTGCGATCTATGATGTCCCTCACCGATTTACCGCTATCTTTTTGGGGTTATGCTTTAGAGACTGCCGCATTCACTTTAAATAGGGCTCCGTCGAAATCCGTTGAGACGACTCCGTATGAACTTTGGTTTGGCAAGAAACCGAAGCTGTCGTTTCTAAAAGTTTGGGGTTGCGATGCTTATGTCAAGAAACTTCAACCTGAAAAGCTCGAACCCAAATCGGAGAAATGCGTCTTCATAGGATACCCAAAGGAAACAATTGGGTACACCTTCTACCACAGATCCGAAGGGAAAGTCTTTGTTGCCAAGAATGGATGCTTTCTGGAGAAAGAGTTTCTCTCGAAAGAAGTGAGTGGGAGGAAAGTAGAACTTGATGAGGTGACAGTCACCCCTCCTGTACCGGAAAGTAGCGCAACGCAGGAAACTGTTCCTGAGGTGCCTGCACCTACAAGGGAGGAAGTTGATGATAATGATCATGAAGAAACAGATCAAGTTACTACTGAACTTCGAAGGTCCACAAGGGCATGTTCCGCACCAGAGTGGTACGGCAACCCTGTACTGGAAATCATGTTGTTAGGCAACAGTGAACCTTCGAACTATGAAGAAGCGATGGCGGGCCCGGATTCCAATAAATGGCTTGGAGTCATGAAATCCGAGATAAAATCCATGTATGAAAACAAAGTATGGACTTTGGTGGACTTGCCTGATGATAGGCACGCCATAGAAAACAGATGGATATTTAAGAAGAAGACAGACGCAGATGGTAATGTGACCATCTATAAGGCTCGGCTTGTCGCTAAGGGTTATCGACAAGTTCAAGGGATTGACTACGACGAGACTTTCTCTCCGTAGCGATGCTGAAGTTAGTTAGAATCATGTTAGCTATTGCCGCATTCTATGATTATGAGATATGGCAAATGGACGTCAAAACAACATTCCTTAATGGCTTCCTCAAGGAAGAGTTGTATATGATGCAACCGGAAGGCTTTGTCGATCCAGAGAACGCTAACAAGGTATGCAAGCTCCAGCGCTCGATTTACGGGCTGGTGCAAGCATCTCGGAGTTGGAATATTCGCTTTGATGAGGTGATCAAAGCGTTTGGCTTTATACAGACTTATGGAGAAGCCTGTATTTACAAGAAAGTGAGTGGGAGCTCTGTGGCATTTCTCATATTATATGTGGATGACATATTGCTAATGGGAAATGATATAGAATTCTTGGAAAATGTAAAGGCCTACTTGAATAAAAGTTTTTCAATGAAGGACCTTGGAGAAGCTGCTTACATATTAGGCATCAAAATCTATAGAGATAGATCAAGACGCCTCATTGGTCTTTCACAAAGTACATACCTTGACAAAATATTGAAGAAGTTCAATATGGATCAGTCAAAGAAAGGATTCTTGCCTGTTTTACAAGGTATGAGATTGAGCAAGGCTCAGTCGCCGACCACGGCAGAAGATAGAGAAAAGATGAGTGTCATTCCCTATGCCTCGGCCATAGGTTCTATCATGTATGCCATGCTGTGTACCAGACCTGATGTGAACCTTGCCATAAGTTTGGTAGGGAGGTACCAAAGTGATCCCGGTACGGAACACTGGACAGCGGTCAAGAACATCCTAAAGTACCTGAAAAGGACTAAGGATATGTTTCTCGTTTATGGAGGTGACGAAGAGCTCGTCGTAAAGGGTTACATAGATGCTAGCTTCGACACAGATCTGGATGACTCTAAGTATCAAACCGGATACGTGTATATTTTGAACGGAGGGGCAGTCAGCTGGTGCAGTTGCAAGCAAAGCGTCGTGGCAGCATCTACATGTGAAGCGGAGTACATAGCTGCTTCCGAAGCAGCGCAGGAAGGAGTCTGGATGAAGGAGTTCATCACCGACCTAGGAGTCATTCCAAGCGCGTCAAGCCCGATGACTCTCTTCTGTGACAACACTGGTGCTATTGCTATTACCAAGGAGCCCAGGTTTCACAAGAAGACCAAGCACATCAAGCGCCGTTTCAACTCCATCCGGAATTATGTTCAGGATGGAGACATAGATATTTGTAAAGTGCATACGGATCTGAATGTCGCAGACCCGTTGACTAAACCTCTTTCACGGGCAAAACATGATCAACACCAGAACTCTATGGGTGTTCGATTCATCACAATGTAACTAGATTATTGACTCTAGTGCAAGTGGGAGACTGTTGGAAATATGCCCTAGAGGCAATAATAAAAGTATTATTATTATATTTCCTTGTTCATGATAATCGTCTGTTATTCATGCTTGAATTGTATTGTATGGAAACAGCGATACATGTGTGAATACATAGACCAAAATGAGTCCCTGGTAGGCCTCTAGTTACCAGCTCGTTGATCAACAGATGGTCACGGTTTCCTAACCATGGACATGGGATGTCGGTGATAACGGGATCACATCATTAGGAGAATGATGTGATGGACAAGACCCAATCCTGAGCATAGCACGAGATCGTATAGTTCGTAATGCATAAGCTTTTCGGTGTCAAGTATTTATTCCTTAGACCATGAGGTTGTACAACTCCCGGATGCCGTAGGAATACTTTGGGTGTGCCAAACGTCACAACGTAACTGGGTGGCTATAAAGGTACGCATCGGGTATCTCCGAAAGCGTCTGTTGAGTTGGTACGAACCGAGACTGGGATGTTGTCACTTCGTATGACGGAGAGGTACCTCTGGGCCCACTTGGTAAGACATCATCATAATGAGCTCAATGTGACTAAGTAGTTGGTCACGGGATGATGGATTACGGATCGAGTAAAGAGACTTGCCATGACGAGATTGAACAAGGTATCGGGAATACCGACGATCGAATCTCGGGCAAGTACCGTACCGATGGACAAAGGGAATAACATACGGGATTAAGTGAATCCTTGACACGGTGGTTCATCCGATGAAGATCATCGAGGAACACGTGGGAACCAACATGGGTATCCAGATCCCGATGTTCGTTATTGACCGGAGAGTGGTCTCGGTCATGTCTACGTGTCTCCGGAACCCGTAGGGTCTACACACTTAAGGTTCGGTAACGCTAGGGTCGTAGAGATACATGCACGTGGAAACCCGAAAGTTGTTCGGAGTCCCGGATGAGATCCCGGACGTCACGAGGAGTTCCGGAATGGTCCGGAGGTAAAGATTGATATATATGAAGTCAGGTTTCGGCCATCGGGTGATCTCCGGGGGTCACCAGGAGTGTCCCGGGACCACCGGAGGGGCCCTGGGGTCCACCGGGTGGGGCCACCCATCCCGGTGGGGCCCCTAGGCCGCAAGGGGAAGTGTCCAGCCCTAATGGGCTGGCGCACCACTAGGGCCCACCTCCCCATGCGCCTAGGGTTGAAACCCTAGGGGGGAGGGGGCGCCCCACTAGCCTTGGGGGGCAAGGAACCCCCCTGGCCGCCGCCCCCCTGCAGATTGGATCTGCAGGGGCCCTGGCACACCCCCTGGCCCCCTATATATATGTGGGAGGGGAGAGGGCTGCCGCACCCTTGCCCTGGCGCCTCTCCCCCTCCCGTCACACCTCCATACTCCCACGCAGGGCGCCCGGCGAAGCCCTGCTGCGATTTCCACTGCATCCGTCATCACGCCGTCGTGCTGCCGGATCTCTGACGACTTCTCCTCCCCCCTTGCTGGATCAAGAAGGAGGTGACGTTGCTGCACCGGACGTGTGTTGAACGCGGAGGTGTCGTCCGTTCGGCGCTAGATCATCGGTGACGAAGAACGCGAAGAGTACGACTACTTCATCCACGCTTCTTCGAAAGCTTCCGCACGCGATCTACATAACGGTATGTAGATGCACTCTTACTTGCTCGTTGCTAGATGTCTCCTTAGTTGGATCTTGGTGAAAGCGTAGAAATTTTTTGAATTCTGCTACGTTCCCCAACACCCCAAGCTTAGCATATTGCTTGTCCTCAAGCAATTCAGTTCAACGAACTGGACACGACAAAGAAAACTTAGACAAACTCTTTTCTTCATTAGATGTATATAAGCATGTACTACGAAAAGAGTCTAGCAAGTATTGAAACAGTACTATAAGGACAATGCACGGAGCAATCCTTCTTTCAAGTGACCAATCACAAATACCTAAAAGTAAATAATATACTACTGAAAATCAAGACAAGATCACATTGCACATAGCTTGAGCATATTAGGGTGGTATCTCGCTAGCCTCCATGAGTGAAGCAAAACATAAATGCAGAAACTCCTCCAAAATTTTAAAGGAGACTAGAACTAAGAATTTCAGAATAAATCATACCACAAGCATGCAGAAGACAATGTAATACTTTGGGACAATGCACATTACACTCAGAATGACAATTTTGCTCTCCTAGTTGGTGCTTTGAAGAAAGAAGGTGGAGACTCTCGAACCGTGGCTTTTGTTGGCAAGGTTGAAAACCCGTGGTCGGAAACAAAAACTAAACATGTACTAGAGCTCTTGGTTTTAAAAACAGAGGTAAAAACGTTTTTGAGAGGTGCATATTTCGTCAACGAATGCTAGCAGATAACTCAATCACTTCTTGAGCTGGACAAGTCTCGAGGAACGGCTCCCGCATGAGGACGATCACATCCTCTTAATCTCCTTTGTTTATCACTGCCAAAGTTTTCTGATTTCTCATGAACAAAGCGTGAAGGAGGGTTTGTTTGTTGTATTATCTTTTATGAGCCGGGTGCACTCTATGCCAGTTCCTTCTCGTATTAGGGGATTGCACATTAGACATGCAATCCAGGGGTGAAACTTGTCCAACTTAAAAAGATCATGAATTAACTACTACTTCCTCATGAGCTAAAACAGAGGCACAAAAAGAGAAATGCTTTTGATTAATTTCGAGATGGTACACGAAAGTCTTCGTTAGGAATGGCAGGTAAATACCATGTATAGGAAGGTATGGTGGAATCTTATGGCATAACAGGTTTTAAGGATTTTGGATGCACAAGCAGTCAGTCCGCTTAGTACAGGTGGAGGTTAGCAAAAGACTGGGAAGCGACCAACTAGAGAGCAATAACGGCCATAATCATGCAGAGCGACAAAGCAACATTGAATCGGGCATGAAAGTGATATAACTATTCTGAAACTTAAAGATCATCAAGGCAGAGCAGACTTTTTAGTCTTAAACATGTGTAAACATGTGCCAAGTCAATCCAAAAATTCTCTAAAGGGAAATACCACCTTAGTATACCGAACTATGAACAATGCAATGCATGTAGATCATTTCAATAACACATTATATACTCTAGCTATTCGAGACTAGCTACAAGGAAAGCATGAACCACTGGAAGAGCATTGTAAACATAGCACTATGTCGCTACAAGCTGGTCTCTAGATCATAAGTACAGGCATATGTACAAAAGTAGAAACAAGAAGAGTTCATACCGGTCTTCCTTGTTGCTTCCTTTCAGTCGATCTTCGTCATTACTGCCTCGTCACTTGCACGATCGAACGTAGGAAATATAATTAAATGCCATCATGGACTCGAGCTGAACTCTGAAAACAAAGCAAACTAGAGAGAAAAGGAAATCTTTTTGTTGTTTTTGCAAAGAGAGAAATAAAGAAGAACGGGCAAAAGCTTCGAAAAGATCAAAGCGAATAAAACGGATAATACAATGGAAAAGTGAGAGGGGCACGTACTCCCCCAAGCTTAGGCTTTTGGCCTAAGTTGGTAGCAGCTACTGCCCCCAGGAGCCTCCTGCTCCGGGGGTATGGTGGTGAGTCCAAGGGTCGTAGAAGGATGCCGGCGCGTATACCGAACTCCTCGGAGTCTCCCACGAGGAAGGGTCCGTACGCCAAGCAGAGGAAGACCCTTCACCAAACTCGGTGGCGGTATCTCCCTGAAAAGGTGGTAACTCACCGTGCTCCTCCTCGTCGGGCACAACCCCCTCCATGGGGTTATGAAACTGATACTGGGCCATGAACTCATCGAACTGGACAACATCAAAGGACCATCCGTTCCTGCGAGAAAAATCAAACAAAAGAGGTGCAGGTAGACGGATCTCGCGTTCCGCGGTAGTTCCGAAACGCAAGATATAAACAAGATTATCCAGCTCAGAAGCCATGGTAACAAACTTATGCCTTTTCATAGCAGCAAGATCAAAGCTTAAATAAGTAAAAGGATTATCATCAGGGTGTGGGGTGCCTCCAAGATGTTCTAAGATAAGTGTGGCATAAACGCCACCATATAAGTCTCCCTTGTTACCGTTCATAGCAAGGCGTCGAGCAATTAAGGCACCCAGATTATAATCAGACCTCCCTGAGAGGGCTGTTGCCAGGATAGCAATATCCGGAGCAGAAATGTTGCTCGTGTTGTCACGAGCTAACACCCCTCTAGCAACATAATATGCAAAATACCTGAGGTGAGGAAATAAGATGTTGGAGATCTTCGGCCGATGAATATCCCTCGTACCCATGCTGTAGAGAGAGTTGATGACGGTTTTCAGCTCGGAGGGCTGAGTGGCCATCCTAGCCGTCCTCCCAACGTTTGGCACACCTATTATTTCACAAAACTTTCCCAAAGTCATGGTGATAAGATCATTGTAAATTTTAAACTCAATAGCACCTGAATCAGGATTATATCTAAAACTGTTAATGAAACTGGAGGTGAGTTTTTGATACTGAGTAACACGGCACGTGACGAGCCGTGTCAGACCTGCATTAGCACAAAGATTATAAAACTCATCCTTGATTCCTGCAGTTTCAAGGAATTCATCACATGGAAACGTCATCGCACGTGCTGGACTTGTGTCTTCCAACAACTCCAGGGGCACATGATCTTCATTATAGCTCACCCTAGCAGTCGAGGGTGAAGCTGCGGCTCTAGTAACTCGATCGGAGTGCGTGGGCCTCCTCTTCTCAAGCCACCCTTTTGCCCTTCCTAACAAACTCATTTCTGAAATTTTTGGCAATTTACAAAAACGAGGATTAAAACAAAGTGAGTTAAGGCAAACTACTCAACTCACTTGCCCAAGGCATAAACTTGCATCAAAACTTGGAAAATAACTTTCTACACATGCATGCAAGCTCATCTATACAGCACCAAGAACTACTAAATACTCACAAATGAAGCCATCAATCAGAAATCTAATTGGAGGGGTGAAGGAGTCACATACCAGGGAGTATTTGTTCAAAATCTCAGCTCAAATGGTGGGCTGTAGAGAGAGATCAAAGAATCGCCTCCAAGAACAACAAGAACACAAGAACAAGTGCAGAACTCGCATTTTTGGAGAAAAAGAGAGAGGGAGGAAGAAGACATACCTGGAGGGGGGCCTTGTGGGCCCCAGGCGCCCTGTGGGCGCGGCCAAGGGGCAGGCCGCGCTAGCTGGCCGCCTGGGCCACTGGTGGGTCCCCCTGGCTGGCCCCAGGTCCCTCTGGGTCACTCCCGACGTGGAAATTTTTATTTTAATTTTTCTGGAATTTTTCTGAAAACTTCACTGTTGAAATTTTTTCGAAGTTCAAAAAGCTGCGAAACTCTCTGAAAACTTGAAGCTGTGAGTAGTATTGTGAAGCTTCAAAACATAAACACTTGGTACAGCAAGTAGGACAAAAGCTAAAAACAAATGAAAACATAACAAGCTCAACTTTTTATCTATATAAAACATGTTTACTAGTAAGGTTGATCAAGTCTTACCAACAAACAGGCGATATATAGAGCAAAAAGTCTCACCTCTTACGAATTAATCACTAAACCTTTACTTTGATGGACATTGTCCCCACCATGATAGTTTTGTATTTGTGAGGCACATGTAGTGGACAGTCCCATTCTCCAATCTTCACGGTCTCGATATTTTCTATAGAGTTGAGGCCATGCCTCCTGTCGGTCTTCTTTGGAAAATATACCGTGTGTTCTTTATCATTCACATGGAAGGTAAACTTCCCTTTATTGCAATCAATAATAGCACCTGCGGTGTTAAGAAAAGGTCTACCAAGAATAATGGACATGCTCCCATCCTCGGGCATGTCAAGCACAACAAAATCAGTAAGAATCAAACAATTAGCAACATCTACGGGAACATCCTCACAAATACCTATCGGAACGGCGGTTGACTTGTCAGCCATCTGAAGGGAGATATATGTAGGAATTAGTTTCTTTAAACAGAGCCTCTCGTAAAGAGAGAGAGGCATAACACTCACTCCTGCTCCAAGATCACATAAAGCAGTTTTGACATAATTATTCTTTATGGAGCAAGGAATGGTGGGTATACCTGGATCACCGAGCTTCTCAGGAATCTTGCCACTGAAAGAGTAGTTAGCAAGCATAGTAGATATTGCTTCATTAGGAACTTTTCTTTTATTAGTGACAATATCTTTCATATATTTTGAATAAGGAGGTAACTTAATAGCATCAGTCAAAGGGATTTGAAGAAAAAGAGGTTTAATCCACTCACAGAACTTATTGTAATGCTCTTCTTCTTTAGATTTGATGGACTTACCTGGAAAGGGCATGGGTTTCTGTACCCATGGTTCTCTTTCCTTCCCATGTTTTCTTGCGATGAAGTCTTCTTTACTGTACCTCTTACGTTTGTCAGGTGCTTCTTCTTCTTGAACTTCAGGCGGATCATTCTTCTCATTATCCTTACCTTCAGGTTCAGCACCGTCTTCAGTCTCAGCATCGGAGATAGATACACTGTTGGGATCAACAGCTGGCTCTTCATCTGCAATAGGATCATTAGAATTGTCAGTCTCCTTATGTTTCTTCTTCTTCTTTGGAGAGCCAACAATTTCTTCTTCCTGCATTTGAGAATCTTGCTCGATTCTCCTCGGATGCCCCTCTGGATAGAGAGGATCTTGAGTGCTAGTTCCTCCTCGGGTCTTAATCCCGAAAGCCTGCAAATTATCTTGTTTGGCATTGTTAGCAAGCAAATCTTTTTGCACATTAGAAATTTGGTCAAGCTGAGTTTGAACCATATGAAAATGTTTCACAAGACATTGAACATCATTAACCGTTCTACCTAGAACATCAAGCAAACTTTTGATAGCAAGGGAATTATCATGCAACTGACTTTGTATCCTCTCATTAAAATGATTTTGTTTCATAATAAAATTATCAAACTCATCTAAACATTGATCGGGAGGCTTACCACGAGGGATGTCACTTGCGTTGAAATCTAAAAGAGAGTGTACCTCTACCATAGGAGGGTGAGTGGTAGGCTCACACAGCTTCTCAATAGGGGGTAGATTATTCACGTCTTCAGCTTTAATACCTTTCTCTTTAATAGACTTCTTTGCTTCTCGCATATCTTCGGGGCTTAGAACAAACATGCCCCTCTTCTTTGGTGGTGGAGGTGGTTCAGGGACGGACCAATCTTCATGGTTTTTGGCAATCCTGCCCATCAAATCTTCTGCATCTTTCGGCGTCCTTTTCCTGAAAACACAACCAGCACAACTGTCCAAATAGGACCTGGATTCATCAGTTAGACCAGCATAGAATATATCGATTAATTCGTTCTTAGGGACTTCATGTCCTGGTCTAGCCCGAATCAGACCGCAGTACCTCCCCCAAGCTTTAGGGAGGGACTCATCCTGCAACTGTTTAAAGTTATAAATTCTTTGTAAAGCAGCATGTTGCATGTGAGCAGGAAAGTACTTATCAACAAAAGAGTGAGCTAAGTCTTGAGGACTCTTAATGGAACCGCATGGGAGTGAATCATACCATGCTTTAGCACCTTCCTTCAAGGAGAAAGGAAGAAGCTTGGTCACATAAAAGTATCGTATCTTCTCATCTGTGGTAAACAGGCCACCCAACTCACCGAGTTTAGTCAGGTGTGCAATAGCATCATCATTTTCTCTGCCATAAAAGGGGTCAGCTTAAACCATAGGTATAAGTGAGGATCAACAGAGAAATCATAATCAGGATCATCAATGCATATAGGAGATGTAGCAAATTCAGGATCAGGAACGGTTTTGTTCTTCAAAGAGTGTTTTTCAAACAGTTTCTTAATAACTTCAGGGTCAGAGCCAGAAAACTCTGTCAGTTCCCTGCATAAATCTTCATCAAGCATATAGTAATCATCATCAAGGAGTCTCTCCTTGAGTTTACTCAAATCAGGATAATCATAAGTTTCACCAATAGGGTAGCGAGTAACAGGAATTTCAATTCCAGACTTTTTAGCAGCAGCAGCGATCTGTTTCTCAAGAGCATAACCAAGTGAACTAATATCATCAACAATAGTAGAAGCATCATCAAGAGTATCGGACATAGTAACAGATTCAGTAGGAGCATCATGTGGTGGTGGTGAGGCAAACTTACTCATAACAGCAGGTGAATCAAGTGTAGCATTAGTGCTCAGAACAGTACCTCTTCTTGTAGTGGATAGTAAGATCGGAACCTTGGGGTCTCCTTTCTTACCCATAGCGGATGAAGTGCAGCAGGTAGGATACTTCAAGTAGACTTGTAAATATTGCTATGCTCCCCGGCAACGGCGCCAGAAAACGGTACTTGATAACCCTCAACCGTAAGGGATCGAGATAGTCTTCGCGGGTAAGAATAACCCAATTTATTGATTCGACACACGGGGAGCCAAAGAGTATTTATAAGCTTTGACAGTTGAGTTGTCAATTCAACCGCACCTGAAATATACTTACTTGCAACAAAAGATAAGTGGCAACAGTGATATGATAGTGATAATAGTGATAGTAAAAGTAAACAGCAAAAGTAAATAGCAAGAGTAAATAGCAAAAGTAAATAGCAAAAGTAGCGACTAGTGACCAGCAGGATTTAAAACACTGTAGGCTAGGGAGACGGATGGTTGGGCGCTGCATGGATGAGATATATCATGATTCTAACTTGGGGCACGGCACACGGAAAAGTAATGATCATCTAGGCAAATATCAAACATTAGGCATGTATCCCGTAGGTAGTTGTATGTGCTTGCAATAAGAACTTGCACAACATCTTTTGTCCTACCATCCCGCTACGAACGGGGCCAAAAGGAACTTATGGAGATTAAGGTGCTCCTGTCAAAGAGCACCGGAACAAAGCGATGAACTCAATGGATACATGTAATCCTCAAACTATGGACCATCCCCTTTGGTGTCCCAAGCTGTCACTTTTGGGATCGCCGGTTCCGAACCGTAATAGGTGCTAACAACTCATAGGTAGGATCAAAAACACAAATATATTCATGCAAACACATATGGTTCAGATCTGAAATCATGGCACTCGGGCCCTAAGTGACAAGCATTAAGAATAACAAGTTGAAGCAAAGATGATAAACACCATAGTAGATGATAGGCAACATGCCCCCAATGATCTGACAAACTATTACATGATCTAACTCATCCAATCCCTACCATCCCCTTCGCCTACAGCAGGGGATTACTCACACATGGAAGGAGAAGTCATGGAGGGATGATGGAGTGGTGATGATGATGACGATGGCGACGATCTCCCCTCTCCGGAGGCCAATTCAGCCTCCAGATTAGCCCTCCCGAAGAAGAACAGAGGGTGGCGGCGGCTCCGCGACGAAAACTGGGAAAAGAACTTCTGATCTGGGGTTTCTCCGTCACGAGCTAAAATACGAGTCAAGGTAGGGCACCAGGGGAGGTGGGGCCTACCCAGGCGACCCCCCGGCGCGGCCAGGGGGTGGGCTGCGCCACCAGGGCGCCTGGGGCCCCCCTGGCCCCCCTCTGGCCCCTCTTCTGGCTCCGGGTTCCTTCAGGTGCGTGGATTTTCTGTGATTTTTCGTGGATTTTTCTGAGATACCTAAAAATCCGTTTTCCTGCACGCAATAAAACCATACAGGCAGCTCTGCTGAAAACAGCGTCAGTCCGGGTTAGTTTAGTTCAAATCATGCAATAATGAGGTCAAAACAATATCAAAAGTGTTTGGAAAAGTAGATACGTTTGAGACGTATCACATCTTCGCACGCAAGGAAGTGAGTGACGGTCGAGACCCACCTGGTCAAAGCGTACGTAGCGTTGTCATTTTGGTCGCGAACGTGTACATACATACTGGTCGCTGTAGAGGCGTGCACGTGTCGTAGGAGAGGCGCGCACGTAGCATGTACACGTACGTACATCGGCCGGTGTGCAAGAAAGAAAATACGGCCACGTACATACATACGGGCAGGGTCTCGAACGCCTACTCGCGCATACGTACGGCTAGGGCTCGTGTACCTGCCTTAACGGAGGAACGGCGTCGTCGTCGTGTTCATGGGGAGCCAACCGGCTGGGTCAGATCGGAATGCCTCGTCGTGTTCATCAGGAGGGCTTGGATGGAACAGCCGATGGAAATGAGGCGTGGCGTACCGCAGAACGGAGGAAATGGCCTTGTGTTCGACCGGCCACGTTTGAAACAGGATCATGTTCATCGAGAGGGGTCTGGCGTACCGTAAGACGGAGGAAACGGACCTCCTATGGTTGAAACGGGGGTCCTGTTGATCGGGAGGGGTGTGGCGTACCGCAAAGCGGAGGAAACGAACTTGTGTTGGAGCGCTACGGTAAAAACGGGGGTCCTATTCATCGGGAGGGGTGTGGCGTACCGCAAAATGGGACTCCACGGGATACTGTTCATCTCCACTGTCGACCCCCTCCAGCCTCCACGGGCTACTATTCATCCACCGTCGGCCTCCTCCAGCCTCCACCTGCGAATGATCATCCACGGGCTCATGTTCATCCAGCCCCCACCGCGCGCTACTCCACCGGCTACTGTTCAACCAGCCCTCTCCACGGGCTCCTGTTCAACCACCCCTCCACGGGCTACTGTTCATCCAGCCCTCCATAGTCTACTATTCATCTAGCCCTCCACGGGGTGGTCCTCTTCATCCAGCCCTCCACGGGGTCCTGTTCATCCAGCCCCAACCGGCTCGATCGATCGGGGTCCTGTTCATCCACCCCCACCGGGTACTGTTCATCCAAACCCCCCCAGCAACGCTCACTATTCATGCAGCGGCAGCATCGATCGGCTTCAGTTAGCAGCAATAGCGAAGAAATCGCTCGATCCGGTTCAGTTAACAGCCATCGATCGATCGCTCGGGTTCAGTAACGCGTAGCCTGCAGTGCAATTTCTCGGGTTCAGTTAGAGCCCAATGCCTCGCTCGGGTTCAGTTAGAGCCCAATGCCTCGCACCCACGCGCGTGTGTGTACGAGAGAAACGCGCATCGCTCGGCCCCGACCACCCATCGTAACCGGGAACACCCCTATATTTTCCTCGCCCTCGCTTCTACCACAGTTTTTTCCGTCATGGACGGCCCGAAGAATGTCATGCAGCTGCGTCTCCGGCCCGCCTAGGACAAAAAGCCCATTTTCTGTCATGATGCATAGAAGTAGAACCCCACCACATATATGATGATACCGTATTTTGTCACAATTATTGTCATAGAAGTGTCATAAGTATGACAAAAAAAATTGTTCGGCCCAAAATGTCACGGATGTTTCTTTTTTTTGTAGAGTACCCTTGAGTGCGGCGATATGCTCCTTCGGCAAAATAGTTTCACTTGTGAGATACTTGTTTTTTAATTGAGCTAATTCGATCATCTTGAAAGCTTCAATCTCAGTTGAAGTGAAAAGGTCTGGAAGGGCTTGAAGGATGTCTTCTTCTTCTGCTGCCGGAGCCTGATCTTCCGTAGACTTCTTGATCCTATTCTCCTTGTTGATCTCCCCAGGTTCTTCTCTCTTCAGCTCTATCTTCATTAACCAAGCATCGTTGCCCTCATTGTTGGAGGAGGAGGACGACATGATGCCTGACCTTGTCAACTCTGGTAGAAAATAGCTCAAAACAAAAGCAGAAGATTTTCGCGTGGTGCGGTGGTCAAAACCTTCGGGAGATTATATAATGATTTTTTACCGGCCAAAAGAAGTAACGTGCAAGAAAACGGAGTCCAGAGGGCACACGAGGTGCCCACGAGGTAGGGGGCTGTCACACCCTGATTTTCATGCCACGTCACTTAAGCTAATAGTCATGCAAAAATGTGGTCTGACAAAAACTTTTGAGTGTTTTTAACCTTGCTTGATTGGTTTTCTGGTTGCTGTTTGCTAGTGCTCTAAAAATCAAATAAATCATTCAACTCTTATACTTCATCTCCTTGATCCAAAAGCTTTTCCCAATGATCATGCCATGTGTATAGAACAGTATAGTATTTTCTTATAAAAATATTTTGGCCAAATAGTATTTTCTAAAATTAGTTTTCCAAAAACCCCCTGAATTGAGGTTTGTACTGCAAGTACCTCATTTAGGGTGTGAAAAATCTTTCAAAAAGTATATTTGAATCCTATTAGGTATAGGACTCCCATAAACCACAAAAGTATAATTTTAAAAGTTATTTTCCTATTTTATTTAAAGGCTTTTTCTTGAGGCCAGAAATGGTCTTTAATAGGTAAAAATTATTTAACTATTTCAAAAATATTTGCTAAAATTCAGGGAAACTCATAGGACATATATTGTCCACATATAAGAGTTTCAACACATGGTCATGTTCAAAATATTGGTCAAATCCTTCCAAAACCCTTTCTGGATATTTCAAGCTTTTGAAATATTTTCAAAGGAAATTTTCTCCAGAAATTCCAAGGAAATTCTATCATGTCATATATGACATATTTGATGATCTTACAAAGCCTCATGCCTTGAAGATCAAGAAATCATCATCAAAACCCCTCAAAACCATTTCTGTCCATTTTGAAGTTTGAGCAACTTTACATTGCCAAACTTGTCCAAATGCTCTCAAACTTGATGCACATGCTCAAAGGATGTAAATATGCATCTATGCCAAATGGCACAAGTTTTGGAGAATGGTAACTTGATCTAAGTGCCCCAAAACCCTTGCTGACCAGATCCAAATTTGAACAACTCTACATTGCCAACTTTTTACTTGGGGCCTCAAATTTTGTGGACATGCTCACAACCCCAAATGATGACACTACACCAAGTGGTGCATCAAGGAGGGATGATTTGCTTAACCTAATCTTGAAAAATCCATTTCTGTTGATTTCTAGGGTTCACCAAAGTTACATTGGCAAGTTTCTTCAAATGAGCTCAAACTTGGTGGAATACCCTGTTTCTATATACCATTTGATCCTGTTAAGTCTCATGTAAAGTGGAGTTAATTTGCTTGCCCAAATTTGCATCAAACACCTTCTGTCACTTTTCAAAAATCACCATTTTGACTACTTACACTATTCTCCTTGAGCCCAACTTTTTACCATAGCTCCTCCTAGTCCTCTCCTACCTCCAGTAACTCTCCCCTGGCCATTTCTCAATGATTGAGGGGTAAACTACCCCCATTTACCTCCCTGGACAGCCCCTCTCCCCCTCTTCTTCTGCCTCTCTCCTTTCCTACTCGCTCCCCAGGGCATCCAAGGCCACATCCCACTTCTTTACTACCCCCTAGAGCTATTGGACACTGGGGGACACGGCCAGGGCGCAGCGACATGCCCATGTCGGCCAAAGTCGCGCTCTGGAGCGCGCTACAGTGTGCCAAGGCACTGTAGCTCGGCCCTCCCAAGGCACCCAGGTGGCATTGGGCAGAGCGAGTGTGTCCGTCGAGGTCGCCTTGACGTCCACAACATGCTACGCGGTCTGCCCCCTCCTCCTTCTCTCTCCTGCTGCTGCTCTCGCATGCGCGCCGGCCGGCCGCAAGCTCTAGTGAGTGGCTTCACACGCGCGGCCCCTCTGGCACCTCCCCGCTCCTCCTCTATCTTCCTGGTGCCCTACTCAACTCCCATGAACGCCATAGACAGCCCCTCGCCCTCTCTCCTGGCCTCCCAAGCCGTCGTCGCGGCCACCCATGCGCTGCGTACACGGTGAGCCGCGGGTCGGCTACATAAGGACGTTCTAGACCCTCCTCGCTGCTCCATTTGCTCCCTCTCCCTCCCGAGCATCCTCTGGACTAGACCCGGGCATGGACAGCCCGGCCCGACGACCCGGCCCAAGCCCGGCCCGAAAAACCCGGGCCGGGCTCGGGCTTTATTTTGCAGCCCGAAAGATAGTTTGGGCCGGGCTCGGGCTTCAATTTTTCGATATTTTGGGCCAGGCTTGCACGTGCGCGTACTAAAAAACAGCATTCGGGCCGGGCTTTCGGGCTTCGGGCTTGATTTCGGGCCGGGCTCGGGCTCGAAGACAGGGAGTATTTCGGGCTTCGGGCCGGGCTCGGGCTTGAGAAATGAAGTTCAGGCTTTCACAAGCCCGGCCCGAAACCCGGCCCGGCCCGACGTTTGCCCGGGTTTACTCTGGACCAAGCCATCCCTCTTCTCGGGCCCTCCTTGCATCTCCATGGCCGCAGCAATGCCGCCGGCCTCCGCCTAAATTCGCGCCACTGAGAGCTCCTCCTCCCCACCTCTCTGTTCCAGAGCGTCACCGGCACCACCGCCAACACTCCCTGCACACCAGCCCTTCCTCCCCGTGCCTTCCTTGCCGTTCCCATCTTCACCGTCGCCGGCCTCCGCCACGGCCGACGGTGCGCTCGCAGCCGACCGCCCTCGAGGTCGTGGCGCACCTCTCCGGATGCGGCATGACCCCCTGAACCCGCCGGTGTGCTGGACGTCGCCGGAGGTAGCTGGGACCGCCGGGGGGGAACATCGGCGCCCGCTCGTCCTCGCCTCCCCCGCCCCTGCTTTGTTCAAGCGGGAGGTAGGAGATGGCCTGAGCACCAGGCCCCGCTCGTCAGCGACCCGGTGGGCGGGCCCCGACCGTTTAAGTGGAAACGGCTCCAGCCAGAGCCGCCTCCCCTGCACGAAGGCGCACCCACGAGAAGCCGCCTTCGACGTCACCTCTCTCCACTCGCGCGGCTGAGCCATTGGGCCGGCCCACTTTTATATACTGCCCGGTGCATTGGATAAGGGTAAAGCCCTTGCCTTTTTTTCATTTTATTTTTCCAGATAAATTTTAAAATCTCCCAAATATTCATATGAACTCCAAATTTGATGATTCAAATTTCTAGTAGTTTCTAAAATCATGATCTACCTTTTGGTGCAACATGCACATTTTTCCAGAGACTTTTTCTTCACAAATATTTATCAAATCCTACTTTTCCTACTTCTGTGATGAACTTTGGAAAATCACAGAGAGCTCAAAGTTGATCCAAATGCCATGATTCAAATTCCTAGATGCTTATAAGTTCATAACTTAGTTTATGAACATTTTTATTAATACTTTCTGTACCCCACAAAATAATGAGCCATTTCTTCATATTTGTCAACTTTGCAAAATCATAGGAAATTCATTTGAACTCCAAATCCAGTGAAACCAACTCCTAGATGCTTCTGAAATCATGATTTGTTAAATGGGTGCCTTTGCCATTATTCAAAAATATATTTCTGTACACTTCTTGCAAATCCATAAACCCCTTGATTCCATCGTATTGAAAATGTTCCAAACTATCCATTGATCCAATACCTATGAAACCACCTTGGTCATTTCTCATATGACCAGAGGTATCCTAGAAAAGTCCAACTCCTATTTTTAGAGCACTTTTATTTTTGCCTTGTTGTGTTGCTTATTATGATTGTTTCCGTCGTTAGTTGACAAAATAAACGGAGTACTTGGAGATGGACCAGAAGGTTTGAAGACTCAAAAGGACAAGGCAAGCAGCCCTTTGACCATGTTCGAGAAACCTTTTTATGCATGTCATATAGCACCATATTGTTGTTGCAGCGATATCATGATGAGGTGGTAACCACTTTGATGGTTTGCCACCATACTTCCTCGTTGATACTTGCGTTGTGCATGACCCTACCTTCTTATGAGGGTTATGCCGGTGGGAGTAGATAGGATGCAAAAGTAGTGCTACGCAAAAAGGGACGGGAATATGCATGCTGATGGGGGCAGAGTACTTTTAAAAGACTTTTCAAAAACCCCGTCGGGTGCCACTTATGCCCGAAGGAGATGATGAGTTGGGTAACCACTTGATGAAGAAGTGGTGTACCGAGGCAAGTGTGTGTGTTGTTTTGAAAACAGATTGGTTTAAGTTGCGACCGTTATTCCAACCTTACATGTGCAACCACTCTACCCTTATATGGGAAAGGGCATTATTGATTACCTAGGCCGATACTAGCATGGTGCCCACATTACTAGTGACGGGGGTGACATGAGGTCACTCTCGGGACGGGTTCGCGCTTGGATAGGTGGCCATGACTGTCTTTACAGGGCACCGGACACAACGTTGGTACCCCGTGCTTGTGGTATGTGATGAATATGGGAGAGAGGCTCCAAAATTTTAAGACGTGAAATGTTGGGCACGGGGGCTGCTACCAATCGAGTGGACTCCATGTTAGTGTCGTCTAGCGAAAGATAGTAATCGGGTGCTTACCCCGGGTACTTGAGGTACCGCGGGTCGTGGATGACACGGAAGTTCCCCGAATCTAGTGGGTAAAGTGTGCAACCTCTGCAGAGTGTAAAACTATTCGAATAGCCGTGTCCACGGTCAAGGACAGTTGGGTAACCGCTCTTGGGCTACGTCCAATGTTTGCGAAACCCGGTGTGTGTGTGTGTG
>LR738712.1:16687342-16763939 GCA_902687465.1 Secale cereale
GTTTGGGTAAATCTGCTGGTGTGGTTTGTGAGAAAGTCACGATGAGCTTGAGCAAGAGTTGTTCATAACTCTTTTCCGATGTTGATGTCTGTAACCTCTTGATACTTGTTGCAGATGCATGCATGCCCTGGTTATATGTTGATCATACTTGCATATGAAAAACTAGCTTTCCGCAAAACTGCCAATTTAGCAGTAGAGCCTTGCATAATTATTCTGTCATCACACTTGGGTTGCTTGCGAGTACATTCAAAGTACTCATTGGCTTGCCACTGGTTATTTTATTTGCCAGGCATGAAAGAACAGGATATGTTGAAGATTTCTTGGTGACGAACATGCGAGCTAGGACGCTTCCCATTCAGAATGCCTGTAGGGTTAAGGCAGATGGCATGGGTCCAAGTTGTTATTGAAGATTTTCGCTGCAATGATATACTCAAGACTTGACCATAATGGTCCTATTTGTGTAATACGGTATGTACGGATGTAAGACTCTTGTTATTCAGCTTATGTGTGTTCAGTGAGCATTGATCTCTGGGATCACTGTACACGTGCATTCGGTGTCAAGACTTATGAGTCGGGGTCCCCACAGGGGCGTGCTGAGGGGGTAGGATGCGCCCTCCACCCTCGTGGACGCCTCGTGTCCTTTCCGGACTTGTCAGGGATATAACTATTCGGTATAAACCGCCCAAGGAGGTGCCGGTTTATGCCCATAAGGATTACTTCCACTGAAGCCCAACAAGGCATAGAACATGGCGCTTTATTATTCAAGACTAGAGATCCAGGGCCCAAGAGGCGTTAGGGCCCGTAAGTGTAAACCGCCATACAACGTGTAACTTGTATTATAAGATAGGAAAGATAGAGACCGAGCCAGGCACGTTTATGAGCCGGCCTCGGGATTCTCTAAACCGGACCGGGCGTCATCCTGTGTATATAAAGGGACGACCCGGCGACGGTTCAAGGACAAAGAACAACAACTCGAGACACATGCAAAGCAGATTCGCTCCCTGGTCATCGAAACCCTAGCAATACTACACCAAACTAGAAGTAGGCTTTTACCTTCATCGAAAGGGCCAAACTAGTATAAAAACCCTTGCGTCCTTGTCCGCTTTAACCCCTTTAAGCTAACCCGTAGCGATGGCTCCACGACTAAGTCATTTTGCTAGGACATCTGCCGTGACAAAACCACGATAGTTGGCGCCCACCGTGGGGCAATCGCATGATGGTTTCGAGTTCTTGAAGGGCAGATTCGAAGGACTCAAGGGCTACGCAATGGGCCGGATGACTATGAGTCGTCGTGGCAAGATCTACATCGACGATGCAGGCTGGGGTCCTGAGGCCGATTCAATCGAGTACGGGTACCAGGTCCCCTTTGGTGGCATCCACGTCTTCATTGGAAAGATCGGCGAACCGGGCCCTGAGCCGGACATCTGCTCCAACATCGTCGAGTCGGCTCAGCGTGCGGGACCTGCCCGGATTTGGCCTGCCGTGAAGCATGTCTTCGTGGGAGCGGTTCACGGAGCGCAAGCTGAGGATGGATCGGAATCTGGTGGCGAGACCGTCGTTTATTTCGGCGACGAGTCATCCACTGGAGAAACTGAGTCTTTATATCTATTGCAGGATGGCCGGGCTGCGGGATGTTCCGATGGTGATAGCACTCCGGACACCCTTGATCCGCCGAGCCAGGTCGCAGTCTTCATGGCCGAATCACAATCTATGCAACAATCTTCAACTGCGGCAACGCTAACATCCGACCTGGCGGCGGCGGCAGCAGCTGGGGCAGGAGGCCGTGTTCAACCGCTGGCTCAAGTTCTGTCCGCTTTAGTTGACACCCTAACAGCACTGTTGACTGCGGAGGTCAGCCAGGCCGAGAAGGTACAGCACGATGCGGAAGTTGCTAAGGTGAGGGGCCAAATAGATCAAGCTAAGTTGGACCTGGCTGCTGAGAATACTAGGATGATCGCAAGGCAGGCCGAGCTAGATGCTCGGGCTTATCGGCTCCTATTGGATCAGACTGCATCAAATGATGTAACGAGGCAAAGGCGCCAATCTCGCTTGCCGCCGGTTTACGAGGCAAGGAACCTCTTCAGTACGCCAGGAGCGGGAGCCAGCAATCAGCCGGCGATAAACCGGGGAGAGGTGCCTGGCATGGGGGCTTCGGTCCAGCCACAGGCTGCGGATCCAGCCGTCAGGTCGTTCCATCACAGCCTGCACCAATGCCCCCTGGCCATTACTCCAACCCCTTGGATAACATAGTTGCCTCCGCTTCACGATTGGCAGCCCTTCCCATTGAAGGGGGTCCCTTATAGCAGTGGAGGCGCGGCGAGCTAGGGAGTTTCTGGTGACGCCTTTAACTCAGCAGTAGGCTTATTCTCACAGTCGCGAGAGGATTCATTCCACCCCCCGCCCAAGCCGGAGTTACAGCAGACATGTGGAAGAACCGTCCGTGTCAAGTAGTGCGCGGAATCGTAACCCATCGCGGAGGGATAACCCGGCGGGAGGAGGTGCAAACGCTCAAGATGTGGTGGATCAGGGCAGACATCGCCGAGAGGCCGAATTAGCAGCACAGTACGAAGCCCGTCAGCCTAAGCCGGTTCGTCCATCTACCACGGTTGAGCCAGGAGTTTCGTCTAGTTCCTTGGGAGTACCGTGTCTCACGCCCGCTTTACGCAATGTACGACTGCCCAAGGACTTCAAAGGACCGCGCAAGGTGCCCAACTATACCGCGGATCTATCCCCCGAAGCATGTGTTGAAAGCTACGAGATGGCAATGGAGATGGTGGATGTGGACGATGCGGCATGTGCGAAATAGTTCACCATGATGCTGGAGGGCACGGCTCGTACCTGGTTAAAAAGCTTACCGCAGAACTCCATCGGTTCATGGGCCGAGTTACGACGCCGGTTTATCAATAATTTCAAGGATACATGCAAGCAGCCCATGTCCATTGTAGACTTGGCGGCCTGCGTTCAAGGGGAGAACGAATCAACAAATCATTGGGTGCGCCGGGTGTCAGAGATCCTGCATTCCTCAGATCGCATCATTCCGGACACGGCAGTGGTAACATTGGAAGGCAATTGCCGGTTTGAGCCTCTGAAGCTGAAGTTAGGGCGGCTCAAGTGTCACTGTAATGACATGGGAACACTTATGGGGGCCCTGATGAAGTATGCAGATTCGGATAGTGCCAAATATCCAGAGTCTGACGATGAGAAGTCAGGAAAAGGAAAGAAGAATGGTAAAGCGCCACAGTCTAATCCGGCGAATCAGGGATACAGCGGTAAGCGTAAGGCTCATAGCAATCCAGATTTTGTGGCTAACACTAGTACACAGGAGGATGGCCAGCGTCGCAAAGGTAGACCGCCCCCACGGGGCGGATGACCAAACATTAATCTGGAGCGCCAGATGAATGTGCCTTGCCCTAGGCACGGCACGAAGGAAAAGCCAGCTACGCACCTCTAGAAGGACTGCTTCATTATGAGGGAGTTCGAAAACCGGTTCCAATACGATCATGGATCGTCCGACGGTTCAGACCCTGGCTTCCGCGAGCCGGGTTATCAACGTGGTGGTTCCGGTCCAGGATTCCAAGGTAATCAGGGCGGCCACGGCAATCAGAACATACATAGCCAGCAGAACGACCAGGGTGGTTATAATAATCAGAGCAATCATCAGCAACAACAACAATCAGGTTATCAGAGCAACCCGAAGCAGCTGAGTAGCGGGCAATATCACGTCTTCACCACAAGCTTATGTAAACGTGATCACAAGGTTTATAAGAAGGCAGTGCACTTTGTTGAACCGGCGGTGCCTCGTTATTTACGCTGGTCGGAACAACCTATAGTGTGGAGTCGTGAGGATCATCCGCCCCGGGTTGATAATCCAGGTCAACTGGCTCTAGTGGTGGCACCGCGGGTTGGGGGTTACAAGTTCACTAAAGTGCTCATGGACAGAGGAAGCAGCATCAATATTCTGTATTATGAGACCTTTCATCGCATGGGGTTGACAGACAAAAAGCTCAGACAGTCCAACACTGTTTTCCACGGCGTGGTACCTGGTAAATCGGCGTATCCGGTCGGTAAGATAGACCTGGAGGTCACTTTTGGAGATGAGCATGACTCAAGGTCGGAAACTTTGACCTTTGAAGTGGTGAAGATCAAGAGCCCGTATCACGCCTTGTTCGGGCAGCCGGTTTATGCTAAGTTCATGGCGAGGCCTTGCTATGTTTATCTGCATCTCAAGATGCCAGGTCATAAATGAACTATCACGATCCATGGGAGCCGTAAGATTGCTTTGGAGTGCGAGGAAGGTGATGCAACTTATGTCGAGGCGGTTTGTGCAACTAAGGAATTGAAATTTTACAAGGATAATGTTGATCCGGCAGACATGTCTCCATTGAAGAAGCCGACTACAGAGCATGATCTGGCCTTGAAGTTCAAGTCAATTGATGAGACCAAGCAGGTTGACTTTATTCCTGGCGATTCATCCAAGCAGTTTACTATCAGTGCTAACCTGGATCCGAAATAGGAAAGCGCGCTCATCGAGTTCATCCGTGAGAATCGGGACATCTTTGCATGGAAACCTTCTGACATGCCAGGTGTACCGAGGCAACTCGCTGAGCACACTCTTAATGTGGATCCCAAGTTTGAACCAGTTAAACAGTTTCTCCGCCGATTCAATGAACAGAGGCACAAGGCTATTGGTGAAGAGGTAGCCAGGCTCTTGGCGACAGGTTTTATAGTTGAGGTATTTCATCCTGAGTGGTTGGCTAATCCGGTGCTGATGCTTAAAAAGAATGGCACTTGGCGAATGTGTGTTGATTACACAGATCTGAACAAGGCTTGCCCAGCTGATCCTTTTGCCCTTCCCCGTATTGATCAAATCATTGATGCTACGGCAGGTTGTGAGCGCTTAAGTTTTTTGGATGCATATTCCGGTTATCATCAGATCAAGATGGCAGTTATGGACCAGGAGAAAACAACCTTTATAACTCCCTTTGGAGCCTTCTGCTATGTATCCATGCCTTTTGGGCTCAAGAGTGCCCAGGTGACCTATCAGCGTTGTGTGCATAATTGTCTTCATAAACAGATTGGGCGGAACGTTCATGCATATGTGGATGACATTGTGGTAAAATCCAGGAAGGAAGAGACGTTGATAGTTGACTTGAAGGAAACTTTTGATAATCTTCGGGTTTATAAAATGACGCTTAATCCGGCCAAGTGCGTTTTTGGTGTACCAGAAGGCAAGCTCCTGGGGTTCTTGGTGTCAAACAGGGGAATTGAAGCTAATCCGGAGAAGATCAAGGCTATTATTTCCTTGGCTAAACCGGCGTGCATTAACGATGTCCAGCGCTTGGCAGGCCGCATCGCGGCACTGAGCCGGTTTATCAGCCATTTGGGAGAGAAGGCCATCCCGCTATATCAGATGATGAAAAAGACAGACCGCTTGTCTGGAGTGATGTTGCCGATGCTGCGTTCGAAGACTTAAAGAAGCAGTTGGCAGAGCCGCCTATCCTTGCGGCACCAGTTGATAATGAGCCGCTATTGTTGTACGTGGCTGCTAATGCTGGAGTAGTAGGTGTTGCCATTGTAGTGGAGTGCATGGAGGCGGGAAAGGAATATCCGGTTCAACAGCCGGTTTACTATATCAGCGAGGTGCTCATTGAGTCGAAGCAGAGATACCCGCATTGGCAGAAATTGGTATATGGAGTCTTCATGGCAAACCAGAAGCTTAAGCAGTATTTTCAGGGCCATCCAATCACTGTGGTCAGTTCTGCCCCTCTGGGAGATATAATCTAAAATAGAGAAGCAACTGGTCGGGTTTCCAAGTGGGCAATTGAACTTAGTCCTCACGGGCTAAAATATGTGCCTCGCACTGCAATCAAATCTCAAGCACTCGTGGACTTCATCAATGATTGGACGGAGTTACAAGCACCAGAGGAAAAGCCGGATCACACGTACCGGACTATTCACTTTGATGGATCCAGGCAATTGGAGGGCTCAGGGGCTGGAGTTGTATTAACTTCCCCACGAGGTGATAAGTTCTGTTATGTTCTCCGTTTAATGTTCCCTTGTACTAACAATGCAGCCGAATATTAAGCTCTCCTCCATGGTCTTCGGATGGCTAAGGAGATGAATCTAAGCCGGGTTAAATGCTTCGGTGACTCGGACCTGCTGGCCCAACAAGTATCTGGTACTTGGGACTCCGAGGACCCGCTCATGGCAGCATATCGTCGAGAGGTGGACGCTGTCGCTGGACATTTCAAGGGTTATCAGGTGGACCATGTGGACCGGCGAAAGAATGAAGCGGCTGACGCATTAAGTCGTCTAGGTTCCCAGCATAAACCGGTTCCACCTAATGTTTTCCTAGACATATTGCATGATCCATCGGTGAAATTACCTTCAGAAGAGGATTTGGTTGTTCCTGATCCGGAGGCTCAATTGGTGGCGGCGCTTCATGCTATTCCAGATTGGACAGTCCTGTATCTGGCGTACATGAACCAAGATGAGTTACCAGAGGATGAAGTCTTGGCTAGGCAGATAGTCCGGCGGTCCAAATCGATGACTATTGTCAATGGAGAACTGCATCATTGCAGTGTATCCGGGCGTTTCAATGTTGTGTGTCACCAGAGGAGGGCTGCGAGATTCTTCGAGAGATACATGAAGGAGATTGTGGTCACCATGCCGGTTCAAAATCATTGGTAGCTAAATCTTTTCGTCATGGGTTCTATTGGCTGACGGCTCATGCTGATGCAGAGGACCTGGTCAAAAAGTGTGATGCTTGCCACAAGTTCTCACGGCGTGCTCATATACCGGCTCAAGAGTTGAGGCTGATTCCAATTACTTGGCCGTTCGCGACTTGGGGGCTAGACGTGGTTGGGCCCTTTAAGAGATCTCCAGATAAGAAGACCCACCTTCGGGTGGCGGTGGATAAGTTTACCAAGTGGGTCGAGGCGGAGCCAGTCAGCAAGTGTGATGCAGCGACGGCGGTTCAATTCATCAAGAAGGTGATTTTCCGGTTTGGCTTTCCACACAGTATTATAACTGATAATGGTACCAACTAATCCAATGGGGCTATGGAAGAATTCTGTCAACGAGAGCACATCCGGCTTGACGTGTCTTCAGTGACTCACCCCCAGTCCAATGGTCAAGCTGAGAGAACCAATCAAGAGATCTTGAGAGGCATCAAGCCCCGGCTCATGGTCCCTTTGCAGAGGACGCCGGGTTGTTGGGTGGAGGAATTGCCCTCTGTGTTATGGAGCATTGATACGTCTCCAACGTATCTACTTTTCCAAACACCTTTGCCCTTGTTTTGGACTCTAACTTGCATGATTTGAATGGAACTAACCCGGACTGACATTGTTTTCAGCAGAACTGCCATGGTGTTGTTTTTGTGCAGAAATAAAAAGTTCTCGGAATTGCCTCAAAATCAACGGAAATTTATTTCAGAAAATATAAAAAATACCTGCAAGAAGATCCACACCTGGGGGGCCACGGGCTGTCCTCGAGGGTGGGGGCGCGCCCCCCTGCCTCGAGGGCACCCTGATGCCCCACCGACGTATCCCCAGGTCCTATATATTCCGTTTCGTGGAGAGAAAAATCAAGGAGAAAGAATTATCACGTTTCACGAGATGGAGCCGCCGCCAAGCCCTAATCTCTCTCGGGAGGGCTGATTTGGAGTCTGTTCGGGGCTCCGGAGAGTGGAGATCGTCGCCATCGTCATCATCAACCTTCCTCCATCATCAATTCCATGATGCTCACCGCCGTGTGTGAGTAATTCCATCGTAGGCTTGCTGGACGGTGATGGGTTGGATGGGATCTATCATGTAATCATGTTAGTTTTTTTAGGGTTTGATCCCTAGTATCCACTATGTTCTGAGATTGATGTTGCTATGACTTTGCTATGCTTAATGCTTGTCACTAGGGCCCGAGTGCCATGATTTCAGATCTAAACCTATTATGTTTTCATGAATATATGTGTGTTCTTGATCCTATCTTGCAAGTCTATAGTCACCTACTATGTGTTATGATCCGGCAACCCCGAAGTGACAATAATCGGGACCACTCCCGGTGATGACCATAGTTTGAGGAGTTCATGTATTCACTATGTGTTAATGCTTTGGTTCGGTACTCTATTAAAAGGAGGCCTTAATATCCCTTAGTTTCCACTAGGACCCCGCTAACACGGGAGGGTAGGACAAAAGATGTCATGCAAGTTCTTTTCCATAAGCACGTATGACTATATTCGGAATACATGCCTACATTGCATTGATGAACTGGAGCTAGTTCTGTGTCACCCTAGGTTATAACTTATACATGATGAATTGCATCCGACGTAATTTCCCATCACTGATACAATGCCTACGAGCTTTACCTATATTGCTTGCCGCTTATTTACTTTCCCGTTGCTATTATCACAAAAACTACAAAAACACTATCTTTACTTTTATTGCTGCTACCACCACTATCATATTACTGTGCTACTAAACTATCTTGGTGCAGATACTAAGTTTCCAGGTGTGGCTGAATTGACAACTCAGTTGCTAATACTTAAGAGTATTCTTTGGCTCCCCTTGTGTCGAATCAACAAATTTGGGTTTAATACTTTACCCTCGAAAACTTTTGCGATCCCCTACACTTGTGGGTTATCAAGACTATTTTCTGGCGCCGTTACCGGGGAGCATAGCTCTATTCTTTAAGTCACTTGGGATTTATATCTGCTTATCACTATGAAGAATTTGAAGGACTCAAAAACCAAGATATTACCCTCAACTATGAGGGGAGGTAAGGAACTGACATCTATCTCTGCACTTGATTCTCCTTCTGTTATGAGTAAACTTGCGACACCTACTCCTGCTATTGAATCTGATATGTCGTATGTTCTTGATGATGCTACTTCTACTATGTATGATGAAGCTACCTCTATGCCTGATACTGTGCCACTAGGTGAATTTCTAGATGAACAAATTGCTAAGGTTAAGGAGAGTGCAAATGTTGATGATATTTATGAAAGTGATGATGAAACTACTCCTAATAGATATGAATTGCCTGTTGTGCCTGAGGGTTATGTTATGGATGAAGAAACTGCTAGAGACTTTCTTGCTTGCAATGATAGATATGATCTTAAGAAATTATTAGCTAAGTTGAAAGAAAAGTCCTTGAATGCTAGAATGAAACATGACCCTGCTTTTGCTACTTCACCTATATGTGTCACTGATAAGGATTATGAATTCTCTGTTGATCCTGAGTTAATTACTTTGGTTGAATCTGATCCTTTCCATGGCTATGAGTCTGAAACTGTTGTGGCACATCTTACCAAGTTGAATGATATAGCCACCCTGTTTACCAATGATGAAAAGATTCGCTACTATTATATCCTTAAGCTATTTCCGTTCTCGTTAAAGGATGATGCTAAGACTTGGATTAATTCTCTTGATCCTGGTTGTGTTCGTAGTCCCCAGGATATGATGTATTACTTTTCTACTAAATATTTTCCCGCTCATAAGAAACAAGCTGCCTTGCGAGAAATATATAACTTTGCTTAAACTGAAGAAGAGAGTCTCCCACAAGCTTGGGGAGGCTTCTCCTGTTACTTAAAGCTTTGCCTAATCATCCTCTTGAGATGCATGATATACTTGATGTCTTTTATAATGGACTAACCGATGCTTCCAGAGACCACCTGGATAGTTGTGCTGGTTGTGTTTTCAGGGAAAGAATAGTGGAACAAGCTGAATTATTATTGAATAATATGCTGGCCAATGAAAATAATTGGACACTTCCTGAACCAGCCCCTAAGCCAACTCCGAAGAAAAGGGGTGTTCTATTTCTTAGTCCGGAAGATATGCAAGAGGCAAAGAAATCTATGAAAGAAAAAGGTATTAAAGCTGAAGATGTTAAGAATTTACCGCCTATTGAAGAAATACATGGTCTTAATAACCCGACACAGGTAGTAAAGGTAAATTCTCTTTATAGATTTGATGAAAGTGATATTCCTCGTTATAAGTCTGCTAGCCAATGCTTAGATGAGTTTGACAATTTTATTGTGAAACAAGAAAACTTCAATGCTTATGTTGGTAGACAACTACAACACAATGCTCATATGATTGAACGCTTTAGTGATTATCTGTCTAGTGCTAAAGATGAACTGAACTTATTAGTATACATGCTTCTATGGTCACCACTCAAGTAGAACAAGTACTTAAGGCTCGGAATGATTTGCTCAATGAATTAAATGGTAAGAACAATGATAATGCCATTAGAGTTGTGACTAGAGGTGGTAGAATGACCCAGGAATCTCTGTATCCTTAAGGCCACCCTAAGAGAATTGAGCAAGATTCTCAGAGAGCTAATATAGATGCACCTAGTTCTTCTAAGAAGAAGAAAAAGAAAAATGATAGAAATTTGCATGCTTCTAGTGAACCTGTAGCTCACCCACCCGAGAATCCCAATGATATATCTGTTTCTAATGCTGAGACATTATCTGGTAATGAACAAGAACCTAGTGATAATCTTAATAATGATGTTCAAGATGATGCTCAACCTAGCAATGATAATGATGTAGAGATTGAACCTGCTGTTGATCTTGATAACCCACAATCAAAGAATCAACATTATGACAAGAGAGACTTTGTTGCTAGGAAGCACGGTAGGGAAAGAGAACCATGGGTTCAGAAACCCATGCCTTTTCCTCCGAAACCATCCAAGAAAAAGGATGATGAAGATTTTGAGCGCTTCGCTGAAATGATTAGATCTATCTTTTTGCGTATGCGTTTAACGGATGTGCTTAAAACAAATCCTTATGCCAAGTATATGAAAGATATCATTACCAACAAAAGAAAGATACCTGAAGTAGAAATTTCCACCATGCTTGCCAATTACACTTTTGAGGGTGGAATGCCTAAGAAATTAGGAGATCCAGGGGTACCTACTATACCTTGCTCCATTAAGAGAAACTATGTTAAAACTGCTTCGTGTGATCTTGGAGCCAATGTTAGCGTTATGCCTCTCTATTTATATCATAGACTTGACTTGAGTAAGTTGACACCTACTAAAATATCTTTGCAAATGGCCGATAAATCAACTGCTATACCTGTCGGTATATGTGAGGATGTGCCTGTTGTAGTTGCAAATGTTACTATTCTAACGGACTTTGTTATACTTGATATTCCCGAGGATGATAGTATGTCTATTATTCTTGGAAGACCTTTTCTGAATACTGCAGGGGCTGTTATTGATTGCAACAAAGGCAATGTCACTTTTCATGTCAATGGTAATGAGCATACGGTACACTTTCCGAGGAAACAACCTCAGGTTCATAGTATCAATTATATTGGAAAAACTTCAACTATCACTATTGGAGGTTTTGAGTTTCCTATTCCTACTATCAAGAAGGCATATGACATACTTATTGTTGGGGACATACATATACCCATTGAGGTAACATAGTGTTATTCGAAAATTCTCCGGTTTCATGTTACTCGAAAAGAGTTTATTAGCAAAACCTGATCAACCTTGTTAATGGATTCCTTTTGATGAACATGGGATAGGTGAATCTAGATAGCATAAACCTTCTGTACCCTCCTTTTACTTTATGTTAATTAAATTAAATTAAAAGAAAATTAGCATTATCTGTCTGTTTTCAGACTTATCCGTGCAATAACAAAATATCCCGAAAATAAAAGTTCTCTGAATGCCATGAAAATGAAATACGATTTTTTCTAGAATATTTAAGAAATATGGCACTGAACCCACAGCGAGGGGAGCCAGCACGTGGCCTCGAGGGCACAGGGCGCGCCCCCCTTCACAGGGCGCGCCCCCTGCCTCGAGGGCCCCACGTGGCCCCCCTCCACTTATCCTTTCACCCATACTCTTCTTCTTCCTCCCAAAAAAATCCCCAACCAGCTCAAACCCGAGTTCTAGCCCATTTTGCTGCCATTTTCGATCTCCTTGCTCAAAGCACCATTCACCAAACTGTTTGGGGAGATTGTTCCTTGGTATGTGACTCCTCCATTGGTCCAATTAGTTTTTGTTCTAGTGCTTTATTTGTTGCAAATTTGTGCTGCTGTGGTGACCTTGTTCTTGAGCTTGCATGTCAAATTTTCTTGGTCCCAAGTAGTTCTAATGCATGATATAGCTTCTAGGCACTTATAGGAGTCGTTGATATCATTCTTGTTGAGTTTGGTTATCTTTTATTGTGAGTTACTAAAAATTTCAAAAAATTCCAGAAAAATGTCTAGGAAAAACTTCTAAGGTGGTCCTTCAAGGAAGCAAGGACCAAGGCTTGCGTTCCGTGAGCCCGACGATGAACCACCGAGGGACGCTGATGTACGGCCTTGTGAATGGCCGTCGGATGAATTTATGAGTCAAGCGGGCATCAAAGATGAATTTTACGCATATGTGCGTAACGCTGACCTTGAAGACTTCATGCAAGATAAGTGCCTACAATACCGTGGTTTAACTGTTAGCTTTGTGAGAAGGTTTAAATTTTCATCTTCACGTAATTCTCACACCGTCCTATTTGATCTTTATGATAAATCTTATACCATGGACTTAGAGGATTTTAATGAAGCCTGCAAGCTCCCACAGTGGGGCAGTATGATTGATCCTCGTAAATCTGAATTTAGAGAATTCCTAGCTAGTATTACAGTGGGGGAATCCAAGGACATCACACAAGCCACCACTGGGAGCATACATTTTCCTGCTATTCATTACTTTGCTCTCTTTATCGGTAGATGCATAAATGGTAAAGATGAAGCCTGTCACATGTGTGTCCCTGATCTCAGCATTCTTAGGAGTGTTGTACTAGGTAATAGGCAATATAATTTAGGAGCAATTATTGCACGTAGACTACACCATAATGGTTCGAATGGAGATTTATTTGGTGGGATCTATGCTACTCGCATAGCCCGATATCTTGGTGTGTTTGTGCATCCGTACGATAACCCTTTACCTCCTCCTCATTTAGATGGTAATGCTATGGCTAGTCACTGGTTTATAGAGTGGGATAATCAGACTCTCAAATATCGACTAATCTTTAACCGGCAGCATGCCATCCCTATTGTTCTTCCTGCCCCTACTTTGTTTAACTTTCAGGAAAAGGAAGACACACTATAACTATGGAGGAGGCAAATGCCTATTATAACATGATGGAGGCAACCCGCCTTCGAGTTGCAGCTCAGCAAGCAGCATCTGCTGCATCTCAGTACGACCCCAACTACAACTTTGGATATCCGTCAGGCCAGTACTGGCCATAGACCAACTTAGGCCAAAAGCCTAAGCTTGGGGGAGTACGTGTTTCTCACCGACCTTACATTCATGTTCACACTTATTTTAGTTGTCGGTGCTCACACTCTTTCACTGTACCATCCATGCTTAGTTTAATTTTCTTTTTCTTAGTCTTTTTCTTGTGTGCTAGAAAAACCCAAAAAAACAAAACAAAAAATAGTCGTAGCTTCTAGCTAGTTTACTTTCTTTGCTTGCAGTAGCAACTAAAAATGAAAACCCAAAAAGATTTCCCATTCTTCTTTTGCTTGTTGGGAGCTTTCTCGTGTAAATAGTTTCTTTTCTTTTCTTTATTAGGGGTTAAGAGTAGAAGACCATGATTTAAAATGCTTAGTGGCTCTCATATGCTCTGTTGTTGATTTAACCTTGAGCCATATTACCTTGTCTTCTCTCTTGAATTAAATGCCTGCAGATTCCAGCTTAGTCCAATGCACATGCACTATTATTATTATCCACACCGTTCGGTCGTACGAGTGAAAGGCAATAAGGATGATATATGATGAACTAATTGAGACGAGAAAAGCTGGTATGAAGTCGACCTCTTTTGTTTTTGTAAATATGATTGCTCATCGTTCTTGATTCAGCTTGTTATGAATGCAACATGTTTGCAATGACAATTAGAGATCATAGCTGCGTATGCCATGCTTAATTAGCTGAGAGTTTATAATGGTCTATCTTGCGTGCCAACATGATATTAAAAAAGTTGTGATGTGGTATGATGGGTGTCGGGGGAAACTGTCCTCCCACGAGCACCTATGGGACCGGAGCCCCTTCTACGTTGCGGTAAGGGAGCGGAGGGAGCACGGAGAGCAGATCGAGGGGCACACGCGGGCAGTTTACCCAGGTTCGGGCCGCACGGACGCGTAAAACCCTACTCCTGCCTTGGTTGTATTGAGTTCTTGAGCTCGGGAGCTTGAAGAGCTACAGTACTAGCTACACCGAGCGAGAGAGTTGTCTAGGTTTCGAACCCTTTCTACGTTGTGCATGGGCCTCCTTTTATAGCTCAAGGGGTCACCGACAGGTGTCAACGTAGAGGAGGGTAAAAGTGTAATTTTGGTGGTAGTTGTAACAGTGCGGGAATGGTGCATGAACAGTATATGAACAGTGGTCTTCACCTAACCTTGACAGTGGGGGACAAGGGCATTAAATGCCCGTCACCGTCGACCCCAAAAAGCGTCCGTCCATGCTTCTCCGTTCGCCACGGCGATAGCCTCGTCACCGTGGCTTGCCACCGTGTGCCCCAGGCTGCACAGCCATCTGCCACGCGTCCCTGGAAGGGCCCCAGGGCGACGCGTGGGCCGATGAGCTGGAGCGCGGGCACACAACGTAAGTTTCCCCCGACAAGCACCTTGCCGGGGTTGTGATCTTGCCGGGCCCGTAAGCTTGTCGCTCCCCGGGTCCTGCCGGGGCGCATGACGCGCCAAGGCATCTCTTGAAGTATGTATTCTTTGGTCTTCCTGGCAAGCTCCACTTGCCAGGGTCTTGTGTTAAAGTGATAACCTTGAGCCTGGTGCGGCCTTCCCGGCAAGCTCCTCTTGCCGGGGCCTTGATCTTCTGACTTGTATACTTTGTTCTTGAATGGCTTCACAGGGACCAGAAAGGTTTCCGGCAAGCGCGTGGTAAACCCTGCCACGGGAAGCTGCTACTGCCCGTGCACAAGTTGGGGTACTAAGGTACCCCTATCTTAGTACACCGACAGGAGCCCCCGGGCCTGGGCCACACACGGTGCCGAGCGCTGTTGGGCCAGGCCCAGAACAGTGCATGGGCACACGCGGCCCACGGCAAGCCGTATCCCCTTCCGTATCCGCCGCATCCCTCCCTAACGGCACGCGTCGATTGCAGCGTCGTGGGAGAGATCGTGGCCTGTTCTTTAATGGGAAATGCGGAGCGTCCCCCACTTCCCCCTTAAAAGCAAAGGAAGCAGGGGCAGTTCCCTCCATCGTCTTCATTGCGTCTTTATTCTCCAGACACCTCCGCTGCTTCTTGCCTCCGCCCCTCCTCCGCCGTCTTCCGCATCCGCGGCGCCGTCGAGCTCCTCGCTTCTTCCCTCGCCGCCTCCGCCATGGCTCCGAAGAGCGACAAGGCCAAAAGCGACAAGGCCAAGAACGACAAGGCCAAGAAGGAGAAGTCCGAGCAGGCGGCGAAGCTGGTCGCCCTGCGGAAGAGGTGCGTGGTCTTCGCGCCGAGGCTTGGCGCGAGGGATCTGCGGAACAAGTATTATTTGTTCTGGGCGAGGGAGACCAAAGCTCATCCCCGCACCAGAGCCTTCCCCGCCATCGCCAAAGATATGTTCCCCGGTGGGTACTTCTTCTTCGCTGCATTTTTCCACTGTGGTCTGTGCCCTCCGTTCTCGGAGTTCTTTTGTGATATTATGAACACATATGGCCTCCACCTCCTAGATTTCACTCCCAACGCCATCCTTACGATGGCTGTTTTCGTACATCTGTGCGAAAACTATGTTGGGATTCATCCAAACGTAGCCCTTTTCCGCCACTTCTTCATGCCTAGAGTAGAGGCCGGCGCTCCCCTCTCCGGCGGCATCTCCTGGATCTTCAGGCTGAACAAGAAGGATTTGTACCTGAAGGGAGAACTCCGCGGCAAGTGGGAAGAATGGCGAGCTGATTGGTGCTGGGTGGTGGAGGATAAGCCGGAGCCCTTCACCGCGCCGCGCACAACTGCCATAGTGCGCGGCAGGGATTGGAGCGAATTGGCCCCGGAGGACAACAAGCTTAGCATCGCCCTCATCAGGATTATTCGCCTCCGGGTAGCCAATCTGACTATTGGAGAGGTTGGGGCAGATTTCCTCCGCCGCCGCATCGCCCCTTTACAAGAAAGGAAAAGGGCCGCCTGGGAATTCGGCAATGCGGCAGATATCATGAGGCTGCGCCCTGGGTTAAACTATAACTTCACTGCTTCGGAGTTGAAGGGGATGGTCCGAGAGCTCTTCAAGCATGACCCCGCCCATCCGGAGTGGTTCAGACCTTCCCGGGGAGTGGTGCCGCTGTGCAACAGCACCGCCCGTGATTCCTTGTGCGCGATGATGCCTGCGTGCGACTCCCATGGCGTCACCCCCACTTGGATAGAGCCTCCGCCGGATACTGTGCTGAGCTTCTTTGACAACTTGGTCGAGACGCCCAAAAACACCGAGGAGAACAGGGGCCTCACCCGGGCCACTACGGCTCGGGATATAGCTTACATCGCCTCCAGGATGGAGGAGGCCGCCGCGGCTGCGGCCGTAGGCGACTTTGGATACACTATGGATGAGGCACAGGCCGCGGACGCGGTGAGCCAAGCAGAGGAGGCGGAAATCCTCAGGCTGCTCAAGCTTCCGCCCGATGAGTTTGCCGGGGTGCCTTCCGTGAGGTTTGCCGGGACGAGCGAGGTTGCCGGAGGGAGCGAGGTCGCCGGAGGGAGCGAGGCCGCTGAGCATGGTGCTGAGTCCAGCGGGCCTGCCGGGGAGGAGGAGGATGTCGAGGCCGGCGAAGACTCTGGTGGATCTCTGAATCTCGAAGACGACGCCTCCTCATCTTCAGAGAACTCCCCGCCTCCAGCAAGTCCCAAGCAGCAACCGAAGAAGCGCCTCCGCAAGGCAGCTGAGACGGCGAGGCCGCAGGTGCCTCGACAGCAGCCAGCGCGCCGTGCAACGCGCGCCACCAGGACGAGCGAAGTCGTCCAGGAGGCGCCCCGTGCACCAGCGCCAACCGGAGGGGGATCCTCCCGGAGCGGAACGGCCGCTCCTCCTGCTCCTCGGCCCTCGGCGACGACGGAGGCTGGGTCTTCGCAGCCCACAGCCCCGGAGACTGCCAAGCGCCCGAGGGAGCCCTCTCCTCCAGCTCCTCGCGCAGGAGCACCTCAGGCGGATTTCGACTTCTCCGCCCTCAGCTCCGACGAAGAGGAAGAGGAGTGAGTACTTGCAATTCTTTAATTTCTTCAATTCTGTCTTGATTTTCTTTGTTGGTTCTGATCTTGCTTTTGTTTCTGCTTTCAGGACCCTGACCCAGCGGATGGCGAAGAGGGCCAAGATCCCTGTGGTCGAGGTTGAGGACGACTCGCCCGCCGCGGCGACCGGAGACGTGCCAGCGGCAACCTTGCCGGATCAACCTGCTGCTCCGAGGAGCAGCCCCCAGCGCAGCCCCCAGTGTAAGTCTGGTTTTTAATTTTCTGCTTGACGGGCGCGCTTGAGATTGTTGCTTGTACTGATATCTTGATGTCTTGTTGTCTTGTGCAGAAGTGGAGCCGCAGCCGCAGGAGCACCAGGTGGTCGCCCCCGACGAGCCACTTGCTCCACCCTCCCCGCCAAGGGTGAACTCCCCGGCAAGGGAGAATGCTCCGCCAAGGACGGGCACTCCGCCAAGGGCGAGTACCCCGCCAAGGGTGAGCAGTCCGACGAGGGTGAGCACCCCGCCAAGGGAGGGCGCGGGCGACCCTCCGCCAGCAGGGGCCACCACTCCGCCGCCAAGGGTGGATTCCCCGGCGAGGGAGCCTGTTGTTGAAGAAGTCCGCGAAGGTAAATCTTGTAGCTTCTTCTTCTTGGACTTGTCTTTTTGGATATTTGCTTGACTCTTTCTTTTCTTTTTCTTCCGCTAGATCCTCCTGCACCGGAGCGGATGGAAACGGAGGCCACCGGCGAGGAGGGCGTGCACGGCGACGGCGGCAACGCCACTGCTGCTGACGAGCCGACCGCCGAAGAGACTGCCCCGACCGCCGACGCCGCGGCCGGGGAAGAGGCCGGCGACCATACTGCTGGCCCGGAGGCCGCAGGAGCGTCGGACGCTACACCGGCCGCCGACCCCTCCGCCCCCACGGAGCGGTCGGGTGTCTACCTTGAGGCCCCCAACGGGATCTTTATACAAGTCCCTTGGGCGTCCTCGTCTCGAGCCCCCGTGGAGGGAGAGACCTTTGATGGAGAGGTCCTCGCCTCCGCGGGATTGAAGGTTGTTGAAGCGCCCGACGACAGCGACGAGCCCGAAGAGGAGAAACTCCTTCGCCGGCTCCTGGCTCTGTACCGGGCCAGGCAGGCGAAGCTAGAGTCCCGGGAAGCTCTTGCCGCCAAGGCTGGAGCTGACTTGGAGAAGCGCGCCGCGGAGCTTCGCGCCGACAACCAAGCAGCCCTCCGCCACCTGGCTGAGGAGCGCGAAGAGCTTGCCGGAGCGCAGCAAGCCTTCCTCCTGGAGAAGGCCGAGGTGGACGAGCAGCAACGGTTGGCAGCCGAGGAGCTGTCCCGGCGAGAAGGAGCGCTCAACCAGCGGAAAGTCGACCTCGATGCCCACGAGGACGACCTCACCGCCCGGGAGCAGGCCATTGGCGGGACCCTGCAGGAGGCAAAGGCCGCCGCAGCCGCCGCGGAGACCGCCAAGAAGGACCTCGAAGCCAAGGTGGAGCAGCTGGAGCGGTACCTGAAGGCGAGCGCGGACAGAATCACCGCGCTCAATGTGGAGCGGGAGAAAGATGCCCACACCAACTCTGACTTGCAGGTACGTCTCTCCAAGAAAGGCGACGAGCTCACTGCCGCCAAGGATTCCATTGCTGACTTAGAGTTGAAGGTCTCCACTCTGACTGATTCGCTCGACGCCGCCCGGGACCGCGAGACGAAGCTGAAGGACGAGCTCCGCAAGGAGCGGAACTTGGTGGAGAGCGCCGTCGTCTCAGCGAACAACTTCAGCCGGGCAGTGGAGCAATGGACTGACGATCTGGTCACCTCCGCCGCCAACATTGACAAGGAGATGGTGGCGCTGAGGGCGGAGCATCTCGTGTACTCTCCGGACGAGAACCTCCCCCACAGCGCCAAGTTGAGTCTCTTCTTCAGGGGAATCGCGCCGGCACTTGCGCGGCTGCAGGAGAAGATCCCCGTGCAGCTGGCCGACGAGGCGCGTCGGCTTTGCATGGGCACCTTGGAGCGTGTCTTGACGAAGATCGTCTACCGCAACCCCGGCATCAACCTTGTCAACGTCCTCCGCACCTTGCCGGCCGAAGCTGATCAGGAGGCGTTGAAGGCGCAGGTCGCCCACATCGTCGCCAAGGTGAACAAGATCACAAGGCGTGAAGGCGACCGCGTAGATTAGATCTCTTACTTTCTGTTTCCCTTTCCGCTGCAAGGCATGTTATGGACAAGAATCTATTAGTATTACGGCAAGTTATCTTTGTAATATACAATCTTATTTTGATCAGTTAATGCAGTGTTATCTCCCTTGCTCTTGGTCCTCCACTTTGTATGCTTTCTACCCTACGCTTTTAGGGGACTTGCCGGCAAGGGGCTCTTGCTGCGAGCGCCGAGCACTGGACTCTTAGCAGCCTGCTGGCAAAAGACCTTGTCGGCAAGTAACCTTGCCGCAGCTAGTCGCAGCACGCTTAGACTGCTGAGCGAACTCGAAAACGAAGTAAGGGCGCGACACTTGCCGCAGCTCACTTAAGTCGTTGAGCGTGCTCGAAACAGGGTAAGGGTGCGGCTAGCCACAGGTAGGTTCCTCCGCGCACAGGTTTTCCATACAAAGTGTGGTTGTTCAAGGAAGATAACTAAATTTTTTTAAAAAAATTTGAATTGCTCAAATTCTGGTAACTTAGCTTTCATAGTTCGTTTGTTCCCCGACAAAGCCTCTCTTTCTTGAACAGCACTTGGTTCATCCTCTATCTCCTTCCCCCTCGGCAAACTTGTGCGCGAGGAAAATTCCTTCTGCTTAAGGGGGAAAGAAAAAGAGGAGGAAAAACGAGTATAGGGCCTCTCGGCTTGCTAGTGCTTACCGGGGATGTGCGTTGCACAAGGTGCCAAACAATGCATGCAAGTAACAAAGAAAAGCATGGAAATGGCAAATAGTGCGAAGCACAAAAGCTTTACTGATGCACGGGGTCTGCGCCCGGCTTTGTACAAAGGTTTACATGCAACAGTGGCAAGACTCGCACAAAAGGTGGTTGCCGGAGCGGATCACGGCAACCGCGCCTTATGGGTGAAACTTGCGAAGATGCTCTATGTTCCAGGAATTGCTCACCGGTAGGCCTTCTTCGGTCTCAAGGCGGACAACGCCGGGCCTTGTGACTTGTCTCACCCGATAAGGGCCTTCCCACTTCGGCGTCAACTTGTTGGAATTCTTGGCGGACTGAACACGCCGAAGAACAAGGTCGCCTTCCTCGAGACTCCTGGCCTTGACCTTGCGGCTATGATAGCAACGCAAGGCTTGCTGGTATCGAGCAGCTCGTACCGCAGCCTGGAGACGTTCCTCCTCGAGGAGCAATGCATCATCTTGTCGCAGTTGCTCTTGCTCGAGCTCATCATAAGCGAGCACTCGAGGAGATCCGTATACGAGTTCCGTGGGGAGAACTGCCTCTGCTCCATAGACAAGAGCAAAGGGTGTCTGTCCGGTAGCTCGATTTGGTGTCGTCCTGATTGACCAAAGAGCCGCCGGCAACTCCTCTATCCAGTTTCTTCCGTACTTGCGCAGCCTGTCGAAGGTTCTTGTCTTGAGCCCGCGCAGCACTTCAGCATTGGCCCTCTCCGCTTGACCATTGCTCCTCGGGTGAGCAACAGAAGCGAAGCAGATCTTGGCGCCAAGGTCTTGGACGTACTGCATGAAGGTGCGGCTTGTGAATTGTGTGCCGTTGTCGGTGATGATCCTGTTAGGGATCCCGAAACGGCAAACAATTGATCTGAAGAACCTGACTGCTGACTGTGCTGTCACCTTTCTCACGGGTTCCACTTCTGGCCACTTTGAACTTGTCGATTGCAACGTACAAGTACTCAAAGCCCCCGACTGCGCGGGGAAAGGGGCCGAGGATATCGAGCCCCCAGACCGAGAAGGGCCAGGACAAAGGGATCGTCTGGAGAGCTTGAGCTGGCTGATGAATTTGCTTGGCATGGAACTGGCACGCTTCACACTTGGTTACTTGTGCAGTTGCATCTTGGAGGGCTTCTTGCCAGAAGAACCCTTGCCGGAACGCCTTCCCGGCAAGTGCCCTTGCGCCAATGTGGTGGCCACATATGCCTCCATGTATCTCTGCCAACAGCTTCTGTCCATCTTCTCTGGAAATACACTTCAACCTGACACCATTGAGTCTTCTTCTGTACAGTTCGTTATCAACGAACTGGTACATACTTGACTGTCTGGTTATTTTCTCTATCTCTTCTGGCTCATCGGGAAGTTCTCCAGTTTGCAGAAAATGGACGATCTGTTGTGCCCATGCCGGAGCCCGAGGCTCAACGGCAAGGACTAAAGGCATGAGGGCTGCTGCGGGAACCTCAGCTTCTACGGCAAGAACCTGTGGTTCTGCCGGAGCTGATGGTCCCCCGGCAAGCCTGCCGGGGCAAGGCTTGTCGGGAATGATTGCTTCAACTGTACAGATCCTTGGATCTGCAGGAGCAAACTGTTCCTCAGCATCTTGGCTGCTGACCTTGGGGACCTTGGCGGCGGCTTCTGGAAGATCCGCCGGCAAGTAGTCGCCGGAGATCAACTTTCTCTTCTTGTTTTGCCCAACTGATGGTGTAACGGATGGCTGAGTTAACTTGAGCAGGAAGGTCCCTGGCTCCACAGGTAACTTCATTGCAGCACACTTTGAGAGGCCATCTGCAATATCATTCTGAGCTCTTGGGACGTGCTCCATTTGCAGACCTTCAAAGTGTTCTTCAAGCTTCCTCACTTCATCGACATAAGCTTCCATCAAGGGGCTCTGATAACTCTTGTTTACTTGTCGGACTACCAACTGAGAATCCCCCCGCACAATCAATTTCTTAATCCCAAGTTCGGCCGCAATTCTGAGGCCGGCAAGCAAACCTTCATACTCAGCAGTATTGTTCGTCGCTTGCTCCTTGGGAAAGTGCATCTGGACAACATACTTGAGGTGCTCTCCGGTGGGCGCTATGAGTACCACGCCGGCACCGGCGCCTTGCAGCGAGAAAGCACCACCAAAGTACATCACCCATTCGCTGCTTGCTTCTTGGACGGGGACGCTTGTCTCTGGAACTTCTTCATCTGGCGTTGGGGTCCATTCTGCTATGAATTCTGCCAAAGCTCTGCTCTGTATGGTTGATGTACTCTCAAACTTGAGACCAAAGCTCGACAGCTCCAGTGCCCACTCAACGATCCTACCTGTTGCTTCTGGATTCTGCAATATCCTCTTCAACGGAAAGCGAGTGACCACTGTTATCTCGTGTGCTTGGAAGTAATGGCGCAGCTTTCTTGAGGCCATGAGGAGGCCGAACAGCAACTTCTGCACCCCAGAGTATCTTGACCTAGCCCCCTGCAAGAGGGAACTTACAAAATACACTGGGCGCTGCACCATCTTCCTTCGCACTTCTCCTTGTTCCTGCGCAGACTTGTCCTTGTCGGGGCCAGAGCTTGTCGGGGAAACCCCCTGCTTGTCGCTGGATTCGCTTGCCGGGGCTTTGGGTTCCTCATCCGCCTCCCTCTCCGCTACTAACGCAGCACTAACCACTTGATTAGTTGCCGCTAGGTACAGTAGCAACTTCTCTTGTGGCCTAGGTGCGAGAAGTATTGGAGTAGAGGACAGGTATCCTTTCAAGTCCTGCAGCGCTGTCTCCGCTTCTGGAGTCCATTTCATAGGACCTGCCTTCTTCAAAATCTTGAAGAAAGGTAGGGCGCGCTCTGCAGACTTTGAAATGAACCTGCTGAGGGCAGCCACACAACCCGCAAGTCTCCTTACATCCTTGACGCGCTTCGGGGCTTCAATCTACTCGATGGCTTTTATCTTGTCGGGATTGGCTTCAATCCCCCTCTGAGACACAAAGAACCCGAGAAGCTTGTCGGAGGGGACTCCGAAGACGCACTTCTCGGGGTTCAACTTGAGCTGGATCTTGCGCAGATTCTCAAAGGTTTCCTCTAAGTCTTGGATCAGGGTATCTTTGCTCTTGCTTTTGACCACTATATCATCCATGTAAGCTTCTACATTTCTGTGGATCTGTGGCTCAAAAGCAGTGTGCACCACCCTTGCAAATCTTGAGCCTGCATTCTTCAATCCAAAGGGCATGCGTATGAAGCAATATGTGCCGCATGGAGTAATGAATGCAGTCTTCTCTTCATCGTCCTTGGCCATAAAAATCTGGTGGTAACCTGAGTATGCATCAAGGAAGGAAAGCAGCTCGCATCCGGCGGTGGAGTCAACAATCTGGTCAATACGCGGCAAGGGAAATGGATCCTTGGGACACGCTTTATTCACATCAGTGAAGTCTATACAAAGTCTCCACTTCCCATTGGCCTTGCGCACGACAACTGGATTTGCTAACCACGTAGGATGGATCACGCCTCTAACCAGGCCTGCTGCTTCCAACTTCTTTATCTCTTCGGCGATGAATTCTTGGCGCTCCACGGCTTGCTTCCTAACCTTCTGCTTGACGGGCCGCGCATGAGGACAAATAGCAAGCTTGTGCTCAATTACCTTCCTGGGAACGCCGGGGATGTCAGATGGTTGCCATGCAAACACATCGACATTCGCCCGCAGGAAGGCAACGAGTGCGCTTTCCTATTTGTTGTCGAGCGTAGCACTGATGGTGAAGGTACCACCAGTGTCGTCCTCCTTGGCGGACACCTTCTTGGTTGCCGGCGGAGCTGCCATTCCTCTCTTGCACTTGCCGGTGGAGCTCGATGGTGCGTCCTCGACGGCAGCGCAGCACTCCGAGGAGGTGCGTTTGCCGGAGTGGGCCCCAGAGCTCTTGCCGGACTTGGTCCCATGAGCACCTATGGGACCGGAGCCCCTTCTACGTTGCGGTAAGGGAGCGGAGGGAGCACGGAGAGCAGATCGAGGGGCACACGCGGGCAGTTTACCCAGGTTCGGGCCGCGCGGACGCGTAAAACCCTACTCCTGCCTTGGTTGTATTGAGTTCTTGAGCTCGGGAGCTTGAAGAGCTACAGTACTAGCTACACCGAGCGAGAGAGTTGTCTACGTTTCGAACCCTTTCTACGTTGTGCATGGGCCTCCTTTTATAGCTCAAGGGGTCACCGACAGGTGTCAACGTAGAGGAGGGTAAAAGTGTAATTTTGGTGGTAGTTGTAACAGTGCGGGAATAGTGCATGAACAGTATATGAATAGTGGTCTTCACCTAACCTTGACAGTGGGGGACAAGGACATTAAATGCCCGTCACCGTCGACCCCAAAAAGCGTCCGTCCATGCTTCTCCGTTCGCCACGGCGATAGCCTCGTCACCGTGGCTTGCCACCGTGTGCCCCAGGCTGCACAGCCATCTGCCACGCGTCCCTGGAAGGGCCCCAGGGCGACGCGTGGGCCGATGAGCTGGAGCGCGGGCACACAGCGTAAGTTTCCCCCGACAAGCACCTTGCCGAGGTCGTGATCTTGCCGGGCCTGGAAGCTTGTCGCTCCCCGGGTCCTGCCGGGGCGCATGACGCGCCAAGGCATCTCTTGAAGTATGTATTCTTTGGTCTTCCTGGCAAGCTCCACTTGCCAGGGTCTTGTGTTAAAGTGATAACCTTGAGCCTGGTGCGGCCTTCCCGGCAAGCTCCTCTTGCCGGGGCCTTGATCTTCTGACTTGTATACTTTGTTCTTGAATGGCTTCACAGGGACCAGAAAGGTTTCCGGCAAGCGCGTGGTAAACCCTGCCACGGGAAGCTGCTACTGCCCGTGCACAAGTTGGGGTACTAAGGTACCCCTATCTTAGTACACCGACAATGGGTGGTATCCTCCTCTGAACGATTTAAGTGACTTGACTTGGCACATGTTCACGCATGTAGTTGAAACAAATCAACATAGCCTTCATGATATTATGTTCATGGTGGTTTATATCCTACTCATGCTTGCATTCATTGTTGATTATTTTTAATGCATGTTCATGACTGATGGGCCTCGAACCCCTCGTTGGTTACCCCAAGTGGAAGGTGTAAGATGCAGTAAGTAGAAGTGTTTTCCCTTAGCAAAGATACCAAGGATCGAATCCCCAGAGACTCCTAGGTTCAACAAGTAGGTGTCAATTGCTACGGCGCCAGATTAGTAGCAATCAACGTGGACCTGCACACAGATACAAATAACTTTGCTCCCAACGAGTACAGAGAGGTTGTTAATCCCTCCGGCCTTGTAGTTCACAAAGGATTAAAAGCAATGATAGTAGTGATAGATAATGTTTTGCAATAGTAAGTAAATAGTGAAAAGTAAATAGTGGATGTGATCAATGATGGTAATATGGACCGGAGTCTCATGATGTTCACTAGTGATGTCTCTCTCCCAAAATACGATAAAACAGCTATGTGAGGTAAACAAATTACAGCTGGGCAATTGACAGGACCACGAACGCAAACCAATGCTGACTACATTGCAAGAAAGGTTGAGGTTCAAAGCATGGGCAGTACGCCAAAGTAAGTAGACCGAAATCCATCAATATCTACTACTAATCATCCACCTTGAGATATCTATCCAGAACATCTCGCTGGTATTAAGTTGCGAGTCCCACCCATAGTGTAAACTCAATGCAACAGACAACTGCATTAAAAGAACTTTGCGTAAAGTAAACAATCCTTGCACCCGTGGGCACAAGCACTGTTGTTTTCCCCCTTGTGGCAACAGCACATCCCCTAGACTTCTGTTTCTGTCACTCAAGCTAGTCATCGAGGGGCATGAACCCACAATCGAGCATAACGTTCCCTCTTGGAGTCACTACCTATTACTTGGCCAAAGCAATAAATAACAACGGAGAACATGCAAGAATTACTTATGAACAAAAATATAAAAGAGGTGAATCAAATATATTACTCAAGATCAATCTCAACATAATCTCATAATCCATCGTATCCCAGCAAACTCAACATAGCAACAGCATAAGGATTACATAGGTGCCTCGATCATGTAGGGCAGCTCACGAGGACTAATTAGTGAAGCACAAGAACGGGAGGAGAACATCACATAGCTACTGGTCATGGACTCATGGTCCAAGGGAGACTACTCACGAGTCATCCGGGAGGTGTCCATGGTGGTGGAGAAGCTCCCGGTGGTGATCCTCCCCTCCGGCAGGGTGCCGGGAAGAGTTCTCCTGGTGCTCCCGATCTTGGAAGCGGCGGCGGCGGCGGAACAGAGATGGGATCGCGAAAAGAGTTCTTGTTCTGAGGGTTACGGAGGACCCTTTAAATATATGCCAAAGTAGGGCATCGGGGGAGCTTCGGGGGGCCCAGGCGCCCCCCCCCCCCCGGCGCGGCCCAGGGGGGGCGCGCCGCCAGGGCGCCTGGAGCCCTGGTGGCCCCCCCCGAGGCTGCCCTTCGGACGCAGTGTTGTTTCCGGAACGCTAATTTTTTAAATAATTTTTTTTGAATTTTTCTGGGCAGTTCTCGAAACGTGAAAACCTAACATACAAAAACAGCCGAAAACAGAAACTGGCACTGGGGTGCACTGGATTAGTAAGTTAGTCCAAATATGATCAAAAGTGTATGGAAGTGTATGAATATCATAGCAATATCACCCAAAAGTGGCATGGAGCAAGCAGAAATTATAGATACGTTTTGGACGTATCAATGACCGTTGTTGCTCTCTAGCTGGTCGCTTCCGAGTCTCCTTCTAGCCTTAACCTGTACTAAGCGGGAATACTGCTTGTGCATCCACTTCCTTAAACCCCAAAGTTATTCCATATGAGTCCACGATACCTTCCTATATGCGGTATTTACCTGCTGTTCCAAGTAAATTTGTATGTGCCAAACTCTAAACCTTCAAATGAAATTATGTTTTGTATGCTCGAATAGCTCGTGTATCAACTAGGGATGTCTATATCTTCCATGCTAGGTGGGGTATTCTCATGATGAGTGGACTCCGCTCATCATTCACGAGAAAATGGCTGGTAACCGGGATGCCCAGTCCCATGCTTAAAATCATAATAATTAAACAAAACTCCCCCAGGGAGTTGCTTGTTTGGATGGTAACCTGTGGATTCGGCTGGCCGTGGAGTGTGCTTGTTGGTGGTTGGGGAAGTATAATCTTTACAATTCTGTTTGGGAACCGCCTATAATGTGTGTAGCATGGGAGATATCGAGATTCTTGGTTGTTATGTTGACAATGAAAGTATACCACTCAAAATGTTATTCAATCTCTATTTAAAAATCGAGCTCTGGCACCTCTACAAATCCCTGCTTCCCTCTGCGAAGGGCCTATCTATTTACTTTTATGCAGAGTCATCATCCTGTTATCAAAGAGCACCAGTAGGAGAGCACCTCTGTCGTTGCATGTATTACTATTAATTTGCATTGAGTATGATCATGACTAGATCTCTTTTACCATAAATTACAATGTCTAGTCAGTCCTTGATCTTTGAATGTGCTCTGCATTTATGTTTTGCGGTCTCAGAAAGGGCTAGCGAGATACCATCATGTTATATCATATCATGATTGTTTTGAGAAGTGTTGTCATCCGAGGTTTATTATTATTGCTCGCTAGTTGATTATGCCATTGATGTGAGTAGTCTTGAGAGCTGGAAGTTATTGCGAATGTGGTTAGTTCATGATCTTGTTGAAAACCTAAATGCTAGCTTACATATTTACAACAACAGGAGCAAACATAGTTTGTCAAAGTTTTTCTTTATCACTTTCAGTTTATCAACTGAATTGCTTGAGGACAAGCAAAGGTTTAAACTTGGGGGAATTGATACGTCTCCAACGTATCTACTTTTCCAAACACTTTTGCCCTTGTTTTGGACTCTAACTTGCATGATTTGAATGGAACTAACCCGGACTGACGCCGTTTTCAGCAGAACTGCCATGGTGTTGTTTTTGTGCAGAAATAAAAAGTTCTCAGAATCGCTTGAAAATCAACGGAGATTTATTTCAGAAAATATAAAAAATACCTGCAAGAAGATCCACATTTGGGGGCCCACGGGCTGTCCTCGGGCGCGCCCCCCTAACTCGAGGGCAGCCCGATGCCCCACCGACGTATCCCTAGGTCCTATATATTCCGTTTCGTGGAGAGAAAAATCAAGGAGAAAGAATTATAGCGTTTCACGAGACAGAGCCGTCGCCAAGCCCTAATCTCGCTCGTGAGGGCTGATCTGGAGTCTGTTCGGGGCTCCGGAGAGTGGAGATCGTCGCCATCGTCATCATCAACCTTCCTCCATCACCAATTCCATGATGCTCACCACCGTGTGTGGGTAATTCCATCATAGGCTTGTTGGACGGTGATGGGTTGGATGGGATCTATCATGTAATCAAGTTAGTTTTGTTAGGGTTTGATCCCTAGTATCCACTATGTTCTGAGATTGATGTTGCTATGACTTTGCTATGCTTAATGCTTGTCACTAGGGCCCGAGTGCCATGATTTTAGATCTGAACCTATTATGTTTTCATGAATATATGTGTGTTCTTAATCCTATCTTGCAAGTCTATTGTCACCTACTATGTGTTATGATCCGGCAACCCCGAAGTGACAATAATCGGGACCACTCCCGGTGATGACCATAGTTTGAGGAGTTCATGTATTCACTATGTGTTAATGCTTTGGTCCGGTACTCTATTAAAAGGAGGCCTTAATATCCCTCAGTTTCCAATAGGACCCCGCTGCCACGGGAGGGTAGGACAAAAGATGTCATGCAAGTTCTTTTCCATAAGCACGTATGACTATATTCGGAATACATGCCTACATTGCATTGATGAACTGGAGCTAGTTCTGTGTCACCCTAGGTTATAACTTCTACATGATGAATTGCATCCGATGTAATTTCCCATCACCGATCCAATGCCTACGAGCTTTACCTATATTGCTTGCCGCTTATTTACTTTTCCGTTGCTATTATCACAAAAACTACAAAAACACTATCTTTACTTTTATTGCTGCTACCACCACTATCATATTACTGTGCTACTAAACTATCTTGCTGCAGATACTAAGTTTCCAGGTGTGGCTGAATTGACAACTCAGTTGCTAATACTTAAGAGTATTCTTTGGCTCCCCTTGTGTCGAATCAACAAATTTGGGTTTAATACTTTACCCTCGAAAACTGTTGCGATCCCCTACACTTGTGGGTTATCAAGCATCAACACCACACCCAACAGGTCCACGGGTTACACGCCTTTTTTCATGGTATATGAAGCTGAAGCGGTTCTCCCTAGTGACATCCGTCATGATTCGCCCCGGGTGGCGGCTTACGTTGAAGCTAATAATGAGAAGGCGCGGCAAGACGCGTTGGACCGACTGGATGAGGAGCGTGACATTTTAGCAGCTCGATCATCGATTTATCAGCAGGATCTGCGTCGATACCACAGTCGCCGAGTTAAACCAGAACGTTTCAAGAAGGCGATCTAGTGCTCCGGCTCATCCAAGACCAGACAAATATGCACAAGCTATCCCCGCCTTGGGAAGGACCCTTTGTGGTCAGCAAGAATCTACACAATGGGTCATACTACCTCGTCGACGTTCGAGAACACAAGGATTCACGCACCGCGGAGGAGGAGACCCGACTGCCGTGGAACATTGCTAATCTTCGGCCTTACTACACCTGAGCCATAGGCTCCGCTTTATGTACTATATATTCGCAATGTATATATTATGATCAATATAATAAACCGGCATCCCCGTTAAAGCGGGGTATCTGCTGCTTTTTTTCATAAGAGTTTGTCACATGGGGGCTTCTGTGTGTAAAGACGGAGTTCCTATGGCCCTCTTAGACCGTCTATCAAGCCAATATCATCATAAGAGCACAACTCTGGTTACTTCGGTGATCCGGCTATCAAGCCAACATGATGATAAGGGGCAAAAGAGAGTTTGATGCATAGCACAACTCAAACATAGGCACCCGATGAGCACAACTCACAATGTTACTTGGGGGCTCCTGTCGCACAGCGGCAATGAGTTTTTAAGGCCCTTGTAATAGGCTATCCAGCCACGGCTTCGAAGCCTGTTGTATACACCTAAAACCCCGGGTTAACCTGCCTGCATCAAGTAAGTCACTCCATCCAGGTAAACCTGGTATGACCCGTCGAACGATTGACAAGTCAATCTTATAACAGACCCTGAACTTGTCAACGTTAAAACGACGATTTGTTAAGGATTGAGGACCATCTTAACAGGCTTTGTGAAATGGTTTAACTCGGTGGCCTGGTAGCCTATGAAAAGCCTCAAATTTGGAGCCTGGCAGCTCGTAAAAAGCCTCGACTACAAGTTTTTATTTGCTTTGCTTTCTGAATTTTTACTTCTCAAAGAGATTGTTGATCCGATATCTATTGATTCGGCAGAGTGGTTGACTACAAGTCGCCACCATTAATAAACCAGCGTTCATGGAACCTGGTCTGGTTTCATTACAAATCGCCAGTATAATTTACAGCTAAACCGATGTTTATTACAACCCGGTATGATTTCATCATAAACCGGTAAAATATTGCAGGAGTCATCAATATTCACAAATTGGGATCATCGTCCTTGCTGCAAAATGTTGGTTAAGCCAATGACATAATTTTCTATCACAGGCATGATATGTGTTCATATTTTAATACAGTTCAGGTTATAAACCTAGATCATGTATTTGGGCATTATGATCCGTCCGTCAATAAACCTCCAGGACCCTTTAAATTTTGTTTTCTGCAGAAAGAGATTGAATAAAACTATTCAGCATCATAAGCAGAAAAATCATGAAGCTCCCAGATTGAGCAATATTATGCAGAAGGAATACGCAGGAAGACATAACCAAATGTTTCAGCTATCCTATTACAAGGCGTTTTTCAGCCCAAAATAGTATTTGTTCCTCGCCAAGTATTACGGTACAATGAATGTTAAACCAGTGTCGGTTCATGGCTCTGCGTCAGCCCGGCTAGAGGGTTGTGGATCATCCTGCGCCGTCTCTTCTTCGTCCTCATCCAGCAGCTGGAAGTCAGTGGTTGCCCAATTGATCTTTGTCAGAGCCTGGAAAATAGCTTCATCGCTTATGAGTTCAGACGGCTCAACATGAGGGGCGTAGGTATGCTTACAGACGGGCGGGATGAGATCTTCCACTTCATAGACCGGAGTATTAACCCGGCGATTGTGAGCATCGTAACCCGCCTGATAGCGGGACATATCAGCTTCATCGGCTAATTTGTTGGCCAAGGGCCGCATTTCTCCTGTTAAAGCCCACAAGTCTGCATCCGTAAACTCTGATCCGTCCTCTTTCATGCTTGGGTAGCCGTTCATCACATCGGCTGGATCAAGATCAGGCACCCAAGCCTTCGCCCGAGTTAATGCAATTAAAGCACCCGCCCTGGCAGCTGATTTCTTGAGCTCTCCAAATCGGGCGGGTAGCACTGATAGCTTTTCCAAAGTCTCCTTGATCAACTTGGGAGCCGATTTGTTATGAGAAGCAGTGCAAACAATCCTTTGAGCGCCGGTATACAACTGCTCTATAAGAGTATATGCGGCCTTCAATTTCTTCTGCATGTCAGTACCAAGATGAGCAGTACGTTTTCCTGCATCAATGGAACTAGAGTTAAACCGAAAGATTGCGGAACTATCATATTCAGAACTGTGCTAAGAAGTACTTACCAAAGACATCAGTAGTCATGGCGTTTATCTGCCGCTTTAAGCCAGATAGCTCTTCGGACACTGGATTGAGAGCAGCCTCTGCATCAACTGCCCTTTTCTCCAAAGCGGCTCTTTCAGCATCCCAATCCGCATGTGCCTTCTGGAAGTCTTCCTTCAATTTTTCCATGCTTGCTAAAGCAAGAGTCAGCTCATCCTTGGCCTTGGAAGCGGCGGTTTGTTGGAATTTCATGGTGTCCTGGAGCTCAGCCACTTGGGATACTTTCTGATTCAGATCAGCCTACAAAGAGAAGCACACATCATACATTGGTAAAACATATGGGAAGTCCCAAGCACATAACAAGTTATATACTTGGCACTTGGGGGCTAATGCGTATTTGCAGTTATGTGGCATCTTTAATAAAGTCCCAAGTACATAACAAGTTATACACTTGGCACTTGGGGGCTAATGCGTTATTGTTCAAAGAGGGTTACAAAATAGAAGTCCCGGTTCATCCTGAAGAGATAAACCGGCCCTTGGGGACTACACGTGAAAAAATTACATATCGGGCATTCTGAAGTCCCGGTTCATCCTGAAGAGATAAACCGGCCCTTGGGGGCTACGGTGGACTTGAGTCAAGCTATTGGGTTTAAGCAGGGGTAAGGTTGAAGGAAATTAAGCAGCAGTTTACCTCATAACGTTCCTTCATCAGATTCACTAAACCGGCTTCATAATCACGGCTGGTATGCAACCGGTTCAGATATCCGGAATGAAGATCTTGGGCGCTGAGTTGAGCATAGCTGGACAAATCGACATTCCATTTGCCTTTGTCTTTCCCAGAGTCTTCTTCTTTAGCATTATGCTTGGTTAACGCAACAGGTTTACCAGGGGCGGTATAACCAAAACCAGTAATTTGGACATCTTCTGTTGAAGCGGCAACGGCTTTGGCAGGACTGGTCGAAGTATTACTGGCCCGGACTGGGCTAGTCGGATTATCGCCAAGGTCCATTAACGCAGCTTCTTGTTCAGTAAGGATTTCATGATCCAGTGGAGGAGGATCATCATGCAAGACATCAACATTCTCTTCGGCTGGCCCGGGATTATTTTCCGGTTCAGGGTTTGTATTATCACCTGACGGTTTATTCAATTTAGCCTTCTTGCTAGGCTTTGGCTTACTGCGAAATTTAAAGGTGAAGATAGTCAGTGGAGTGAAAGGAAAAGATTAACAGGAAAATAAAAGCTTACCCAGGAACAGTTTTGAGAGGAGGAAGCTGCGTAGCTGTTGACTCGTCGGATGACGAACGAGGAGTATCCTGATAATTTGAACCGGACGGATTAAGAGGCTGGCGAATATGACCCGCTTTGGGATAAAGAGCATCTGGAGTATGTAAAACCTCTGATCGACGTCTCTGGGCTGGTGTCTGTGGTAAACCGGTGGATTCAATAACTTGACCACTGTGCGCGTTGTGCGGCGAGCTTCATGTTGTTGTTTCTTCAAAATAAAGTTTGGGTCCAAGTAAGCGGAAGGGTGAGAAAATTGTACTTTCCAGTTTGCTCGACGAATTTTTGGTGTTGGCAGAGGATCTGAACCGGAGGAAAGGGTAATTACCTTGATGTCATCAGCCTTGCTGCCTTCAGCGTTTCCCTGAGTACAATCATTGTCAATAAGATGCAAGAAAAGGGAGCCAAGGGAGTCAAGTGATACCTCTGAGGCTGGTTCATCATCATCAAGATTGGATTCAGATGCTTCAGTGGTTTTCTTCTTAACAGTTTTCTTAATAGCCTTGGTTTTCTGGCGAGCTGCCTTTACTGGTTTATCCTGGGTTTTCCTCTTCCAGAATGGATCATTACCCTGATAAAGATTGTGAGGCCATTCAGAAAGGATACTAAAGACAGATTGAAATAAAACAAACAATGTAAAGAAGATTTACCGATGGCGGTTTATTGAAATCACAGAAAGGGGCCAGTCCAGTTTTGCTGTAGGCATCCACCGGTTCATTCAATAGCTTTTTAACAGCTTCATTGACCTCATTCTCTGACAACACAGCTTCAGTATGGCGTAGAGGATCTTTGGGGTTTTCGGTATATTCACACATTAAACCGGAGCACCGGCTTAGCGGGAGAATACTCCAAGAAATCCAACAGCGAACAAAGTCAATGCATGTCAAGCCGTTTGCGGTGAAGGCCCGGAGCTTTGAAAGCTGCGGTGCGTATTGGGCTCACTCTTGGGCACTTAGCCGTTAAGGGAAAGGATGGTTCTCAGAAAGCTGATGAGAACGGTAACCCGACAGAGGATTTTCGTCATCTGGAGACGTGTCTAAACAGTAAAACCAGGTCTGGTTCCAATCTTTAGGATGGTTGTGATGTTGGGCGTGAGGAAAGCTGACATCTTTCCTTTTTTGGATGGACATTCCGCCAAGTTCAGTGTTGGGCCCGTTAGTGAACTCCGTGCGACGGTTTAAATGGAAGAAATCCCTAAACAGTTCAACTAAAGGTTCCTCTTGCAAATAAGCTTCACAGAATACTTGGAAGTTGCACATGTTGGACACAGAATTCGGTCCGATATCTTGAGTGTGGAGCTGAAAGCTAGCCAGCACGTCACGAAAGAATTTTGATCTAGGAGGACTGAATCCTCGGGCTAGATGATCAAGAAATACGATAACCTCCCCATCTTTGGGCTCTGGAGGGCATTCCGGTCCAGGGACTCTCCAATGGAGGGCATCCTTCTTGCCTAAAGCGCCAATTTCAGCCCGATTATGCAGTTCCTCTTTGGTAACCCGAGACTGGACCCAGTTGCAAGAAGTAAATTGCTTGGCTTGCTTTGCCATTTTGAAGGGAAAAGCTGAAAATATAGTGAAGGGCCGATTTATGATTTATGCAATGATAAACCGACAGCGTTTCAAAGGTAACTACAGACGGCGGTTTAAGCGGGGCCTAATGATATCTTCCGGTTTATGATCTTTTCTAAAGTTAAACCGCCGGGAAGAATATGAAGGGTGCAGATCTAAAGTCATGGAAAAACAGGTTTCACAAAATCAGCAACAGGATTACAGATCTACGGCATGTGAGAAATTCGGAAATATTCAGGGTCAATACTCAACGGGTACAACAATGGTTCAAACAAACCTAGATTGGGGGAGTATTTTAGGGAAGAATAAGGCACACTAAGGAAGCGGAGTTATTACTACAGTCGCATGCAAAGGTATCAGATCTACACTAGTTATCGGAGCCACGATGAAGAACAGCAAAGAACAACGCCCTAGCGAACTCGCAGGAGAAACCCTAATGAGATCTATATAAGAAATAAGGAAGGAACTTACTGGAGCTGACGGGTGCGGAGGCGCGCTGGCGAGTTTTTGATCCGAACAGGTCGATGCAGCGGCCTGAGTTGACGAAGATGCAAAGGTCGACGGCGGCGGTAGTGCTTGAGCACGGGCGAGCGTGAGGAAGAAGAAGAAGAAGCGAAGAGGCGAGGGGGGAAAAGGAAATGACCCTTCGCCCTATTTATAAGCCGAAAGGTGAAATGGTAGGCACGGGAATCAAGGAGCCTAAAAGGTAGATATGGGACAATACTGTCGCCTCGATCTTCGGAGATTTTAATAAGTAAATAATAAAACAGATACAAAACATTAAATGAACAGATGATGTCACGGCGGTTCAATGTGATCCAGGAAAATGACGTCATGGCGGCTTACGAAATATTTGAAGCCACGGAGGACCAAGCTTCTACAAGGCATTGAAGATTGACATGAACAGGTTCAAATCAATCTGGGGCCTAATGTCAGGGATATAACTATTAGGTATAAACCGCCCAAGGAGGGGCCGGTTTATGCCCATAAGGATTACTTCTACTAAAGCCCAACAAGGAATAGAACATGGCACTTTATTATTCAAGACTAGAGATCCAGGGCCCAAGAGGCGTTAGGGCCCGTAAGTGTAAACCGCCATATGGCGTGTAACTTGTATTATAAGATAGGAAAGATAGAGACCGAGCCGTGCACGTTTATGAGCCGGCCTCGGGATTCTGTAAACCGGCCCGGGCGTCATCCTGTGTATATAAAGGGACGACCATGCGACGGTTCAAGGACAGAGAACAACAACTCGAGACACACGCAAAGCGGATTCGCTCCCTGGTCATCGAAACCCTAGCAATACTGCACCAAACTAGACGTAGGCTTTTACCTTCATCGAAGGGGCTGAACTAGTATAAAAACCCTTGCGTCCTTGTCCGCTTTAACCCCTTTAAGTTAACCCTTAGCGATGGCTCCACGACTAAGTCCTTTTGCTAGGACATCTGCCGTGACAAAACCACGACATGACTGCTTCTTATTTTTCTATTTTTCTAAATATTCCAAAATGGATAAAAATTGCCATTATAACTGTTCTGGAGTCGGTTTACTTACCGTACCACATACCTCTTCCTTTTCGGAGTCTGAATCGTTCCGGAAAGTGTCCCTTATGTACTCCTCCGGGGTTACGGTTTCAATAACATTGGTTTCAACATATATAGGATTATCTGGGATATAATGTTTGATTCTTTGACCGTTCACCACCTTCGGATTTGTGCCTTCGAAGTTGTTGATTTTTATGGAACCGGAACAATAGACCTCCTCGATAACGTAAGGACCTTCCCATTTAGAGAGAAGTTTTCCTGCAAAAAATCTTAAACGGGAGTTGTATAGCAAGACATAATCACCTACGTTAAACTCCCGCTTTTGTATCCTTTTGTCATGCCATCTTTTAACTTTTTCTTTAAACAGTTTGGCATTTTCGTAAGCCTGGGTTCTCCATTCATCAAGCGAGCTAATGTCATATAACCTCTTCTCACTGGCAAGTTTGAAATCATAATTGAGCTCTTCAATAGCCCAATATGCCTTATGTTCTAGTTCGAGAGGTAAATGACATGCTTTTCCATAAACCATTTTATATGGAGACATACCCATAGGATTTTTGTATGCAGATCTATAGGCCCATAATCACTGGCAAGTTTCTTGGACCAATTCTTTCTAGATCTATTAACAGTCTTTTGCAAAATTAATTTCAGCTCTCTGTTACTTTGTTCTACTTGACCACTAGACCGTGGGTGGTATGGGGATGCAATTCTATGATTAACATCATACTTAGCAAGCATCTTACGGAAAGCACCATGAATAAAATGTGAACCGCCATCAGTCATTAAGTATCTAGGGACTCCAAACCTAGGAAAAATAACTTCTTTAAGCATCTTAATAGAGGTGTTGTGATCAACACTACTAGTTGGAATAGCTTCTACCCACTTAGTAACGTAATCAACAACAACTAAAATATGTGTATACCCATTAGAGGAAGGAAACGGTCCCATATAATCAAAGCCCCAGACATCAAATGGTTCAATAACAAGTGAATAATTCATAGGCATTTCTTGACGTCTACTAATATTACCAATTCTTTGACATTCATCGCAAGACAAGGCAAACTTACGGGAATCTTTGAAGAGAGTAGGCCAATAAAAACCAGATTGCAGTACCTTATGTGCAGTTCTATCCCCAACATGGTGTCCTCCATAAGCTTTGGAGTGACACTTGCGCAGGATCTGTTCCTGTTCATGCTCAGGTACACAACGCCTAATAATACCATCCACTCCTTTATAAAGGTGTGGGTCATCCTAGAAATAATATCTTAAATCATAAAAGAACCTTTTCTTTTGCTAGTATGTGAAACTAGGTGGTATAAATTTAGCAACAATGTAATTAGCATAAACAGCATACCAAGGAGTAGTACGAGAAGCATTTATGACAGCTAGTTGTTCATCAGGAAAGCTATCATCAATAGGTAGTGGGTCATCAAGAATATTCTCTAACCTAGACAAGTTGTCTGCAACGGGGTTCTCAGCTCCCTTTCTATCAGTAATATGCAAATCAAATTCTTGTAGCAGGAGAACCCATCTAATAAGTCTAGGTTTAACATCTTTCTTTTCCATAAGATATTTAATAGCAGCATGATCAGTGTGAATAGTTACTTTAGAATCAACAATATAAGGTCTAAACCTATCACAAGCAAATTCAACTGCTAAAAATTCTTTCTCGGTAGTAGCATAATTACTCTGGGCACTGTCTAGAGTTTACTAGCATATTGGATAACGTTTAATTTATTATCAACTCTTTCTCCTAGAACAACACCTACAGCATAATCACTAGCATCACACATAATTTCAAAGGGTAAATTCCAGTCAGGAGGCTGGACAATAGGTGCAGAGATCAATGCTTTCTTAAGTATTTCAAATGCTTCTACACAGTCATCATCAAAGACAAAAGGAACATCTTTTTGTAAGAGAATAGTCAGAGGCCTAGAGATTTTGGAGAAGTCCTTAATGAACCTCCAATAAAACCCGGCATGACCAAGGAAACTTCTTATACCTTTGATGTCCTTGGGACACGACATCTTTTCAATAGCATCAACCTTAGCTTTATCAACTTCAATACCTCTTTCAGAAATTTTATGCCCCAAGACAATACCTTCATTAACCATAAAGTGGCACTTTTCCCAATTTAAGACAAGATTAGTTTCTTCACATCTCTGCAAAACTCGATCAAGGTTGCTTAATAAATCATCAAAAGAAGTTCCATAAACGAAAAAAATCATCCGTGAAAACCTCAACAATCTTTTCACAAAAAAGAGAATATAGCCATCATGCATCTTTGAAAAAGGTAGCACGTGCATTACATAAACCAAAAGGCATACGTCTATAAACAAAGGTACCGAAGGGACAAGTAAAAGTGGTCTTTTCTTGATCCTCTTTTGACACAGGTATTTGAGAGAAACCGGAATAACCATCTAGAAAGCAAAAATGAGTGTGTTTGGAGAACCTTTCTAGCATTTGATCAATAAAGGGTAAAGGGTAATGATCTTTCTTAGTAGCTTTATTTAATTTGCGGAAATCAATTACCATCCTATAACCTGTAACAATTCTTTGTGGGATCAATTCATCTTTATCATTAGGAACAACAGTAATACCTCCCTTCTTAGGGACACAATGGACATGGCTTACCCACTGACTATCAACAACTGGATAAATTATACCTACCTCTAGAAGCTTCAGTATTTCCTTCCTTACCACTTCTTTCATCCTAGGATTTAACCGTCGTTGATGATCAATAACCAGTTTAGTGTCCTTTTCCAATTTTATCTTGTGTTGGCATAGAGTGGGACTAATGCCCTTAAGATCATCAAGAGTATATCCAATAGCAGCACGGTGCTTTTTCAGAGTTTTCAATAATTTCCCTTCTTCTTGCTCTGAAAGGTTAGCACTAATAATGACAGGATATATCTTCTTTTCATCAAGATAAACATACTTAAGAGTATCAGGTAATGGTTTGAGTTCAAACACGGGATCACCCTTGGGTGGAGGAGGATCCCCTAGAATTTCAACATGCAAGTTGTGTTTCAATAAGGGTCCCTGTTTAAATAATATTTCATCTATTTCCCTTCTCTCATTCATATACATATCATTTTCATGGTCTAGCTGATATTGTTCTAAGGGATCTTTAGGAGGTACAACAATGGAAGCAAGACCAATACTTTCATCCTTATTAGGCAATTCTTTATCATGGGGTTGTCTACGAAATTTAGCAAAGTTAAAATCATGAGACATATCCCCTAATCCAACAGTAACAATATTTTTTTGCAGTCTATCTTGGCATTAACAGTATTCAAGAAGGGTCTACCAAATATAATGGGGCAAAAATCATCTTGTGGGGAACCAAGAACAAGAAAATCAGTAGGGTATTTAATTTTCCCACAGAAGACTTCAATATCTCTAACAATCCCAACTGGTGAAATGGTGTCTCTATTGGCAAGCTTAATAGTAACAACACTGTTCAAAAAATCATCCGATTCAGCGATTTATCGTCCGATTTATCTCTACTCTTGGAGTGACCGATAAGATTATGCCTTATCTTCATCATTTATCGTTTGGGCCGATTTATCGCTATGACAAGTGATTTATAGGGAATCTACCGATAAATCGGGCCTATTCGTAGCACTATGTTTGTAAGAACTATGTTTATTTGTGTTTTGTGGACCTTGAACGCAATATGTAATATTTTTCTATTTTGTTTGTCATTATATCAGGATTCAAAGGCTAGGATTCAATATAACACTTCTGTCCAATATTTTTTTGGTGTTAAATATAGCATATTTTAGTGTTGGGAACCTGGGATTTGAATTTTTTTCCGATTAATAGTCGACCGATAAAATCGATTAATCGGACGATTTCCGATTAATCTCTAATCCCCAGCTGACCGAGACGATAACGATAAGCGATATCCTCAACATTGGTAACAACAATACCTTCTAGCTCAACAGGTGCAATATCGTGCATAATTTCTTCATATAAGGAAATGGGTATTACACTCGCACTAGCACCTACGTGACACAAACCATGATAGCAATGATCTCCTATTTTAACGGAAATAATAGGCATGCCTACAACAGGTATATGTTTATTCCTAGTATCGGGTCTGGCGATTCTAGCAGCTTCCTCGTGGAGGTAAATAACATGCTCATCTATATCATCGACCAAGAGATCCTTAACCATAGAAACACTAGGTTCAACTTTAATTTGCTCAGAGGGTGTAGGTGTTCTAGTATTACGCTTACGAACCACAGTTGAAGCTTTAGCATGATCCTTTATTCTAACAGGGAAAGGTGGTTTCTCAATATAGGTGGTAGGAACAATAGGATCAACATTATAAGTGATAGTCTTTTCTTCAACTTTGACAGGTTCAACTACTTTTACTTCAATGGGAGGATGAAATTTAAACCACTTTTCCTTAGAGAGATCAACATGAGTAGCAAATGATTCACAGAAAGAAGCTACTATCTTAGAGTCAAGTCCATATTTAGTGCTAAATTCACGGAAAACATCAGTATCCATAAAAGATTTAACACAATCAAACTTAGGTGTTATACCTGACTCCTTACCTTCGCCGAGATCCCAGTCTTCAGAGTTGTGTTTAATTCTTTCCAATAAATCCCATTTGAATTCAATAGTCTTCATCATAAAAGAACCAATGCAAGAAGTATCGAGCATGGAGCGATTATTTAGAGAAAGCCGAGCATAATTTTTTTGAATAATCATTTCTCTTGAGAGCTCATGATTGGGGCATGAATATAACACTGACTGAAGCCTCCCCCAAGCTTGAGCGGTACTTTCTCCTTCGCGAGGCCAAAAAATTATATATATAATTACGATCACGATGAACCTGATGCATAGGATAGAACTTCTCATGAAATTCCAACTTCAATCGGTTGTAGTTCCATGATCCAATATCATCGCATAGCCTAAACCATGTCAATGCCTCTCCCTTCAAAGATAAAGGGAAGAACTTATTCTTGATCACATCCTCGGGCATACCTGCAAGCTTAAATAATCCACAAACTTCATCCACATAGATTAGGTGCAAATCGGGATGCAATGTTCCGTCTCCTGTAAAGGGATTAGCTAGCAGTTTCTCTATCATACCCGAAGGAATTTCAAAGCAAACATTTCCGGTAGGTTCAGTGGGTTGAGGAGCAACTCTTTGCTCTACTGGTCGGGGTGAAGATACCCCAGACAAGCCCCTCAAAGGATTAAGTTCCATAATAACAAGTGAGAGTAAATTTCAGCACACTATATAAATTTTTCCTTACCAAATTCCACTTACCAAAGGCGCTCCACTCCCCGGCAACGGCGCCAGAAAAGAGTCTTGATGACCCACAAGTGTAGGGGATCTATCGTAGTCCTTTCGATAAGTAAGAGTGTCGAACCCAACGAGGAGCAGAAGGAAATGATAGGCAGTTTTCAGTAAGGTATTCTCTGCAAGCACTGAAATTATCGGTAACAGATAGTTTTGTGATAATGTAATTGGTAACAAGTAACAAAGAGTAAAAGTAAATAAGGTGCATCAAGATGGACCAATCCTTTTTGTAGCAAAGGACAAGCCTGTATGAACTCTTATATGAAGGAAAGCGCTCCCGAGGACACATGGGAATTATCGTCAAGCTAGTTTTCATCACGCTCATATGATTCACGTTCGTTACTTTGATAATTTCGTATGTGGGTGGACCGGTGCTTGGGTGCTGCCCTTACTTGGACAAGCATCCCACTTATGATTAACCTCTATTGCAAGCATCCGCAACTACAAAAGAAGTATTAAGGTAAACCTAACCATAGCATGAAACATATGGATCCAAATCAGCCCCTTACGAAGCAACACATAAACTAGGGTTTAAGCTTCTGTCACTCTAGCAACCCATCATCTACTTATTACTTCCCAATGCCTTCATATAGGCTCAAACAATGGTGAAGTGTCATGTAGTTGACGTTGACATGACACCACTAGAGGAAAGACAACATACATCTCATCAAAATATTGAACGAATACCAAATTCACTTGACTACTTATAGCAAGACTTCTCCCATGTCCTCAGGAACAAACGTAACTACTCACAAATCATATTATTGTTCATAATCAGAGGGGTATTAATATGCATAATGGATCTGAACATATGATCTTCCACCAAGTAAACCAACTAGCATCAACTACTAGGAGTAATCAACACTACTAGCAACCTACAGGTACCAATCTGAGGTTTTGATACAAAGATTGGATACAAGAGATGAACTAGGGTTTGAGAGGAGATGGCGCTGGTGAAAATGTTGATGAAGATAACCCTCCCCAAGATGGGAGAGTTGTTGGTGATGATGATGACGACGATTTCCCCCTTCGGAGGGAAGTATCCCCGGCAGAACAGCTCCACCGGAGCCCTAGATTGGTTTCGCCCAGGTTCCGCCTCGAGACGGCGGCGCTTCGTCCCGAAAGCCTCCTTATGATTTTTTCCAGGTCAAAACACCTCATATAGCAGAAGATGGGCATCAGGGGGCTGCCAGGTGGCCCACGAGGCAGGGGGCGCGCCCCGGGGGGGGGGGCGCCCCCACCCTCATGGACGGTGGGTGGCTCCTCTCCTGTACTTCTTTCACCAGATATTTTTTATATTTTCTTAAACGGAGTTTCGTGGAGTTTTAGGGCTTTTTGAGTTGTGCAGAATAGGTCTCCAATGCTTGCTCCTTTTTTTAGCCGAGAATTCCAGCTGTCGGCATTATCCCTCTTCATGTAAACCTTGTAAAATAAGAGAGAAAAGACATAAGTATTATGACATAATGTGTGATAACAGCCCATAGTGCAGTAAATATCAGTATAAAAGCACGATGCAAAATGGACGTATCAATGTTCCACCGGTCGACTTTGATCAAGATTTTGTGAGGTCCACCCGTTGCCAGTCACATGCAAGGGGTCTCGCTCCCAGCACAATTCATATCGAAACTGCCTCGGTCCGCGTGCACATGCATGCAACGTGTTTAGTTGGAGAAAAATCGAGATGTGATCAGATGATGCCGCATACTTGTGTTCCAGAGACACCATTGGGAAGGCCAAAGACCATGCTGGGTTTGCAACACATCTGTCCAACCGCACTCTGGTATAGGCCCCCCCGCGACCTTTTTTCAAAAGTCCAACTGATGCCATTAAACCCTATATCAGACAGCCTACACGTATCCAACGCATCTCTGAACGCGTCCATCTGTGCCTGACTCCTGTTTGCCACTCCATCGTGCTCATGTGGGTATAACACCTCATTAAAATCGCCCATAACTAGCCAGGGCAGATCATCAGCACCAACAATACCACGCAACATTCCCATGTTTTATATCTTTCAGAGAACCGGGCCTCCCCATAGACGAAGGTGACCCTTGTTTTTATCTAAGCCAAATCATCAACCACTACATTGATATGATACTTAGAGTAATCATAAACCGCCAGCTTTATTTCATCATTCCAAAAAATTCCAAGTCCACCACTTCTCCCTAAGCTACTTACAGCAAAACTATTGGAAAAACCTAAAGAGCCTGCTCAATTCTCTACTCGAGAGCCCTCTATTTGATTTTCGACGATACATAATATAGAGGGGGCAAGTTGCCTTGTTAGATCACGAAGCTCTCGGACTGTCGCGGGTTTGTCAGCCCCACGACAGTTCCAACATAGGAGACTCATTGCGCATGACAGCATCTGGATTTTTGTTGTTGTTGAAAAAGTGATAATAGCTGGCCCGAGACTCCAAGCCCATCCCAGCCTCGGCCCACCTTGACCAGTCACATGTCCACGCATTCGCCTGGGCCTACCTGCCAAAGAGACGGAACCCCCCACGCGCCAAGTAAGCGAGGATTTCATTTCACCACCGCCGCCATCTTTCGCGGCCCCGTCTTTTTTCCCGCGGCGCCACTACGAAAAAGCTGAGCTCTTCCCGCCGGCGCCCCCTCCCCTCCCCCCGCGCGGAGCAAAACTCCTCCCATAAACCTCGGCGCCTCGCTCACCTGCCACGCCAATCACCCCCCTCCACCACCCCAATTAGCGCCCGCCGTCTCCCCTCCTCGCTCCCTCCGCCCCCGTCTCCGTCTCCCCGATGGCGATGCGGCCGCCGTCCTTCTTCGGCGGCCTCCGGGCGCGGGAGCTCAGCGGCGGCAGGGGCTCCGCCCGCGCGTCCGCGGCGCGGCTGCCCTACCTCTCCGACCTCTCCTCCGACCCGGGCGACCGCGGCTGCGGGGTCATCTCCGTCGAGCACTCCGGCGACCCCGCCATCCCCTTCGCCGTCTCCTTCTGCAAGGTCCGTCTTCTTCTCTTGTTTTTTTAACCCAAGATTCGGCGAGGCCGGCGGCGCGCTGATCCGCCCCCTCCTCCCCCCAGGCCCCGCAGATCTCTCGCCTCCTGGCGGTTGCCGACGAGGACGGGTATGTCGCCGTCTACGACACCCGCCGCCGCCTCCCGTCCAGATCCTCGTCCGTAGAGAAGTCAGGTTAGCTTCGGCGCCCCCTTCTGATCTACTAGCAGCAGCGTGCCGGCTGCCCCTGGCTGGCATTTTGGGTGTTTTCTGCTAAAATTGGAAGGCTGCGGCTGCCATTAGTCCCAATCTGAACCCCAATCTGAAGTCTTGCTCCTTTGTAGCTGAAACGAGGCTCTCCGATTGGGTTGCTCACAACAATGCCATCTTTGACGTGTGCTGGATCAAGGTTGGTAGCCACATTTACCTGCAATATGCAGCAGCAGCTTCCTCTGTTCCTCAGCAGTATATTTTTGTGACTTAACCGCTGTATTTACATGCCATTTGTTCAGGGGGGATCCCAATTACTGACTGCATCAGGCGACCAAACTGTGAGTACAACACGATCAATCAATTCATCTAATTTCTCATAACACCAACCATCCTTGGTCTGTTTTGTGTGTGCATAATCTCACTGTAATTGCTTCTACTGTGTCAGGTAAAGATATGGAGTGTGGAGAATAAGAAGTGCCTTGGTGTGCTGTCAGGGCACACTGGAAGTGTCAAGTCACTATCATGCCATTCTTCCAATCCTGGTCAGTTGTATATCTGAACCTGTTTAACTTAGCTTGGGACATGCCTGCATTTGTTGGTGACTTGAACTCAAGTTGGTCATTGTCTATGCAGATCTTGTTGTTTCTGGTTCAAGAGATGGTTCTTTTGCACTTTGGGATCTAAGATGTGACCCCAAAACCCCAAATGGCCATGGTGAAGCATGCCTCATGTATGTTATATAATGGCCACTGCAATCTAAATGCTCTTTTTAACTGCGATCATCAAATTTCGGTAGCAATATAGCATCTTTCACTGAATTAAGCTGTTTTTACATGTTAGATCTTCTGCTGTTGTCAAAGAAGCGCACAGTCCCACCCGAAGGAATCGGACAAGGTCTCGAGCAAAGGTATTGAATCTACATAGAATCCTTTTGCTGGTGACTGTACATTTCCTTCGGTTCATTTGCTGATATTGGTCATCTTTAGGGAGCTTCGACGAGCATCACATCAGTTCTTTATCTGAAAGATGATATCTCCATTGCCACTTCTGGTGCTGCAGACAAGTAAGGCATTGGCCCATCCAATTTATTCTGCACTTACTACATAAGTTCATATAGTTTACATCGCTGATTATGCATGCCAGTGGTATGTTTCAATTAAGAACGCACCACTTCTTAACACAATGCACCTTTGTTGTAGTTTGATTTTATCTAACTCTCAAAATGTATTACAGCGTTGTGAAACTTTGGGATACACGGAATCTTAAAGCGCCTGTCTCCAACAAAACCTCTCAATCAACAGCACAACCTTCGGTAAGCAAGCAGCTTGCAGTTACAACAGAATGCATTTGTAGTTCAGTTTCAAGACTAACAGGGTATCCTTTCATTCAGAAGGAGGGGGTGACACATGGTATCTCTTGCTTGTCTCAAGACTCGTATGGTGCGTATATTGCCGCGTCATGCATGGATAACAGGTGAGAATAATATTTGACCACCATACATAACTGCAAAAAACTGATGTCACTGGAGAGGACTGCTTCTGACTTCATAAGCCTCTCACTTCCAGGATCTACCTGTATAGCACTCTCCATATGGACAAGGGTCCAATAAAGGCTTACACTGGCAGCAAAATCGAGTCTTTCTTTGTCAAGGTGAGTGACCAACTAGTTTAACCTTTTCTCTTCCAGCTGCATGTTCATAGTTTCTTGATTCTAAAAAAAAGGTTCTTAGTTTCGTTCATGTGTTTTATGTAACACCTGCTTTGGTGATTGCATGCAGTCTGCTATTAGTCCTGATGGGACTCATATTTTAGGCGGTTCTAGCAATGGCAATGTTTACCTGTGGCAGGTATTTGTTGCATTCCTATTACCTTTTCTTTTACATTTCATACACTGTATTCATGCTGAATTGCTAATTCCTTTTCACTTATGAAGGTGGATCAACCTGAAATTGGCCCTATAGTTTTGAAAGGCCACGAGGGTGAAGTCACTTCAGTTGACTGGTATGATCTATCAAGAATGCTTACTTATTGTGTCACTGTCACTGTCACTATAATGCTCATGTTGCAATGTGAATTCCACAATTTCAGGTGCGCTTTGGAGGTTGGAAAAATAGCATCATCATCTGATGATTCTACGGTGAGTCAAGTTTCATCTTAATGTTGCATTGTCAAACACTACAACAAAATGAACCCAGTCATCTTGCCATGACTATAATATTTGTTGTCATCTAATCTACAAATGGAAAGAACAAGAGTTTGGTTAGGAACTTGAAGCTGCTGCTGACAGCCTGACACTTTGTTCTGTGCATCAGGTTCGTGTATGGAACACCAAGAAAATAGACTGCACCAACATAAGTTCCCCAACAGTCATCCGTAAGAGGGTAACTGCTCCAAACATCGACTGCCCAAGATCGGCTAGCCATGAGCGAGCGACCAGTTCAAGAGATGTAGCAGCCTGCACCAGTGCTGGCATTGAATTGCCAACCGGTTCACACTCACCCCTCCGGCCCAGAGTACTGGAGTTTGGCACGCCCGAGTCTGCGAAAAAGAGAGCCTTCTCGGTATTTCGGGAGGAGGCCTTGGATACCAGGAACAGCCCAGGAGCTCAAATGAGCAGTCCCTCTTCGGTCCTGAACCCACCGCCTTCGCTGAAGCGGAAAACTATCAGGGACTACTTTGGCAGCAGCACATCTTGAAGTCAAAACTTTCTGACAAATAAGACAGTATCATGGATTCTTTTGAGCTGCCCTGAGGAGCTTTCTTAACTTATGGTGAGAATCTTGTTTTTCTGCAAGAATTTACTCTGCTGATAATTGCAGTTCGGTATGCTAACTCATTGCTCTCATTTTTCTCCTACTCAGGCCAAGCTTGTTCAGAGGTGACCGGACCTGCAACTTTTGGAAAACCCCTGTCTTGCTGATCTGGTCATATGCTGATGATTGATCTGATGAAGTGCCGTTGTACATGATATATATTGTTAAAACTATCTGCCTTTTCTCTTTGTACCATTTCCTCACCGAGCTTGTTAGGTTGTGACTTGAGGAAATCTTGTTATTAGTAACAAAATTAAAGAGATCTCTGTGAGATTTCCCTAGTGCATTGTTAGTAATTAAAGATTGATCTAGCAAAACTTTATGGTGTTGGCAATTATCTCTTGGAACATGAGAGCAAAGGAATTTGGACTTGTGGTTGGCCTGGCTATAATGCCTTACATGAGTTCTGTGCTGCGCATAGCAATGTCATATCTTTTTATTTTTTAGATAAAGAGGGCACCAAGCCCTGGCTCGATTGCATTGAAACAACGAAACCACAACATCCTAGTTCCTTTGCATACTCACAGGTCAGAGAGACCAATAGAAAAAAAAAACTAAAACGTTCAACATTGGAGGCTAAAGGCATCAAAATACTCCCTCCGTAAATTAATATAAGAGCGTTTAGATCACTATTTTAGTAATCTAAGCACTCTTATATTAGTTTACAGAGGGAGTAGCTGACAAAACATGGAAAATCACCCTCAAAGCTCGAAGTCACAAGACGCACTAGACATCTCATTTTCTTCCTAAGGCTCACGAAGTCCCCAGAGCCGGGGGGGCCTGCGTCAGCCTTGTTCACCAGCTTCAGTTCAGAGTGCAGCCGCTTGGTGCAGCTAGATGGTACTTCCTCCGTCCCATAATATAAGATGCTTTTACAAGCTAACATAGTTTGTAAAAATGTCTTACATTGTAGGACGGAGGAACAAGGTTGTCAGAATCGTGATTCTGTTACGATTCTACGACTTTACGATCCAAACTAACCCCTCTGATTCTACGACTTTAGTTCGTAGAATCTACGTTTCTACGATCCTGATAGTGAAGATTCCACGATTTGCGATCCTACCATCTGATTCAAAATCGCGATTCTGACAACCTTGGGAGGGAGTACTATAGCCAGGGTCTGGCTAGACGGCACTTCCCACATGGAAAGAATAGACACAGTTTTCTTCCACACCACGTGCATAGCATACCAACACACCCGATTAAAACAAATGTCATCGTGAAGTTTCCAGAGGGCCCATAAGAGCAACTCTAGTAGACCCTGCATCCCGCCAGTCCGCAAAACGCGTTTGCAGTTCGCGCAAAAACGTCTTTGCGGGCCGGCGCAGACGGCCGCAGATGCAGACCCCGCAAAATGGACCCGTAAAAAAGCATATTCAGGCAGACCCCGCAAAATGGACCCGTAAAAAAGCATATTCAAGAATATGCTTTTTTACGAGTCCATTTTGCGGGGTCTGCATCTGCGGCCGTCCGCGCCGGCCCGCAAAATTGAAACGTGCACCTTAATTTGATTTAGCATGTTGCATTTTTTTTTTGCTTTTTCAACAACATTGTATACAAAAGACATCACCAAATCTTTGCTAGAATAGCAAGCCCAAAGAAAACAAGAACCACAAGTATGCATTTTAGAAGATTTCTAACTTCCATAACTCCTCCCACTAGTTGGACTAATATATTCACCATGCATTCGTTGTTGATCTGTGGATTCTTGATTTTGCATTCTTCTTTCTTCATCTTTGGTTCGAAAGAAGTAGACGTTGCTTCCCCTCTAGCTGCACATGCAGCCGCATCATTGCCTTCGATTCTACTATGAAGTGCATCAACATCTATTATGTTTCTTTCTATCAATAAATAATGTATTGACCTTCCCAAAACCAAAATGAGCATCCATCATCCTACACAAAAGAATGAGCAAGCTCGAAGTGAGCTACCGCAATTGAACTAAAGAATGAGCTACCAAATGAGCTACCGCAAGTGCACGTACCCCGTCGTTTTCGCATTTGAAGAACACCCATCCGGGGTGCTTTGGCGTGCTCGAAGTGAGCCGCAATACTTTCCGCGTGCAGTCGTCGCACTGTATGAGCGGCATCGACAAGCCACAAAGACGTTGCGCGAGCGCCGAGCGAGGTGGACGGCCGGACGAATCCATGCCCGCAAACCTTCGGCGGCGGCGGGCGGATGAACCCGTACCTGCATGCGGCGATGCGCTCTTGCCTGGGCTCCCCGACCACTCCCATCGCTTGGGGTAGCAACCGGCGATCGGAAAAAGCCAAATCCGGCGGCCCGCGATGACGTGCCGCAGGTCTGCAGATATGGCGGCCCGTCTACGCAGGGGGAGGGAGGGGAGGCCTCATGCGCGTGGCGGCCTTCCGGCGTGCTGCTGCCGGCTGCGTTCACCGGATTCTTGGGCGGCGGCCGCCGGCGGCGCTAGGAGGGAGAGGAGAGGTGGTTGGTGGGAGAAAGCGCGGGATGAAATGTCCCCCTCCCCCCACCAACCGCTTCCGCTTATATGCAGGGCACCGCAGTCGCGAGGGGAAAACCCGCGTTTTCCCGTGTTGGGGGAAGGATTTTGCCGCGCCCCCCAAATTTTTTTGCGGGCCGGGGCGGGATGCGGGTTCTGATGGGGCAGGTTTTTCCGCCCCAGGCCGCATTTTGACGGTTATTTTGCGGGTCGGGGCGTTGTGCGGGGTCTGCTAGAGTTGCTCTAAGGCCGCCACTTGAAGGAATTTAGCAGCAATGTTAGAACTGTTATTCCACCATTTCAACAGAGACACAATATAATTTGCACCCGAGCTTAAATGAGCTCTGGTGAACAGTAAAATCAAAACAATTTTTTTTTCAAAATTTCCATTTTTTTGGGGGAGCAACATTGGAAAAAGTTTTAAGTGGTTGCAAAAATTTCTAGAAGCATTTTGCAAATGCTACTTTCAAAAGCATTTTGGAGCACTGAATTTGTTTATTTGCCATGCATTACAGGAATGTGATTTCATTACAAAATTTTGTAAGCAGCTGGAACTTTTGTCGATGTTTCTCCACAATTTTTTTAGATTTTTTTCTTTCGATTTTACTGTTCATTGAGCTCAAATGAGCTCGGGAGCAGAAAGACACTTTCGCTAACCGAGACACTTTTCTTGTTGCTTCTCCTAACATAAGAGTAGGTAATGTTCCACAACCACGATGCAACTAGATTTATTTAAAAAACATCTATATGTCAACTTTTTTTTGCGATAAAATATATGATCTATTCATCTTCAATCATGGCAGTACAACAAGCACCAGAAATAATTAAAAATACATCCAAATTCGTAGACCACTTAGCGATGACTACAAGCACTGAAGCGAGCCGAAGACGCGCCACCGTCATCGCCCCTCTCTTGCCGGAGGTGGGCAAAACTTGTTTTAGTAGACAGTCGGGAAGTCGTCGTGCTAAGGCCTCATAGGGCCAGCGCATCAGAACAACAACCGCCGCTGATAAGAGCAGTGTAGATCGAAAGGATCCAAACTGAAAACACACGAACGTAGACGAATAACCAAATCCGAGCAGATCCACCAAAGATAGATCCACTGGAGACACACCTCCACACGCCCACCGACAATGCTAGACGCACCACCGAGACGGGGGCTAGACGGGAAGGGCCTTGTTCCATCTTTAGGGAGCCGCCGCCGTCTCGCCTTCCTGAGTAGGACAAAACCCTAACAAAACTCAATAAACCATCTAAAAACGCAGTCCTCCCATCGGCAAGGGCCGGGATGCACCACGTCCCTATGGCCCTAAGGCCACCGGAGACGAGGCGGACCGGCGGCAACGCCGACGGGAGGCAGAGAAACCCAAAATTTTCTTGTGGAAGAGGACAGGAGGAGGCGGCTGACTTTTCCAAAGGCTATACCGTTTGTTATTTTCTCTCGTCCACTTTGTAGACACCCTATAATTTCACATCGTAAGTACTTATCTAAGATACCGAATATGCATTTTGGACCTTAGACTCCACTGAGCCCTTTTCCTTTTCTTTGAAAAATCACCCCATATATTAATAAAGAAAATATCATACCCCCCCTGTCTCAAAATAAGTGACTCAAAAATGACTCAATTTTGTACTAACTTTATTACAAAGTTGAGTCATTTTTGAGTCACTTATTTTGGGACGAAGGGAGTACTATCGTTCATTACATAATTTGTCAAGCGGGAGGGAGCACTCCCAACTAATAACCCATCAGTCTAGAGTTTAAACAAAAAACGAAAGTGCCTTTCTGCTCCCGGGCTCAAATGAGCCCGGTGAACAGTAAAATCGATTTTTTTTTCAAAAAAATCCAAAAGTTTTTTTGGGTGAAACATTGACAAAAGTTCTAATTGCGTGCAAAAAATTGTCAAGGAATCACATTTCTGTAAGGCGTGGCAAAAAAAAAAAAAACAAATTCAATGCTCCAAAATGCTTTTGAAAGTAGCATTTTCAGAGTACTGATTTTGTTTTTTTGCCACGCCTTCTAGGAATGTTATTGAAGGAAATATGCCCTAGAGGCAATAATAAAGTTGCTTATTTATATTTCCTTATATCATGATAAATGTCTTTTATTCATGCTAGAATTGTATTAACCGGAAACTTAGTACATGTGTGAATACATAGACAAAACAGAGTGTCCCTAGTATGCCTCTACTAGACTAGCTCATTGATCAAAGATGGTTATGTTTCCTAACCATAAACATGAGTTGTCATTTGATCAACGGGATCACATCATTAGGAGAATGATGTGATGGACAAGACCCATCCGTTAGCTTAGCACTATGATCGTTTAGTTTTACTGCTATTGCTTTCTTCATGACTTATACATGTTCCTATGACTATGAGATTATGCAACTCTCGAATACCGTAGGAACACCTTGTGTGCTATCAAACGTCACAACGTAACTGGGTGATCATAAAGATGCTCTACATGTGTCTCCGAAAGTGTTCGTGGTGTTGGCATAGATCAAGACTAGGATTTGTCACTCCGAGTGTCGGAGATGTATCTCTGGGCCCTCTCGGTAATGCACATCATAATAAGCCTTGCAAGCAAAAGACAAATGAGTTAGTCACGAGATGATGTATTATGGAACGAGTAAAGAGACTTGCCGGTAACGAGATTGAACTAGGTATAGAGATACCGACGATCGAATCTCGGGTAAGTAACATACCAATGACAAAAGGAACAACGTATGTTGTTATGCGGTTTGACCGATAAAGATCTTCGTAGAATATGTAGGAACCAATATGAGCATCCAGGTTCCGCTATTGGTTATTGACCGGAGATGAGTCTCGGTCATGTCTACATAGTTCTCGAACCCGTAGGGTCCGCACGCTTAACGTTTGATGACGATCGGTATTATGAGTTTATGAGTTTTGATGTATCGAAGGAGTTCGGAGTCCCGGATGAGACCGGGGACATGACGAGGAGTCTCGAAATGGTCGAGACATAAAGATCGATATATTGGACGACTATATTCGGACATCGGAAAGGTTCCGAGTGATTCAGGTATTTTTCGGAGTATATGGGTCTTATTGAGCCATGCGGGAATAGAGGAGAAAGGCCAAAAGGAAGGAGGCGCGCGCCCCCCCTCTGGTCCGAATTGGACAAGGGGTGCAGCCCCCTTTTCCTTCTTCCTCTCCACCTCTTTCCTTCTCTCCTACTCCGGAAAGGAAAGTGGAATCCTACTAGGACTTGGGAGTCCTAGTAGGACTCCCCACACTTGGCGCGCCCCCTCTAGGGCCGGCCTCTCCCTTCCTCCTTTATATACAGGGGCACGGGGGCACCCTAGGACACACAAGTTGAATTGTTTTAGCCGTGTGCGGTGCCCCACTCCATAGAAACACACCTCGGTCATACCGTTGCAGTGTTTAGGCGAAGCCCTGCGCCGGTAGATACATCATATCTGTCACCACGCCGTCGTGCTGGCGAAACTCTCCCGCGAAGCTCAACTGGATCAAGAGCTCATGGGACGTCATCAAGCTGAACGTGTGCTGAACGCGGAGGGGCCGTACGTTCGGTGCTTGATCGGTTGGATCGCGAAGAAGTTCGACTACATCAACCGCGTCACTTGACGCTTCCGCTCCCGGTCTACGAGGGTACGTAGACACACTCTCCCCCTCGTTGCTATGCATCTAGTAGATAGATCTTGCGTGATCGTAGGAAAATTTTGAAAATACTACGTTTCCCAACAGTGGCATCATGAGCCAGGTCTATGCGTAGATGATATGCACGAGTAGAACACAATGAGTTGTGGGCGATACTAATCATACTGCTTATCAGCATGTCATACTTTGCTTCGGCGGTATTGTGAGATGAAGCGGCCCGGACCGACATTACGCGTACGCTTACGCGAGACTGGTTTCACCGTTATGAGCACTCGTTGCTTAAAGGTGACTGGCGGGTGTCTGTCTCTCTCACTTTAGCTGAATCAAGTGTGGCTACGCCCGGTCCTTGTGAAGGTTAAAATAGCACATACTTGACGAAACATCATTGTGGTTTTGTATGCGTAGGTAAGAACGGTTCTTGCTAAGCCCATAGCAGCCACGTAAAACTTGCAACAACAAAGTAGAGGACGTCTAACTTGTTTTTGCAGGGCATGTTGTGATGTGATATGGTCAAGACATGATGAGATATACGGTTTTGTATGAGATGATCATGTTTTGTAAAGTTATCGGCAACTGGCAGGAGCCATATGGTCGTCGCTTTATTGTATGAAATGCAATAGCCATGTAATTGCTTTACTTTATCACTAAGCGGTAGCGATAGTCGTAGAAGCAATAGTTGGCGAGACAACATCGATGCTACGATGGAGATCAAGGTGTCGCGCCGGTGACGAAGGTGATCATGACGGTGCTTTGGAGATGGAGATCAAAAGCACAAGATGATGATGGCCATATCATGTCACATATTTTGATTGCATGTGATGTTTATCTTATTATGCTTCTTATTTTGCTTAGTTCGACGGTAGCATTATAAGATGATCCCTTACTAAATTTCAAGGTATAAGTGTTCTCCCTGAGTATGCACCGTTGCGAAAGTTCGTCGTGCCGAGACACCACGTGATGATCGGGTGTGATAAGCTCTACGTTCAAATACAACGGGTGTAAGCCAGTTTTGCACACGCAGAATACTCGGGTTAAACTTGACGAGCCTAGCATATGCAGATATGGCCTCGGAACACTGGAGACCGAAAGGTCGAGCGTGAATCATATAGTAGATATGATCAACATAAGATGTTCACCATTGAAACTACTCCATCTCACATGATGATCGGACATGGTTTAGTTGATTTGGATCACGTGATCATTTAGATGACTAGAGGGATGTCTATCTAAGTGGGAGTTCTTAAGTAATATGATTAAATTGAACTTTAATTTATCATGAACTTAGTCCTCGTAGTATTAGCATATCTATGTTGTAGATCAATAGCTCACGATGTTGCTCCCCATTTATTTTTTATATGTTCCTAGAGAAAACTAAGTTGAAAGATGTTAGTAGCAATGATGCAGAATTGTTCCGTGATCTGAGGGTTATCCTCATTGCTGCACAGAGAATTATGTCCTTGATGCACCGCTAGGTGACAGACCTATTGCAGGAGCAGATGTAGACGTTATGAACGTTTTGACAAAAGCTCGGTATGATGACTACTTGATAGTTTAAGTGCACCATGCTTTACGGCTTAGAACCGGGACTTCAAAAATGTTTTGAACGCCACGGAGCATATAAGATGTTCCAAGAGTGAAAATTAGTATTTCATACTCATGCCCGTGTCGAGAGGTATACGACTTTTGACAGTACTTTGCCTACAAGATGGAGGAGAATAGCTCAACCAGTGAGCATGTGCTCAGATTGTCTGGGTACTACAATTGCTTGAATCAAGTGGGAGTTAATCTTCCAGATAAGATAGTAATTGACAAAGTTCTCTAGTCACTATCACCAAGTTAGTGGAACTTCGTGATGAACTATAATATGCAAGGGATGACGAAAGGAATTCCCGAGCTCTTCGCGATGCTGAAGTCGGCGAAGGTAGAAATCATGAAAAGCATCAAGTGTTGATGGTTAACAAGACCACTTGTTTCAAGTAAAGGGCAAAGGGATAGAAGGGGAACTTCAAGAAGAATGACAAGCAAGTTGTCACTCCCGTGAAGAAACCCAAAGCTAAAACTCAAGCCAGAAACTAAGTGCTTCTACTGCAAAGGAAATGATCACTGGAAGTGGAACTGCCCTAGATACTTGGCGGATAAGAAGGATGGCAAAGTGAACAAAGGTATATTTTGATATACAGATTATTGATGTGTACTTTACTAGTGTTCATAGCAACCCCTGGGTATTTGATACCGGTTCAGTTGCTAAAATTAGTAACTCGGAACGAGAATTGCAGAATGAACAGAGACTAGTTAAAGGTGAAGTGACGATGTGTGCTGGAAGTGGTTCCAAGATTGATATGATCATCATCGCACACTCCCTATACTTTCGGGATTAGTGTAAAACCTAAATAAATGTTATTTGGCATTTGCGTTGAGCATGAATATGATTTGATCATATTTGTTGCAATACGGTTATTCATTTAAAGTCATAGAATAATTGTTATTCTGTTCACATGAATAAAACCTTCGATGGTCATACACCCAATGAAAATAGTTTGTTGGATCTCGATCGTGGTGATACACATATTCATAATATTGAAGTCAAAAGATGCAAGGTTAATAATGATAGTGCAACTTATTTGTGGCACTGCCGTTTAGGTCATAATGGTGTAAAGCGCATGAAGAAACTCCATAGTGATGGACTTTTGGAATCACTTTATTATGAATCACTTGGTGCTTGCGAACCATGCCTCATGGGCAAGATGACTAAAACTCCGTTCCCCGGAACAATGGAGCGAGCAACAGATTTGTTGGAGATCATACATACAGATGTATGTGGACCAATGAGTGTTGAAGCTCGAGGCGGGTATCGTTATTTTCTGACCTTCACTGATGATTTGAGCAGATATGGGTATATCTACTTAATGAAGCACAAGTCTGAAACATTTGAAAAGTTCAAAGAATTTCAGAGTGAAGTGGAGAATCATCGTAACAAGAAAATAAGAGTTTCTACGATATGATCGTAGAGGTAAAATATTTGAGTTAGCGAGTTTGGACTTCAGTAAAAACAATGTGAAATAGTTTCACTACTCACGCCACCTGGAACACCATAGTGTAATGGTGTGTCCGAACGTCATAACCGTACTTTATTAGATATGGTGCGATCGATGATGTCTCTTACCGATCTACCACTATCGCTTTTGGGGTTATGCATTAGAGACAACTACATTCACGTTAAATAGGGCACCATCTAAATCCGTGGAGATGACACCGTATGAACTGTGGTTTGACGAGAAACCTAAGCTGTCATTTCTTTAAGTTTGGGACTGCGATGCTTATGTGAAAAAGTTTCAACATGATAAGCTCAAACCCAAATCGGAGAAGTAAATCTTCGTAGGATACCCAAAAGAAACTGTTGGGTACACCTTCTATCACAGATCCGAAGGCAAGGTCTTTGTTGCTAAGAGTGGATCCTTTCTAGAGAAGGAGTTTCTCTCGAAAGAAGTGAGTGGGAGGAAAGTAGAACTTGATGAGGTAATTGTACCTTCTCCCTAATTGGAAAGTGGAACATCACAGAAACTAGTTCCAGTGATTCCTACACCAATTAGTGAGGAAGCTAATGATGATGATCATGAAACTTCAGATCAAGTTTCTGATGAACTTCGTAGATCAACCAGAGTTCGTTCCGCATCAGAGTGGTACGGCAACCAGGTTCTGGAAGTCATGTTACTGGACCATGATGAACCTATGAACTATGAGGAAGCGATGATGAGCCCAGATTCCGCAAAATGGCTTGAGGCCATGAAATCTGAGATAGGATCCATGTATGAGAACAAAGTGTGGACTTTGGTTGACTTGCCCGATGATCGGCAAGCCATCGAAAATAAATGGATCTTCAAGAGGAAGACTGACGCTGACGATAATGTTACTGTTTACAAAGCTCGACTTGTTGCGAAAGTTTTTCAACAAGTTCAAGGAGTTGACTACGATGAGACTTTCTCACCCATAGCGATGCTTAAGTCTGTCCGAATCATGTTAGCAATTGCCGCATTTTATGAAATCTGGCAAATGGATGACAAAACTGCATTCTTTAATGGATTTATTAAAGAAGACTTGTATATGATGCAACCAGAAGGTTTTGTCAATCCTAAAGGTGCTAACAAAATGTGCAAGCTCCAGCGATCCATCTATGGACTGGTGCAAGCATCTCGGAGTTGGAATATATGCTTTGATAAGTTGATCAAAGCATATAGATTTATACAGACTTGCGGTGAAGCCTGTATTTACAAGAAGTGAGTGGGAGCACTACAACCTTTCTGATAAGTATATGTGAATGACATATTGTCGATCGGAAATGATGTAGAATTTTCTGGAAAGCATAAAGGAGTGTTTGAAAGGAGTTTTTCAAAGAAAAACCTTGGTGAAGCTGCTTACATATTGGGCATCAAGATCTATAGAGATAGATCAAGACGCTTGATAAGACTTTCGATGAGTACATACCTTGATAAGATTTTGAAGTAGTTCAAAATGGATCAGTCAAAGAAGGAGTTCTTGCCTGACTTGTAAGGTGTGAAGTTGAGTAAGACTCAAAGCCAGACCACGGCAGAAAAATATAGAGAGAATGAAAGTCATTCCCTATGCCTCAGCCATAGGTTCTATAAAGTATGCCATGCTGTGTACCAAACATATTGTGTACCTTGCCATGAGTTTGTCAAGGGGGTACAATAGTGATCCATGAGTAGATCACTGTACAGCGGTCAAAATTATCCTTAGTAACTGGATGACTAAGGAAATGTTTCTCGATTATGGAGGTGATAAAGAGTTCGTCGTAAAGGGTTACGCCGATGCAAGCTTTGACACTAAATCCAGATGACTCTAAGTATCAATCTGGATGCGTATTGAAAGTGGGAGCAATTAGCTAGAGTAGCTCTATGCAGAGCATTGTAGACATAGAAATTTGTGAAATACATACGGATCTGAATGTGACAGACCCGCTGACTAAACTTCTCTCACAAGCAAAACATGATCACACCATATTACTCTTGGGTATTAATCACATAGCGTTGTGAACTAGATTATTGACTCTAGTAAACCCTTTGGGTGTTGGTCACATGGCGATGTGAACTATGGGTGTTATTCACATAACGATGTGAACTATCGGTAATAAATCACATGGCGATGTGAGCTAGATTATTGACTCTAGTGCAAGTGGGAGACTGAAGGAAATATGCCCTCGAGGCAATAATAAAGTTGCTTATTTATATTTCCTTATATCATGATAAATGTTTATTATTCATGCTAGAATTGTATTAACTGGAAACTTAGTACATGTGTGAATACATAGACAAAACAGAGTGTCCCTAGTATGCCTCTACTAGACTAGCTCATTGATCAAAGATGGTTATGTTTCCTAACCATAGACATGAGTTGTCATTTGATCAATGTGATCACATCATTAGGAGAATGATGTGATGGACAAGACCCATCCGTTAGCTTAGCACTATGATCGTTTAGTTTTACTGCTATTGCTTTCTTCATGACTTATACATGTTCCTATGACTATGAGATTATGCAACTCTCGAATACCGTAGGAACACCTTGTGTGCTATCAAACGTCACAACGTAACTGGGTGATCATAAAGATGCTCTACAGGTGTCTCCGAAAGTGTTCGTGGTGTTGGCATAGATCAAGACTAGGATTTGTCACTCCGAGTGTCGGAGAGGTATCTCTGGGCCCTCTCGGTAATGCACATCATAATAAGCCTTGCAAGCAAAAGACTAATGAGTTAGTAACGAGATGATGTATTACGGAACGAGTAAAGAGACTTGCCGGTAACGAGATTGAACTAGGTATAGAGATACCGACAATCGAATCTCGGGCAAGTAACATACCAATGACAAAAGGAACAACGTACGTTGTTATGCGGTTTGACCTATAAAGATCTTCGTAGAATATGTAGGAACCAATATGAGCATCCAAGTTCCGCTATTGGTTATTGCCGGAGATGAGTCTCGGTCATGTCTACATAGTTCTCGAACCCGTAGGGTCCGCACGCTTAACGTTTGATGACGATCGGTATTATGAGTTTATGAGTTTTGATGTACCGAAGGAGTTTGGAGTCCCGGATGAGACCGGGGACTTGACGAGGAGTCTCGAAATGGTCGATACGTAAAGATCGATATATTGGACGACTATATTCGGACATCGGAAAGGTTCCGAGTGATTCGGGTATTTTTCGGAGTATATGGGCCTTATTGGGCCATACGGGAATAGAGGAGAAAGGCCAAAAGGAAGGAGGCGCGCGCCCCCCCTCTGGTCCGAATTGGACAAGGGGTGCAGCCCCCTTTTCCTTCTCCCTCTCCACCTCTTTCCTTCTCTCCTACTCCGGAAAGGAAAGGGGAATCCTACTAGGACTTGGGAGTCCTAGTAGGACTCCCCACACTTGGCGCGCCCCCTCTAGGGCCGGCCTCTCCCTTGCTCCTTTATATACAGGGGCACGGGGGCACCCTAGGACACACAAGTTGAATTGTTTTAGCCGTGTGCGGTGCCCCTCTCCACAGAAACACACCTCGGTCATACCGTTGCGGTGCTTAGGCGAAGCCCTGCGCCGGTAGATACATCATATCTGTCACCACGCCGTCGTGCTGGCGAAACTCTCCCGTGAAGCTCAACTGGATCAAGAGCTCATGGGACGTCATCAAGCTGAACGTGTGCTGAACGCGGAGGTGCTGTACGTTCGGTGCTTGATCGGTTGGATCACGAAGAAGTTCGACTACATCAACCGCGTCACTTGACGCTTCCGCTCCCGGTCTACGAGGGTACGTAGACACACTCTCCCCCTCGTTGCTATGCATCTAGTAGATAGATCTTGCGTGATCGTAGGAAAATTTTGAAAATACTACGTTTCCCAACAGTTATTTCATGACAATTTTTTGCAAGCACTTACTACTTTTATCAATGTTTCACCTAAATTTTTTTTGGAATTTTTTTCGATTTTTTTTCGATTTTGCTGTTCACCCGAGCTCATTTGAGCTCGGGTGCAGATACTCTATGTCCAACAAAAAATTGCAAGTTTCGTGAGAAACTTTGTTGTCGTCCTATGTCTCCTATTTAATCTTCACATATCCTGTTTTTTGGGGAAAATAGTCAAAATGCATGTTAGAAGTTTTAATTTTTTGTTGGAAAAAACGTCCCACATGGTTATAGAGATGTATTCTACATAGTGTAATATTTTATTGGTAAAATAATTTAATATGTGATTTTAAAATATACATAGTTTTGGAAAGAACAAACAAAACATTTCTTCATAAAAAGCGGTGAAAGTAAAATTTCAAAATTTCAAAATTGTTTTATCCATAGGACATTATCCAACTACATCTATAGGTAATACTTTACCTAAGACTCCTATTCAACATGCATATCTAAATATTAAGTAAAAATAGAGCATTACATTAAACAAAGTGAGATAATGTAGAGAGTGTATTGTCTTCACCTCAAGTTCATCATCGAGGCAACTAGAAAGTTACCCTTTTATTCTTAGTGGCAAAAACACACTACAACCTTTTGAAAGACCGTGGATGTCGCCTAGAGGGGGGCGGGGGGTGAATAGGCGCTTTAAAATAATTACGGTTTAGGCTCGAACAAATGCGGAATAAGCCTAGCGGTTAATTTGTCAAGCACAAAACCTACAACAACTAGGCTCACCTATGTGCACCAACAACTTATGCTAAGCAAGACAAACAACTAGGTGATAGCAAGATATATGACAAGAAACAATATGGCTATCACAAAGTAAAGTGCATAAGTAAAGGGCTCGGGCAAGAGATAACCGAGGCACTCGGAGATGACGATGTATCCCGAAGTTCACACCCTTGCGGATGCTAATCTCCGTTTGGAGCGGTGTGAATGCACAATGCTCCCCAAGAAGCCACTAGGGCCGCCGTAATCTCCTCACGCCCTCGCACAGTGCAAGATGCCGTGATTCCACTTAGTGACCCTTGAGGGCGGTCACCAAACCCTTATAAATGGCAACCCTTGGGGGCGGTCACCGAGCCCGTACAAATTGCTCGGGGCAATCTCCACAACCTAATTGGAGACCCCGACGCTTGCCCGGAGTTTTACACCACAATGATTGAGCTCCGAACACCACCAATGTTGGGGCTAGCTCCACAACTTAATTGGAGGCTCCCAACGACACCACGAAGCTTCACCATAATGGAATATGGCTCCGCGGTGACCTCAACCGTCTAGGACGCCCAAGCACTGATACGTCTCAAACATATCTACTTTTCCAAACACTTTTGCTATTGTTTTGCCCTCATTCTTGCATGATTTGAACTAAACTAACCCGGACTGACGCTGTTTTAAGCAGAGCTGCCTGTATGGTTTTATTGTGTGCAGGAAAATGGATTTTTAGGTGTCTCAGAAAATTCCAAGAAAAATCACAGAAAATCCACGCATCCGAAGGGCCATTGTGCCAGAAGTGGGGCCAGAGGGCAGCCAGGGGGGCCCCAGGCGCCCTGCTGGCGCGGCCCCACCCCTGGCCGCGCCAGGAGGCCGCCTGGGAGGGTCCTCCCCCCTCTGGTGCCCTACCTTGGCTCCTATTTATTCCCGTGGCGAGGAAACCCCAGAACAGAAGTCGTTTTTCCAGTTTCCGTCGCGGAGCCGCCGCCACCCTCTGTTCTTCTTCGGGAGGGCTAATCTGGAGGCTGATTTGGCCTCCGGAGAGAGGAGATCGTCGCCATCGTCATCATCATCACCACTCCATCCTCCCTCCATGACTTCTCCTTCCATGTGTGAGTAATTCCCTGCTGTAGGCAAAGGGGATGGTAGGGATTGGATGAGTTTGATCATGTAATAGTTTATCAGATTGTTGGGGGCATGTTGCCTATCATCTACTTTGGTGTTTATCATCTTTGCTTCAACTTGTTGCTCTTAATGCTTGTCACTTTGGGCCCGAGTGCCATGTTTTCAGATCTGAACCCTATGTGTTTGCATGAATATATTTGTGTTCTTGACCCTATCTATGAGTTGTTTGCACCTATTATGGTCCGGAACCGGCGATCCCAAAGGTGACAGCTTGGGACACCAAAGGGGATGGTCCATAATTTGAGGATTCCATGTATCCATTGAGTTTATTGCTTTGTTCCGGTGCTCTTTGACAGGAGTACCTTAATCTCCATAAGTTCCTTTTGGCCCCGTTCGTAGCGGGATGGTAGGACAAAAGATGTTGTGCAAGTTCTTATTGCAAGCACGTACAACTACGTGTGGGATACATGCCTAATGTTTGATATTTGCCTAGATGATCATTACTTTTCTGTGTGCCTTGCCCCAAGTTAGATTCATGATGTATCTCATCCATGCAGCGCCCAACCATCCATCTCCCTAGCCTACAGTGTTTCAATCCTGCTGGTTATTAGTTGTTACTTTTGCTGCCACCACCATCACTATCATATCACCGTTACCACTTATCTTTTGTTGCAAGTAAGTATATTTCAGGTGCGGTTGAATTGACAACTCAACTGTCAAAGCTTATAAATACTCTTTGGCTCCCCGTGTGTCGAATCTATAAATTGGGTTATTCTTACCCGCGAAGACTATCTCGATCCCTTACGGTTGAGGGTTATCAAGTACCGTTTTCTGGCGCTGTTGCCGGGGAGCATAGCAATATTTACAAAACTACTTGAAGTATCCTATCTGCTGCACTTCATCCGCTATGGGTAAGAAAGGAGACCCCAAGGTTCCGATCTTACTATCCACTATAAGAAGAGGTACTGTTCTGAACACTAGTGCTACACTTGATTCACCTTCTGTTATGAGTAAGTTTGCCTCACCACCACCACATGATGCCTCTACTGAAGCTGTTACTATGTCCGATACTTTTGATGATGCTTCTACTACTCTTGATGATATTGGTTCACTTGGTTATGCTCTTGAGAAACAGATCGCTGCTGCTGCAAAAAAAATCTGGAATTGAAATTCCTGTTACTCGCTACCCTATTGGTGGAACTTATGATTATCCTGATTTGAGTAAACTCAAGGAGAGACTCCTTGATGATGATTACATTATGCTTGATGATGATTTATGCAGGGAACTGACAGAGTTTGCCGACTCTAACCCTGAAGCTATTAAGAAGCTGCTTGAAAAACACTCCTTGAAGAACAAGACTGTTCCTGATCCTGAATTTGCTACATCTCCTATATGCATCAATGATCTTGATTATGATTTCTCTGTTGATCTTTCACTTATATCTATGGTTGAAGCTGACCCTTTTTATGGCAGAGAAAATGATGATGCTATTGCACACCTGACCAAACTCACTGAGTTGGGTGGCTTGTTTACCACGAATGAAAAGATACGAAACTTTTATGTGACTAAGCTTCTTCCTTTCTCTTTGAAGGAAGGTGCTAAAACATGGTATGATGCACTACCATGTGGTTCCATTAAGAGTCCTCAAGACTTAGCTCACTCTTTTGTTGATAAGTACTTTCCTGCTCATATGCAACATGCTGCTTTACAAAGAATTTATAACTTTAAACAGTTGCAGGATGAGCACCTCCCTAAAGCTTGGGGGAGGTACTGTAGTCTGATCCAGGCTAGACCAGGACATGGAGTCCCTAATAATGAATTAATCGATATATTTTATGCTGGTCTAACTGATGAATCCAGGTCCTATTTGGATAGTTGTGCTGGTTGTGTTTTCAGGAAAAGAACACCGGACGATGCAGAAGAATTGATGGGCAGGATTGCCAAAAACCATGAAGATTGATCCGTCCCTGAACCACCTCCACCACCAAAGAAGAGGGGCATGCTTGTTCTAAGCCCCGAAGATATGCAAGAAGCAAAGAAGTCTATTAAAGAGAAGGGTATTATAGCTGAAGACGTGAAGAATCTACCCCCTATTGAGAAGTTGTGTGAGCCTACCACTCACCCTCCTATGGTAGAGGTACACTCTCTTTTAGATTTCAACGCAAGTGACATCCCTCATGGTAAGCCTCCCGATCAATGTTTAGATGAGCTTGATAATTTTATTATGAAGCAAAGTCATTTTAATGAGAGGATACAAAGTCAATTGCATGATAATTCCCTTGTTATCAAAAGTTTGCTTGATGTTCTAGGTAGAACAGTTAATGATGTTAAATGTCTTGTGAAACATTTTCATATGGTTCAAACTCAGCTTGAACAAATTTCTAATGTGCAAAAAGATTTGCTTGCTAACAATACCAAACAAGATGATTTACAGGCCTTCGGGATTAAGACCCGAGGAGGAACTAGCACTCAAAATCCTCTCTATCCAGAGGGGCATCCGAGGAGAATCGAGCAAGATTCTCAAATGCAGGAAGAAGAAATTGTTGGCTCTCCAAAGAAGAAGAAGAAGAAACACAAGGAGGCTGACAATTCCAATGATCCTATTACAAGTGAAGAGCCAGCTGTTGATCCCAACAGTATATCTACCTCCGATGCTGAGACTGAAGAAGGTGCCGAACCTGAAGTTAAGGATAAGGAGAAGAATGATCCGCCTGAAGTTCGAGAAGAAGAAGCACCTGACAAACGCAAGAAGTACACTAGAGAAGACTTCGTCGCAAGAAGACATGGGAAGGAAACAGAACCATGGATACAGAAACCCATGCCCTTTCCAGGTAAGTCTCTCAAATCTAAAGAAGAAGAGCATTACAATAAGTTTTGTGAGTGGATGAAACCTCCTTTTCTTCAAATCCCTTTGACTGATGCTATTAAGTTACCTCCCTATTCAAAATATATGAAAGATATTGTTACTAATAAAAGAAAAGTTCCTAATGAAGCAATATCTACTATGCTTGCTAACTACTCTTTCAGTGGCAAGATTCCTGAGAAGCTTGGTGATCCAGGTATACCCACCATTCCTTGCTCCATAAAGAATAATTATGTCAAAACTGCTTTATGTGATCTTGGAGCAGGAGTGAGTGTTATGCCTTTCTCTCTTTACAAGAGGCTTTGTTTAGAGAAACTAATTCCTATAGATATCTCTCTTCAGATGGCTGACAAGTCAACAGCCGTCCCGATAGGTATTTGTGAGGATGTTCCCGTAGAAGTTGCTAATTGTTTGATCCTTACTGATTTTGTCGTGCTTGACATGCCCGAGGATGGGAGCATGTCCATTATTCTTGGTAGACCTTTTCTTAACACCGCAGGTGCTATTATTGATTGCAATAAAGGAAAGGTTACCTTCAATGTGAATGATAAAGAACACACGATGTATTTTCCAAAGAAGACCGACAAGAGGCATGGCCTCAACTCTATAGAAAATATCGAGACCGTGAAGATTGGAGAATGGGACTGTCCACTACATGTGCACCACACATACAAAACTATTATGGTGGGGACAATGTCCATTTAAGTAAAGGTGCAATGATCACTTCGTAAGAGGTAGGACTTTTTGCTCTATATTTGGTAAGACTTGATCAACCTTACTAGTGAGCATGTTTTATATAGGTAAAAAGTTGAGCTTGTTATGTTTTCATTTGTTTTAGCTTTTGTTCTCCTTGTTGTACCAAGTGTTTATGTTTTTGAAGCTTCACAATACAAATCACTGCTTTAAGTTTTCAGAAAGTTTTGCAGCTTTTTGAACTTCGAAAAATTTTCAACAGTGAAGTTTTCAGAAAAATTCCAGAAAAATAAAAATTAAAATTTCCTTGCCGGGAGTGACCCAGAGGCACCTGGGGCTGACCAGGGAGGGCCACCAGTGGCCCAGGCGGCCAGCTGGCGCGGCCTGCCCCCTGGCCGCGCCCATAGGGCGCCTGGGGCCCACAGGTCCCGCCTCCAGGTGAGTCTTTTTCCTCTCTCTCTCTCTCTCTTTCTCTCCGAAAACACGAGTTCTGCACCTGTTCTTGCGTTCTTGCTGTTCTTGGAGGCAATTTTCGATCTCTCTCTACAGCCTATCATTCGAGCTGAGATTTTGAACAAATACTCCCTGGTATGTAACTCCTCCACCCCTCCAATTAGATTTTTGGTTGGTGGCTTCATTTGTGAGTATTTAGTAGTTCTTGGTGCTGTGTAGATGAGCTTGCATGCATGTGAAGAAATTTATTTTCCAAGTTTTGATGCAAGTTTATGCCTTAGGTAAGTGAGTTGAGTAGTTTGCCTTAACCCACTTTGTTTAAATCCTTGTTTTTGTAATTTGCCAAAAATTTCAGAAATAGGTTTGTTAGGAAGGGCAAAGGGGTGGCTTGAGAAGAAGAAGCCCGCACGCTCCGATCGAGTTACTAGAGCCGCAGCTTCACCCTCGACTGCTAGGGTGAGCTACAATGAAGATCATGTGCCCCTAGAGTTGTTGGAAGACACAAATCCAGCACGTGCGATGATGTTCCCATGTGATGAATTCCTTGAAGCTGCAGGAATTAAGGATGAGTTTTATAATCTTTGTGCTAATGCAGGTCTGACACGGCTCGTCACGTGCCGTGTTGCTCAGTATCAAAAACTCACCTCCGGTTTCATTAACAGTTTTAGATATAACCTTGATACTGGTTCTATTGAGTTTAAAATTTACAATAATCTTTTGACCATGCCCTTGGAAAAGTTTTGTGAAATAATAGGTGTGCCAAACGTTGGGCGGACGGCGAAGATGACCTCTCAGCCCTCCGAGCCGAGAACCGTCTTCAACTCTCTCTGCAACATGGATACGAGGGATATTCATCGGTCAAAAATCTCCAGCATCTTATTCCCTCACCTCAGGTATTTTGCGTATTATGTTGCTAGAGGGGTGTTAGCTCGTGACAACACGAGCAACATTTCTGCTCCGGATATTGCTATCCTGGCAACCGCCCTCTCAGGGAGGTTTGATTATAATGTGGGTGCCTTAATTGCTCGACGCCTTGCTATGAACGGTAACAAGGGAGATTTATTTGGTGGCGCTTATGCCACACTTATCTTAGAGTATCTTAAAGGCACCCCACACCCTGATGATAAGCCTTTTACTTATTTAAGTTTTGATCTTGCTGCTATGAAAAGGCATAAGTTTGTTACCATGACTTCTGAGTTTGGTAACCTTGTTTATATCTTGCGTTTCTGAACTACCGCGGAACGCAAGATCCGTCTACCTGCACCTCTTTTGTTTGATTTTTCTCGCAGGAACGGATGGTCCTTTGATGTTATCCAGTTCGATGAGTTCATGGTCCAGCATCAGTTTCATAACCCCATGGAGGGGGTTGTGCCCGACGAGGAGGGGCACGGTGAGTTACCACCTTTTTAGGGGGAGACAGTCACCCAGTTTGGTGAAGGGTCTTCCTCTGCTTGGAGTGCGGACCCTTCTTCGTGGGAGGATCCGAGGACTTCGGTGTACGCGCCGGAATCCTTATACGACCCTTGGACTCACCAGTACCACCCCGGAGCAGGAGGCTCCTGGGGGTAGTAGCTACTACCAACTTAGGCCAAAAGTCTAAGCTTGGGGGAGTACGTGCCCTTCTCACTTTCCCATTGTATTATCCGTTTTATTTTTGTTCGCTTTGATCTTTTCGAAGTTTTTGCCCGTTCTTCTTTGTTTCTTTCTTTGCAAAAACAACAAAAAGATTTTCTCTTTCTTTTGCTTTCGTTCAACCTTTGAAAAAACCCAAAAAGATTTCCTTTCTCTCTTTAGTTTGCTTTGTTTTCAGAGTTCAGCTCGAATCCGTGATGGCATTTAATTATATTTCCTACGTTCGATCGTGCAAGTGACAAGGCAGTAATGACGAAGATCGACGGAAGGGAAGCAACAAGGAAAACCGGTATGAACTCTTCTTGTTTCTACTTTTGTACATATGCGTGTACTTATGATCTAGAGACCAGCTTGTAGCAACATAGTGCTATGTTTACAATGCTTTCCCAGTGGTTCATGCTTTCCTTGTGGCTAATCTCAAATAGCTAGAGTATATAATGTGTTGTTGAAATGATTTACATGCATTGCATTGTTCATAGTTTGGTATACTAAGGTGGTATTTCCCTTTGGAGAATTCTTGGATTGACTTGGCACATGTTTACACATGTTTAAGACTAAAAAGTCTGCTTTGCCTTGATGATCTTTGAGTTTCAGATTAGTTATATCACTTTCATGCCCAATTCAATGTTGCTTTGTCGCTCTGCATGATTATGACCGTTATTGCTCTCTAGTTGGTCGCTTCCCAGTCTCTTGCTAGCCTTCGCTCGCACTAAGCGGAATTCTGCTTGTGCATCCAAATCCTTTCAAACCAGTTATTCCATATGAGTCCACCATACCTTCCTATGTGGTATTTACCGGCCATCCTAACGAAGACTTTCTTGTACCATCTCGAAATTATTCAAATTTACTCCTGTTTTGTGCCTCTGTTTTAGCTCATGAGGAAGTAGTAGGTAATTCATGATCTTCTTATGTTGGACATGTTTTATCCCGGGATTGCATGTCTAATCTGCAAACCCCTAATACGAGGAGGGACTGGCATGAGTGCGCCTAGCTCAAAAAAGATAATCACAACCAACAAACCCTCCTTCACGCTTTGTTTATGAGAAATCAGAAAACTTTGGTAGTGATAAACAAAGGAGATTAAGGGGATGTGATCGTCCCCATCTTGGGAGCCGTTCCTTGAAACATGTCTAGCATAAGAAGTGATTGGGTTGTCTACTAGCATTCGTTGATGAAATATGCACCTCCCAAAATCAATTTTACCTCTGTTTTCAAAACCAAGAGCTCTGGTACATGTTTTGTCTTTGCTTTCAACCACGGGTTTTCAACCTCGCCATCAAATTCCACGGTTCGAGAGTCTCCACCTTCTTTCTTCAAAGCACCAACTAGGAGAGCATAATTGTCATTCTGAGTGTAATGTGCATTGTCCCAAAGTATTACATTGTCTTCTGCATGCTTGTGGTATTATTTATTCTGAAATTCTTAGTTCTAGTCTCCTTTAAAACTCTGGAGGAGTTTCTGCATTTATGTTTTGCTTCACTCATGGAGGCTAGCGAGATACCACTCTAGTATGTTCAAGCTATGTGCAATGTAATCTTGTCTTGATTTTCAGTAGCATATTATTTACTTTTAGTTATTTGTGATTGGTCACTTGAAAGAAGGATTGCTTCGTGCATTGTCCTCATAGCATTGTTTCAATACTTGCTAGACTCTTTTCGTAGTACATGCTTATATACATCTAATGAAGCAAAAGAGTTTGTCAAAGTTTTCTTTGTCGCGTCCAGTTCGTTGAACTGAATTGCTTGAGGACAAGCAATATGCTAAGCTTGGGGGAGTTGATACGTCTCAAATGTATCTACTTTTCCAAACACTTTTGCTATTGTTTTGCCCTCATTCTTGCATGATTTGAACTAAACTAACCCGGACTGACGCTGTTTTCAGCAGAGCTGCCTGTATGGTTTTATTGTGTGCAGGAAAATGGATTTTTAGGTGTCTCAGAAAATTCCAAGAAAAAACACAGAAAATCCACGCACCCGAAGGGCCATTGTGCCAAAGTGGGGCCAGAGGGCAGCCAGGGGGGCCCCAGGCGCCCTGCTGCCGCGGCCCCACCCCCGGCCGCGCTAGGAGGCCGCCTGGGAGGGTCCTCCCCCCTCTGGTGCCCTACCTTGGCTCCTATTTATTCCCGTGGCGAGGAAACCCCAGAACAGAAGTCGTTTTTCCAGTTTCCGTCGCGGAGCCGCCGCCACCCTCTGTTCTTCTTCGGGAGGGCTAATCTGGAGGCTGATTTGGCCTCCGGAGAGGGGAGATCATCGCCATCGTCATCATCATCACCACTCCATCCTCCCTCCATGACTTCTCCTTCCATGTGTGAGTAATTCCCCACTGTAGGCAAAGGGGATGGTAGGGATTGGATGAGTTAGATCATGTAATAGTTTATCAGATTGTTGGGGGCATGTTGCCTATCATCTACTTTGGTGTTTATCATCTTTGATTCAACTTGTTGCTCTTAATGCTTGTCACTTTGGGCCCGAGTGCCATGTTTTCAGATCTGAACCATATGTGTTTGCATGAATATATTTGTGTTCTTGATCCTATCTATGAGTTGTTTGCACCTATTATGGTCCGGAACCGGCGATCCCAAAGGTGACAGCTTGGGACACCAAAGGGGATGGTCCATAATTTGAGGATTCCATGTATCCATTGAGTTTATTGCTTTGTTCCGGTGCTCTTTGACAGGAGTACCTTAATCTCCATAAGTTCCTTTTGGCCCCGTTCGTAGCGGGATGGTAGGACAAAAGATGTTGTGCAAGTTCTTATTGCAAGCACGTACAACTACGTGTGGGATACATGCCTAATGTTTGATATTTGCCTAGATGATCATTACTTTTCTGTGTGCCTTGCCCCAAGTTAGATTCATGATGTATCTCATCCATGCAGCGCCCAACCATCCATCTCCCTAGCCTACAGTGTTTCAATCCTGCTGGTTATTAGTTGTTATTTTTGCTGTCACCACCATCACTATCATATCACCGTTACCACTTATCTTTTGTTGCAAGTAAGTATATTTCAGGTGCGGTTGAATTGACAACTCAACTGTCAAAGCTTATAAATACTCTTTGGCTCCCCGTGTGTCGAATCTATAAATTGGGTTATTCTTACCCGCGAAGACTATCTCGATACCTTACGGTTGAGGGTTATCAAGCACCCAAGAGGAACAAGCTCAAGGGTACCAAGCACCCAAAAGTAATAAGCTTCTCAACTTCACTTCCACGTATCACCATGGAGAACTCAAACCGATGCACCAAATGCAATGGAAAGGGCACATGGGGTGCCCAAGTCCTTCTCTCTCGAATCCCACCAAAGCAACTAATGCTAGGGAGGGAAAAGAGAGGAAGAACACGAAGAAGAACACCAAGAACTCCAAGATCTAGATCCAAGGGGTTCCCCTTACATAGAGGATAAAGTGATTGGTGGAAAGGTGGATCTAGATCTCCTCTCTCTTTCCCCCCCAAAACTAGTAAGAATCCATGGAGAGATTGAGAGATAGCAAGCTCGAAGAAGGTCAACAATGGGGGAAGAACACGAGCTCAAAGGATGAGGTTTAATGGGGAAGTAGACCCCCTTTTATAGGGGGGAGAAAATCCAACCGTTATGCAGCCCGAGCCCGCATCTGGGCGGTACTACCGCTGCCACAATAGTACTACCACTGTGGCAAGCAGGCATAGGGCAACCAAGACAGAGGAAGGAGGAGTACACGCACTACTGCGGTACTACCGCCCTGAGGGCGGTATTACCGCTTATAGGCGGTACTACTGCTCCCTACAGCCGATGGGAAGCAGAGGAGGGCAGAGTGCAGAGCAGCAGTTGGGGCGGCAGTAGAAGCGGTACTACCGCTTACAAGCGATACTACCGCGCCCTACTGCCGTCCCTATTGCCGCGCCCTTGCGTGGTCCTTTATAGAAACCCGACACGAAAAATCAAGACCACAGCAGGGATGACAGTGCCAGCGGTACTAGGCAGCGGTACTAACGCCTATGGGCGGTATTACCGCCCTGACCGCGGTACTACCGCTGGAGCAACAAGAAAACCCTGAACTGTCATAACTTCTACAAATGAGCTCCGAATTGAGCAAACTCAAGCTTGTTGGATAGAGGAAGACGAGTAGCACCAAAACAACGACGGGTTATAGTAAGAAGAGGCAGGAAGGTATGCCTAAGATATAGAGGAATGAACCCTCCATCAGAGAAGAACCGGCATAACCTCCAACATCGAAAATATCATAGAAGAAGCATGAGTGAACTCCATTTTCGATGAACTCGAGCTTGTCATTAAGATGACCATAAGCTCCAAATCTCACAAGGAGAAAAACCAAACAAGAACCAATAAAGATGATGCAAGGATGCAATGGTTTGAGCTCTCTACGAACGATACGATCAAGCTACTCATCGAGAGCCCCCCTTGATAGTACGACAATCGATCCTATGACCCGGTCTCCCACAACTACCATGAGACCGGTAAAATAGAAAACCTATCAAGGGCAAACCTTTGCCTTGCACATAGTCCACTTGAGCTGGATGATGATGATCTTGACTCCCTCAAACTGGACCATCTTTCTTGATTGCGTTGGCTCGGTGAAGACTAGTAGATTGCTCCCCCATACTCCACTATGGGTGAGCCATTCTTTGGCACATCTTCACAAGTCCATTGCCACCACAATGGACGGCAAGCTTCACGCATATGATCTCTTCATGATGATCCTACTTAAACTTGCACACCGCAACCTAACCCCACAAAGAACTCTCACGAATACCATGGGTTAGTACACAAAGCGTAATTGACAATGCTTACCATACCATGGGATCGGTTGATCCCTCTCGGTACATCTTCTATGCTTTGTGTGTTGATCAACTTGATTCACCCTTTGACTTAGTCTTGATCAACCTTGAATATTTCCAAATCTTTTCATTTGGATGATGTCTTGAAGGTAAATATGAATGATCACACACTCTTCTTCTTCAAGACATGCTTGCTATAAGCTCAACACTCACTACTAGGAAAACGGCTATAGATGATATGGCCACTAATGGCGCACCAGACATGTGGTGCGCCATTACTATATACTAATGGCGCACCATGTGTCGGTGCGCCATTAGTGTCCAAATACTAATGGCGCACCACATCCACGGTGTGCCATTAGTAACAATTTTTTTTTCATTTTATTTTTAAAACTACTAATGGCGCACCAGTGGATAGTGCGCCATTAGTAGTTAAACTAGTAATGGCGCACCACATCCACGGTGCGCCACTAGTAATTTTTTTTCAATTTTTTTTAATTTTTTTTCCATTTTTTAAATCTAGTAAGGGCGCACCACTTCCACGGTGCGCCACTAGTATTTTTTTTCATTTTTTTTTCAAAACTAGTAATGGCGCACCGTGGGAGTGGTGCGCCGTGAGAGTGGTGCGCCATTACTAGTTGAACTAGTAATGGTGCACCACTCCCACGGTGCGCCATTACTAGTTGAACTAGTAATGGTGCACCACTCCCACGGTGCGCCATTACTAACTTGGCCCAAAATTTCACCAACTGCACCCCCCGTGGACCGCATTTTCCAGTTTAAAAATAAATAAAAGAAAATGATGGAAATGTCAAAAAAATAAAAGAAAATAATTTTCCCATGTGATATGTGGTCTAGTTGTTGGGAAAATTTACAAATATGAATTTCGACTTTATTTGCAAAATATCTCTGGAATTTGTAAAATGGGCATAACTTTTGAATACGAACTCGGATTAAAAAGTTTTTTATATAAAAAAATCATCTACTCGAAAAGTTACATCCGAATTTAACTTACTAGTGGCGCACCGTTTGCTAGGTGCGCCACTAGTAACAGATTTGTTTTTCAAATTTTTGTTCAAATATGATACGTAATATGACCGGGAAGTTTGAAATATTTTTTCAAAATTTCATCATACTCATGAACATGAACAAAGTCCTAGACATCAAGAAGGTTTAATAGGATTGATATGATAGATATATCAACAAGTGCCTGTGAAGTGAGCTGGTGCTGGGGTTGGATAGAACTGCGAAGTTAAGCGTGCTCGGGCTGGAGTAGTGTGAGGATGGGTGACCTTCTGAGAAGTTTGACCGTAGAGTGCGATTTGACTTGAGATTAAGCATATTGACCAGAGATTAAGCCATGGGCTATACTAATGGCGCACCTGTGGTGCGCCATAAGTATACCTGTGGTGCGCCATTAGTATACCATATACTAATGGCGCACCACTGGTGCGCCATTAGTAAAAAATTCTAATGGCGTGGTGCTAGTGGCGCACCACTAGTGCGCCATTAGTAGACAAAAGTGGTGCGCCACTAGCATGCCTTTTTCTAATAGTGACTCATATGAGCAATCTTTGGATAATTCCTTAATAGCACCTTGGTCATCACAAACTCTCCTTGAAACCAACAAATGGACTCCAAGAAAAGCCTATGAACAAACCCTTCAAATGTAACTCAAGGCAACCATTAGTCCATAGAGATTGTCATCAATTACTAAAGCCAAACATGGGGCCATCGCATGTTCTTTTACCTTCTTTCTCAGCCATTGAGATAGATCACTTATAAGGATAACTCCAACTAACATACACAATTCCCTCACGAAGATCATTCATCTATTATGACCAATGGAATAATAATAGACGACCCATCGTATATGTTCATAAATCATGCAACAAAAAACCAAAACAAAACCAGATAAAAAACATTTTTTTATTAAGTGACAGTTCAACACAGTGAAACAAACACACTGATAATTACATCAGATGAATCACAATCATGTAGGACATCTCATGTGATCTTTATATTGAAGAACAATGGTGAGATGATGCCACATAGCTAATGTTATGGACCCATAATTCGAGGAGTACTACTCACACATGGTCATCACGACAGCAAGGTTGATGAAGATAGCTCCGTTGATGAATTGCCCCTTCGACAGAGTATCGGAAAATAACTCCATATTGAATCGCCTTGAAATGCGTGGTGGTGGCCGCATAAAAATTTCTCAATAAATCTTTCTGGGTGCATAAAGGCATAGGGGACGAGAGGCGTTCCCTAGGGGACGGCACGCCCCCTCGGCGTGGTCCATGCGTCCATAGAGATTGTCATCAATTACCGAAACCAAATATGAGGGCACCGCATGTTCTTTTACCTTCTTTCTCAGCCATTGAGATAGATCACTTATAAGGATAAATCCAACTAACACACACAATTCCCTCACGAAGATCATTCATCTAATTATGACCAATGGAATAATAATAGACGACCCATCATATATGTTCATAAATCATGCAACAAAGAACCAAAACAAAACCAGATAAAAACATTTTTTTTATTAAGTGTCAGTTCAACACAGTGAAACAAACACACTGATAATTACATCAGATGAATCACAATCATGTAGGACATCTCATGTGATCTTTCTATTGAAGAACAATGGTGAGATGATGCCACATAGCTAATGTTATGGACCCATAATCCGAGGAGTACTACTCACACATGGTCATCACGGCAGCAAGGTTGATGAAGATAGCTCCGTTGATGAATTGCCCCTCCGACAGAGTATCGGAAAATAACTCCATATTGAATCGCCTTAACATGCGTGGTTGTGGCCGCATAAAAATTTCTCAATAAATCTTTCTGGGTGCATAAAGGCATAGGGGACGAGAGGCGTTCCCTAGGGGACGGCACGCCCCCTTGGCGTGGTCCATGCCCAGACTATGCCGACCCACCACATGTGGCCCATAGGGCTCCCCGAGTAGCTCCTTTGCCCTCTAGTGTATTCTCAACTTCAATCTCCAGGACGTTTTTATTTTATTTTATTGTTTTGGTCTTCGAAAAAGTACTTTGCGCAAAGTAAAAAAAAACAGAAAAGTGTAACCAGCAATGGGCACTAGATTAATAGATTAGTACAATAAAATTGTATAAAGTGTCAAAACTATGTAATAATGATATAAAAGTAGCATGAACATAACAAAAATTATATATACATTTGAGAGTATCAACATGCTCAAACTTAATCCTACTCGTCCTTGAGTAGGTAGATGATAAAATAAATTTTTTTTTGATTGTGAATGCTACCTCAATAGGAAGGAGAGCAATGACGCACTGGTAAAGCTGTTGCCCCGTGATCACGAGGTCACGGGTTCGAGTCCTAGAAACAACCTGTTGTAGAAAATGCTTTGGACCCTTCTCTGGACCCTGCGCAAGCGAGAGCTATGTGCATCGTGCGGCCGTTTAATGCTACCTCAACATGAAGGTGGTATCACCCGTCTGCTGCTCCGACTGCGCCTTGTCATCCTCGGCTTGGGCAAGGTGGAACCGCTCCTCCGCCTCCTCCATCCCAAATCCGTCGGGCTCGACCCGTGCCCACCACTTCCTTCCCCGATCCCTTCCTCCTTCTCCTCCTCCTGCTCTGAAACCTCCATCTCTGCCTCACCCTCATCCGTAAGGCGAGCGGCGCGGTGTGCACCCATTGCACAAAGTTTCTCAGCAGCGGTCATCTCCCATATGATATCTGCCCGACGCTCGGGCATTAGCATTTTGTAGTAGATTACCATGGCAGACATGAAGGTCAGAGTGGAAAGGAAGGCAGTAGGGGATCCGGTGGTGACATGAAAGGGAGTGGACGTGTCGTCGAGTCTCCATATCTGCCCCACATATGGGATGGTACCGGGGTGGGGGGGGGGGGGGG
>LR738712.1:16764049-16775624 GCA_902687465.1 Secale cereale
ACCGGACAACCCAGATGTATGAGTAGGGTTTAGGGCCCTGGTTAGGTTACAATTTTGGTATACATGGAGTTCGGGCTGTCTGCATGACGTTTGTGGGAAGTGGGTCCAGTTGTAAATGTTTTTTAGAAATGTTTTGAAAGCGTCCACGCATGAACAAAGGTTGCTTGCTTGTAAATAAACAAACTAAATACTAAAATGGAAGAACACTACCAGTGGAAGTGAGTAAGAAGATTGACAGCTTGCAGCATGCCTATCTTTGGACAGGTTGTGATAAGGCGACCATTGAAAAAATGCAAGGTAAACTGGGAACTCGTCTGCAAGCCCAAGATCTTCGGTGGTTTGGTCATCCTCAACCTTCAAAAGTTTGCTACTACCCTTCGGCTGCGATGGCTTTGGTATGAATGGGCTGACCACCCCTCCCTCAAGACTTCGGTTGGGACGGGAACTCTGTGCATTGATGATGATAGAGACCTTTTTGCGGCAGCCACCAGGGTCAGTATTGGAGATGGATGTAAGGTGAAGATTCTGGGAATCATCTTGGTTCGATGGCATGAAACCCAAAGATATTGCTCCAACGATATTTGACCTCTTAAGAAAGAAATATTGCTCGGTCCAAAAAGCTCTCTTCAACAATTATTGGGTTAGGCAGATTGATACCCACTATGGGCTCACCATGGGGCATATTTAGGAGTTTGCCTTGCTTTGGGAGAAGCTATCTACTGTTACTCTCGACAACGATGTGCATGATACTATCCTATGAAAGTTCACTTCTCATGGAGAATACTCGGAGTCCCCTGCCTATATGGCGCAGTTTGCGGGACACATGACAAGTATCATGCCTGTTGTTGTTTGGAAGGGTTGGCCCCCTCTGAAATGCAATTTTTTTGCTTGGTTAATTATTCAAAACAGAGTTTGGACGGCCGATCGATTGCACCATTGTAGATGGTCGTAGTGCAACCTCTGCTGGCTTTGCATGCAAGTAACCGCGACGCGCCTTCTCTTCCAATGCAGGTTCTCCCAGCGTGTCTGGATCGAGGTTGCAACATGGTTGGTCTACATGGTGATGTGGTGAGGAGCTGGCGAAACGAGCCTTCGGTTCGAGAATGGTGGATTAAAAATATGATTGAGCGAGGAGATGAGAGAAAGGCTCTCGCCTCCTTGTTCATGCTTATGTCTTTGGAGATTTGGAAAGGGCGCAATGCAAGGTTCTTTTTCGTAATACCGCCGCTACGACGATGATGCTCGCCGTGAAGATAAAAGTGGAGGCCCATCTTTGCTATTGTCGGCGCCACCCACTTGAGTATTGTAATGTCACACGATTAGTTATTTCCCTTAATAATCAATAAAAATGGCAAATCTTGTTGCTTGTTTAAGTGAGCGACCACGAGAATAGCAGGCTAGCGGCGATCAGCCATGCACCATGCAAAAATGTCACAACTTTTTTTTGGATGGAACGGAATGTCACTCCCACTACATGTTTTTTCACCGATCCCCACCAAACTCCGGTAAACACGAGCTCACCGGCCGACGAGGCGACGAACTCACACCGCCGGGAAGCAAACAAAGGCTCTGCGTCTCGCACGCACGCTGTCACAAACTCACAATGTCACGGCCCACCTCAGCTGTCACGCACGCATGCATGCGCACCGCGTCCTCCCGACACGGCGGCTGCCTCAGGCGCCGCGCCGTGTCAGCCCTCTCGCCTGGTGTAGCCCATGCAAGCCTCCACCCCCGCCACGTACCCCGCCTCCTCCCTACGTGTCACCGCTTCTTCCACCTATATATCCCACCCTAGCCTCGACCCCCTCTCCACCCCAACTCACTTCACTTCACTTCAGTCCCCTCCAGCCCTCGAGCTCGATAGATCTCGGTTCACCTCACCGCCGGCCGGCGTAGCGAAGCAAGGTAGGAGCAATGGCGGATCGCGGGGGCTACGTGCAGGTGCAGCACGGCCAGTACGGCGGGCAGCACGGGCGCCCGATCGGGGAGCACGTGAAGGGCATGCTGCCGGACAAGGGCCCGTCGGCGTCGCAGGCGCTGACGGTGGCGACGCTGTTCCCGCTGGGCGGGCTGCTGCTGGTGCTGTCCGGGCTGGCGCTGGCGGGCACCGTGGTGGGGCTGGCCGTGGCCACGCCGGTGTTCCTGCTCTTCAGCCCCGTGCTGGTCCCGGCGGCGCTCACCATCGGCATGGCCGTCACCGGGTTCCTCACCTCCGGCGCGCTGGGGCTGGGCGGCCTCTCCTCGCTCACCGTCCTCGCCAACACGGCCCGCCAGGCGTTCCAGCGCACCCCGGATTACGTGGAGGAGGCGCGCCAGCGCATGGCCGACGCCGCCGCGGCCGCCGGCCACAAGACCCAGCAGGCCGGCCACGCCATCCAGAGTCGCGCGGAGGAGGCGCGCGGCGCCGGAGGAGGTGGCCACACCGGCGTCACCGGCGGAGCGGGGGCCGGCGCCGGCACCGGCACCAGGGCGTCGTCCTAAGCTGGAGCCAACAGACCGATGTCTGTCAGTCAGCCGCGCCCCGCAGGCCGCAGCAGGGCGCGCGTCGTCGTACCACCTGCTCTATCTATGCTAGTGCCTTCGTACGTGTCTACACGAGCGAGTGTGTGTGTTCGTGCGTTGTCAGTGTGTGTGTGTGTGTGATGTTTCTCTACTGTACTGCTCGTGTTCGTCCGATCGATCGGTTTAGTACCGAGTTGTGAATAAGAAAAGGCCCGGCCGGCCGCTTCGTTTGTCCATGCACTTGCTTCTGTGCTCGCTGCCGATCATTGACGTTGAGGAGATATCCATCTGGTCCATCCTTCGTACGAGACTACGTGTGTGTACACTGACGACTATCGAACCGCTAGAGAACAGCGGTGGCCTTGCAACGACATCAAACCTAGTGCCACATCACCAATGCAGGCGAAAACAAACGAACACACACCCGGGTGCAGGATTGAAGCCATCTCCCAAGGCAAAATATACATCACCATGGCTTGCTGGTCGCTTCACCATTTTGTATTTTAGAGTGAATGGTAGGAGTTTACTGCACAATGATGTTCTAGGGCATACAAATTGGATCAGGAGAAATACAGAAACCACACATGAGGCCTTGTTTGTTACTAGTGTATTTTAGGGAATTGTTGGGGATTATCCCGGTCAAATCACTAAAACCCTCACATATCTCAAAACACCGTTTGCTCAAAACACCGCTTGGTTCTAATGTACTTGAGTCATTTTTGCGTCACTTATTTTGGGACGGAACGCAAAAATGACTCAACTTTATACTAAAGTTAGTACAAAGTTGAGTCATTTTTGCGTCACTTATTTTGGGACGGAGGGAGTATTTGATATGTTTCATCGATAGAGGAAGGGGATACATGGGATTTTGAAGAGATTCACCCAATCCCTAGGGGATACATGGGATTTTGAAGAGATTGGATGAAGGTTGGGGTTTCACCCAATTCCTGTAGGGATTATCCCCAACAATCTGTTAAAAAACCCTATTAATTACCAAACAAGGCCTAACGTGTATTGTTCCGCGTGTTGAGGAACGAAAGAGGCACGGAGACGAACAAAAAATCACGGAGAGCAAAAAAAAAAAGATGAGATAAGGCAGCAGTACTACTGTTCTTTTTTGCATACATAAGCTCAATCTCGCCTGAAGAAATATGCTGACAAGCAGAGGAGTGAAAGATCATTTTCTGCGGGAGACATGGTTTGCTTGAAGCTCCAACCATATCCTTTTGGAATCTTAAATTCACTGAAGCTGATTTCTAAATACTATGGCCCTTTTCGTGTGTTGGAGAAGATTGGCAGTCTTGCTTATAAATTGTGCTTCTAATGTTGCTAATGTCAGTCAGCTCAAGAAACACTGTGCCGCTAATGTTGCTATGCCTTTTCCTGACCTGCCTATGGTTGGCCTTGATGGTCAAATTCAAACTGAACCAGTTGTGTTCGAAGTAGCACGTATTTCATATGCTTCATGTTTACATATTATTTAAAATGGCACAATTGCATTTCATATTCTTCATATTTACTCCCTCCGTTTCATAATATAAAAGCGTTTTTTACACTACACATAAGAGCGTTTTTGGCACTAGTGTAGTGTCAAATCGTTGTTTTTGACACTAATGTAGTGTCAAAAACGCTCTTATATTATAAGACGGAAGGAAACACTAGTGTATTGTAAAAAAAAACCTCTTACATTATGGGAAACACTCTTATATTTTTTGGACGGAGGAAAAAGCCCTCTTATATATTATATGAGGGGCTTTTATATTATGGTATGAGACGCTTTTATATTATGGGACGGAGGGAAATAGTAGTGTAGTGTCAAAAACGCTCTTATATTATAGAAACGCTTTTATATTATGAGACGGAGGGAAACACTACTGTAGTGTAAAAAACACTATATTATGAGAAATGTTCTTATATTATGGGATGAAGGGAGTACATATTAGCCCTTTCTCAAATACTTTAGGTGTTTACTAGCGCCCAAGAAGCGCGGCGCACACCAATTCCATCTGTATTTTACGAAAATAAGCAAGAAAACAATATGGATCATGCCAAAAAATAAAATAAAAAGAAGAATATTAATTCTATCTTTACCCCATGATCTCTGTAGGCACGTAATAAATATTAAATGATTTAAAAAATTAAGTAAACCGGCTAGTCTATTAATATGTTTTCATAAGAACCTATTTTTTTCCTTTTGTAGGTAACAAAAAGTGATGGGCACGGTAGTAATATGTAGCTGAATTCATTCTCATATGGCATGTTTGATCAATAATGAGATCAAATGGGATTGCTACCAATGTGTAAACCCTACATTAGGGAAATATTTCTTGTCCTATTTGTGCATCTTTTTCACCTACATTTCATATCTAGTTCTTTCATCCACTCTCAAATATGGATATATTTAATTAATTTCAAATTTCAAAATTTATAAGTAATTTAGACCCCAAATTTGTTGTGATGTAAAAATGAATAGTAATTGGCGGAAAACTTATTTTAACGCACTATCTATGAATGGCTAACCTGATAATAGGACGTTCAATCCATTGCGCTTTTCAAATTGTGATATATGATAAGTGGTATATCCATACTTTGGGAAATTTTGGCAGCTAAGGAACAACTGCTTAAGGGCATCTTCTGCCTTAGGGTTTTGGTGATGATGACAACACACGTATGGAAGAATCGTGCGCCATAGTTTTCTCAGGTACACATTGTGTGGCGCAAGACGGTTAGGATTTCCCTCTATGCGGAAAAGATCGAAGACGGAGTTTCCGGCGTTTTTATTCCTTTGGTTGTAGGATATTGATACGTCCAAAACGTATCTATAATTTCTGCTTGCTCCATGCCACTTTTGGGTGATATTGCTATGATATTCATACACTTCCATACACTTTTGATCATATTTGGACTAACTTACTAATCCAGTGCACCCCAGTGCCAGTTTCTGTTTTCGGCTGTTTTTGTATTTCAGGTTTTCACGTTTCGAGAACTACCCAGAAAAATCCAGAAAAAATATATAAAAAATCAGCGATCCGGAAACAACACTGCGTCCGAAGGGCAGCCTGGGGGGGGGGGGGCACAGGGGCTCCAGGCGCCCTGTGGGCGCGCCCCCCCTGGGCCGCGCCGGGGGGGCGCCTGGGCCCCCCGAGGCTCCCCCGGTGCCCTACTTTGGCATATATTTAAAGGGTTCCCCGTAACCCTCAGAACATGACTTCTTTTCGCGATCCCATCTCTGTTCCGCCGCCGCCGCCGCTTCCAAGATCGGGAGCACCAGGAGAACTCTTCCCGGCACCCTACCGGAGGGGAGGATCACCACCGGGAGCTTCTCCACCACCATGGACGCCTCCCGGATGACTCGTGAGTAGTCTCCCTTGGACCATGAGTCCATGACCAGTAGCTATGTGATGTTCTCCTCCCATTCTTGTGCTTCACTAATTAGTCCTCCTGAGCTGCCCTACATGATCGAGGCACCTATGTAATCCTTATGCTGTTGCTATGTTGAGTTTGCTGGGATCCGATGGATTATGAGATTATGTTCAGATTGATCTTGAGTAATATATTTGATTCACCTCTTTTATATTTTAGTTCATAAGTAATTCTTGCATGTTCTCCGTTGTTATTTATTGCTTTGGCCGAGTAATAGGTAGTGACTCCAAGAGGGAATGTTATGCTCGATTGTGGGTTCATGACCCTCGATGACTAGCTTGAGTGACAGAAACATGAGTCTAGGGGATGTGCTGTTGCCACAAGAGGGAAAATAACGGTGCTTGTGCCCGCGGGTGCAAGGATTGTTTACTTTACGCAAAGTTCTTTTAATGCAGTTGTCTGTTGCATTGAGTTTACACTATGGGTGGGACTCGCAACTTAATACCAGCGAGATGTTCTGGATAGATATCTCAAGGTGGATGATTAGTGGTAGATATTGATGGATTTCGATCTACTTACTTTGGCGTACCGCCCATGCTTTGAACCTCAACCTTTCTTGCAATGTAGTCAGCATTGGTTTGCGTTCGTGGTCCTGTCAATTGCCCAGCTGTAATTTATTTACCTCACATAGCTGTTTTATCGTCTTTTGGGAGAGAGACATCACTAGTGAACATCATGAGACTCCGGTCCATATTACCATCATTGATCACATCCACTATTTACTTTTCACTATTTACTTACTATTGCAAAAACTATCTATCACTACTATCATATTGCTTTTAACCCTTTGTGAACTACAAGGCCGGAGAGATTGACAACCTCTCTGTACTCGTTGGGAGCAAAGTTATTTGTATCTGTGTGCAGGTCCACGTTGATTGCTAATTGCGCCGTTAGCAGTTGACACCTACCTGTTGAACCTAGGAGTCTCTGGGGATTCGATCCTTGGCATCTTTGCTAGGGGAAAACACTTCTACTTACTGCATCTTACACCTTTCACTTGGGGTAACCAACGAAGGGTTCGAGGCCCATCAAGGAGTATTTTCTGGCGCCGTTGCCGGGGACTCCACTCTTCAGGATAGGGGAGTTGCATGCTATCTTTTATCTTTGCTTTTTAGTCTTGTTAGTTTACCTTTCATTTTTGCTTTAGTTCCTTTTTACCGAAAATCACAAAAATAGTTATCTTGCTTGCTTGCTATTATGGGTTCCACCGAGAACACCAAGTTGTGTGACTTCACTAGTCACAACAACGATGACTTTATCAGCACACCTATCACTACACCTACCACTTCAGCACGTTCATATGAAATTAAACCTGCTTTACTTAACTTAGTCATGAGAGAACAATTCTCCGGTGCTGGAGATGCTGCTGCTTTACACTTGAACAACTTTGTAGAACTTTGTGATATGCAAAAGTACCAAGAAATAGATGGTAATATTGTAAAGCTTAAGCTTTTTCCTTTCTCCTTGAGAGGAGGAGCTAAAATTTGGTTTCAGTCTTTGCCTAGAAATAGCATAGATTCATGGGACAAGTGCAAAGATGCTTTTATCGGAAAATACTATCCACGTGCTAAAATTATCCAACTTAGAAGTAACATCATGAATTTTAAACAATTGGATAATGAACACGTTGCCCAAGCTTGGGAACGTATGAAATCTTTTATCAAAAACTGCCCTACTCACGGTTTGACTACTTGGATGGTTATCCAAACTTTTTATGCAGGCTTGAACTTTACCTCGCGGAACTTGTTAGATTCGGCCGCGGGAGGAACTTTTATGTCAACTACACTTGGTGCTGCCACAAAGCTTCTCGATGAGATGATGACCAACTATTCCCAATGGCATACCGAACGCGCTCCAACAGGTAGGAAGGTAAACTCTGTCGAGGAGATTTCCTCCCTCAATGAAAAAGTTGACTTGATTATGTCTCTACTTTCGAAGCAATCTGCTGTTGTTCCTCGTGATGTTCCTTTAAATTCTTTGATTGCTCAAGAACAAGTAGATGTTAACTTTATCTTTAGAAATAATTTCAACAACAATGCTTATAGGAGTAACTTTGGTAACAATTCTAGACCGTTCCCCTCTAACTCTTATGGGAACAACAATGCTTATCCTAGTACCAAGAACTCCAATACTGAACTAGAGACCATGCTTAGAGATTTCATCACTACCCAAAAAGCCTTTAATAAGAATGTAGAAGAGAAACTAAATAAACTAGATGATCTTTCTTTTAAGGTAGACCACTTAGCCAATGAGGTAAAATTGCTAAAAATTGAAACTTCTCCTCTTAAGGAGAGGGAAGTCATCCCTATTAATGCTACTCAAGTACAAATTAATGAAAACATTAGGATGATGGCTAAGCTAAAAGAAAGATGGGCTAGAGAAAGGGAGGAAGAGGAAAGAATTAAGAGCCTTCCTACCCACCACACTGTTGCTACTATCCAAGTTATTGAAGATGTTCACACTCTTAGCACCCAATGTACTCCTGGTCCCAATGGACCTATTAATGGTGATGCTATAAAAACTACCAAACAGGTGAACCTTATGGACACCACTACTACTTTACTTGATGCTCGTGACCTTGATTTTGATAATTGCACTCTTACAGAAGTTATTGATTTCCTTCACAAAATGTCTAGAGATCCCCGCACTAGCACGCTTAACCTTGCCTTCACAGAGCATATCACTAATGCTCTCATCAAAGCTAGGGAGGAGAAACTTAGAGTAGAAGCCTCCATACCTAGAAAGCTAGAAGATGGTTGGGATCCTATGATAAAAATTTATTTGAATGACTTCTCTTGTTATGCATTATGTGATGTTGGTGCTAGTACCTCTGTTATGCCCAAAAGGATATATGATATGCTTAAATTGAAACCTTATGATTCTTGTTCTTTTGGTGTTCGTCTCGTTGATTCTTCCATAAAGAAACCTTTGGGGAGGATCGATGATGTTCTTATTGTTGTCAATGATAATTATGTGCCCGTTGATTTCACTATTATGGATATTGAATGTGATCCTTCGTGTCCAATTATTTTGGGACGTCCCTTTTTGCGCACCGTTGGTGCTGTCATTGACATGAAAGAGGGTAATATAAAATTTCAGTTTCCTCTCAAGAAAGGGATGGAACACTTCCCTCGTAAGAAGGTCAAGTTACCTTTTGAGTCCGTTGTACGGGCTAGTTATTCTTTTACTCTTGATAAAACTTGATCTATGCATTATGCCTAGCTTAAAGGCATAAAAGAAAGCGCTTTTGGGAGGCAGCCCACATGAATAAATTTTTTGCTTTTGTTGAGTCTTGATGTTGTTTACTGCTGTAGCATCATCATTGTATCTTTGCTTTTCATATTTGTGCCAAGTATAGCCTCTGATTGCTAGAAAGTTCAAAAGTTGTGAGGTGCTGTCCAGGAAACAGATTCTGTCCTTGGATAGAAAAATTCGTATAAAATCACCAGATCATCTTTTTGGTCTGAATTTTTTTGACAGCGTTCTCTATATAATTGTCTTTCGTGCGTCAGTTCTGAGTTTTTTGATTTGAGTTGCAGAAGTATCCCGAACAGGTCAATTACTGCCTGCTGTTCTGTTTTTCACAGATTCTGTCCTGTTTTGCCTTACCTTCACTTTGCAAATTGAGAACTTGCTTTTTCTTTGCAAAAACCTTTTGGCAACCTTGAGAAACAGTAGAACTTCAAGAATATCCTTATTTCCAGCAAGGTATAATTATTTTATTAAGGGTACTAATCTCGCTAATCAGATTATGATGAGTTATGTATGAAGGGAGTTTTCAAGTGTGCGAGGGAAGATGATAAAAAGATTCAGGAGTGTCAAGCGCTCAAGCTTGGGGATGCCCCCGTGCACCCCCAAGAAATATTCAAGGAGACTCAAGCATCTAAGCTTGGGGATGCCCCGTGCATCCCCTTCTCCATCAACATTATCAGTTCGTCTTTCGTTCCGCTATATTTTTATCACTTCATGTGTTATGTGCTATGCTTGGAGCGTCTTGCTTTTTAGTTTTTCATAACGAGTCGGAACCCAGCATTCCTTTATGTGGGAGAGAAACACGCTCCACTTCTACCTAGAACATAACATAGAATTTTCATGTCTATCTATGCTGTGTGTGTTCTTTGTCCTTTAAATAGCTACTATCGTGCTTTGCTCTTATTATTCATGCTTATCTTCTCAAGAGCTTTTATTTAGTTGGTTGCTTGAACTCTCTTTAATTACCATGCTCACCTTATTAAGAGAGTTTGCTTCCTTTGCATGGGTTAATGTGTCTATGATAAAGATGCTACTTTCATGATGGTGCTTAGTAGTTCAGGTTTCTTTTGGTTAATCTCAAATAGCTGGGGGGTTCCCAATGTGTTATTGGAGTACCAACTTGGTTTGTTTGCCTATGATGTGGTATGGTTTAGTAATATCTTCCTTCGAGAATTTATTTTGATTGACTTGGCTTATGCTCACGCATATTCAAGACTGTAAAGAAAGTCTGTCAAGCCTTGATGATCTTTTGTTTCTGAGTAGCGATATAACTACCATGCCTGATTCAATATTGCTTTGTCGCTCTGCATGATTATGACCGTCATTGCTCTCTTAGTTGGTCGCTCCCAGTCTTTTGCTAACCTCCACCTGCACTAAGCAAATTAACCATGCAATACATAGCTCATGGGAAAGTAGCCTAAAACTATTGTGGTAAAGAATATGTTGCCTATGTATCTTATTTCTTATAAGTTGCTTGCTAAGCGATAACCATGTTTCTGGGGACGCCATCAACTGTCACACTTTTGTTGAATATCATGTGAGTTGCTATGCATGTTCGTCTTGTCTGAAGTAAGGGTGATTTACCGTGGGTTGAATTAATATGCATATTGTTAGAGAAGAACATTGGGCCGCCAACCAAAGCCATGTATCATGGTGGAAGTTTTAGCTTGGACCTTAATCCTCAATCTCTCATGAGAATATGCTTATGCATTAAAGAGGAGTCCATCATCTATTTTCTATGTTGTCCCGGTATGGATGTCCTCAAGTTGAGATCTATCAAAAACGAGAAATCAAATGCGATCTATCTCCTTGGACCTTTGTACAGGTGGCATAGAGGTACCCCTTTGTGACACTTGGTTAAAACATATGCAATCCAATGATAACCCATGGGGATCTAAGCTAATTAGGACAAGGAGCGAGCACTATTGGTATTCGATGCATGATGCTTGCAACTTATAAGATGTTTTATGCATGACACATATGAAGTACTACTACCGTTGACACAATTGCTTCCATGTTTCCAAAATAAAAAGCTTTAGCACTTAACCTTTCTTTTACCTTTATGTTAAAGCACCAACTACTGAGAGCATGATTGTCATTCTGAGTGTAATGTGCATTGTCCCAAAGTAGCATTGTCTTTTGCATGATTGTGATATCGTTTATTCTGAAATGATTGTATCTAGTCATCACTTAAACCTTGAAGGTGCCCTTGCATTTATGTTTTGCATCACTAAAGGGGGCAAGCTAGATATCACTTGATCATATTTGCACATCATATTCATTGCAAATCTTTTTGATGTTTCAGTTTCATGTTGTAAAACTTTCAGTCATTTGTGATTTTCTCTTGAGGCAACTTAATTACTTTAGAATCATTGTCTCAGTAAGCTTTTGTCATATG
>LR738712.1:16785436-16809987 GCA_902687465.1 Secale cereale
GGGCAGCAGGGCTCCAGGCGCCCTGGCGGCGCCCCCCCCTGGGCCGCGCCGGGGGGGGGGCACCTGGGCCCCCCGAAGCCCGTCTGGTGCCCCCCTTTGGCATATATTTAGAGCGTCCCTCGAAACCCTCGGGACGGGAACTCTTTTTCGTGATCTCATCTCTGTTCCGCCGCCGCCGCCGCTTCCAAGATCGGGAGCACCAGGAGAACTCTTCCCGGCACCCTACCGGAGGGGAGGATCACCACCGGGAGCTTCTCCACCACCATGGACGCCTCCCGGATGAGTTGTGAGTAGTCTCCCTTGGACCATGAGTCCATGACCAGTAGCTATGTGATGTTCTCCTCCCGTTCTTGTGCTTCACTAATTAGTCCTCGTGAGCTGCCCTACATGATCGAGGCACATATGTAATCCTTATGCTGTTGCTATGATGAGTTTGCTGGGATCCGATGGATTATGAGATTATGTTCAGATTGTGATTGAGTAATATATTTGATCTACCTCTTTTATATTTATGTTCATAAGTAATTCTTGCATGTTCTCCGTTGTTATTTATTGCTTTGGCCAAGTAATACGTAGTGACTCCAAGAGGGAACGTTATGCTCGATTGTGGGTTCATGCCCCTCGATGACTAGCTTGAGTGACAGAAACATGAGTCTAGGGGATGTGTTGTTGCCACAAGGGGGAAAACAACGGTGCTTGTGCCCGCGGGTGCAAGGATTGTTTACTTTACGCAAAGTTCTTTTAATGCAGTTGTCTGTTGCTTTGAGTTTACACTATGGGTGGGGCTCGCAACTTAATACCAGCGAGATGTTCTGGATAGATATCTCAAGGTGGATGATTAGTTGTAGACATTGATGGATTTCAGTCTACTTACTTTGGCGTACCGCCCATGCTTTGAACCTCAACCTTTCTTGCAATGTAGTCAGCATTGGTTTGCGTTCGTGGTCCTCTCAATTGCCCAGCTGTAATTCGTTTACCTCACATAGCTGTTTTATCGTCTTTTGGGAGAGAGACATCACTAGTGAACATCATGTGACTCCGGTCCATATTACCATCATTGATCACATCCGCTATATCTTTTCGCTATTATTTACTATTGCAAAACACTATCTATCACTACTATCATTTGCGTTTAATCCTTTGTGAACTACAAGGCCGGAGGGATTGACAACCTCTCTGTACTCGTTGGGAGCAAAGTTATTTGTATCTGTGTGCAGGTCCACGTTGATTGCTAATATCTGGCGCCGTTAGCAGTTGACACCTACTTGTTGAACCTAGGAGTCTTTGGGGATTCGATTCTTGGCATCTTTGCTAAGGGAAAACACTTCCACAACACTCCATCTTTCACCTTCCACTTGGGGTAACTAACGAGGGGTTAGAGGCCCATCAAGGAGTATTTTCTGGCGCCGTTGCCGGGGACTCCACTCTTCAGGATAGGGGAGTTGCATGCTATCTTTTACCTTTGCTTTTTAGTCTTGTTAGTTTACCTTTCAGTTTTTGCTTTAGTACCTTTTATCGAAAATCACAAAAATAGTTATCTTGCTTGCTTGCTACTATGGGTTCCACCGAGAACACCAAGTTGTGTGACTTCACTAGTCACAACAACGATGACTTTATCAGCACACCTATCACTACACCTGCCACTTCAGCACCTTCATATGAAATTAAACCTGCTTTACTGAACTTAGTCATGAAAGATCAATTCTCCGGTGCTGGAGATGATGCCGCTTTACACTTAAACAACTTTGTTGAACTTTGTGATATGCAAAAGTACCAAGAAATAGATGGTAATATTGTTAATCTTAAGCTTTTTCCTTTCTCCTTGAGAGGAGGAGCTAAAATTTGTTTTCAGCCTTTGCCTAGAAATAGCATAGATTCATGGGACAAGTGCAAAGATGCTTTTATAGGAAAATACTATCCACCTGCTAAAATTATCCTACTTAGAAGTAACATAATGAATTTTAAACAATTGGATAATGAACACGTTGCCCAAGCTTGGGAACGTATGAAATCTCTTATCAAGAACTGCCCTACTCATGGTTTGACTACTTGGATGGTTATCCAAACTTTTTATGCAGGCTTGAACTTTACCTCGCGGAACTTGTTAGATTCGGCCGCGGGAGGAACTTTTATGTCAACTACACTTGGTGCTGCCACAAAGCTTCTCGATGAGATGATGACCAGCTATTCCCAATGGCACACCGAATGTTCTCCAACAGGTAGGAAGGTAAACTCTGTCGAGGAGATTTCCTCCTTAAATGAAAAAGTTGACTTGATCATGTCTCTACTTTCGAAGCAATCTTCTGTTGATCCTCGTGATGTTCCTTTAAATTCTTTGATTGCTCAAGAACAAGTAGATGTGAACTTTATATCTAGAAACAATTTTAACAACAATGCTTATAGGAGTAATTTTGGTAGCAATCCTAGACCGTTCCCCTCTAATTCTTATGGGAACAACAATGCTTATCCTATCACCAAGAACTCCACTACTGAACTAGAGACTATGCTTAAAGATTTCATCACTACCCAAAAAGCCTTTAATAAGAGTGTAGAAGAAAAACTACATAAACTAGATGATCTTTCTTTTAAGGTAGACCATTTAGCCAATGAGGTAAAATTGCTAAATATTAAAACTTCTCCTCTTGAGGAGAGGGAAGTCACTTCTATAAATGCTATTCAAGTGCAAATTAATGAAAACATTAGGATGATGGCTAAACTTAAAGAGAGGTGGGCTAGAGAAAGGGAGGAAGAGGATAGAATTAAGAGCCTTCCTACCCACCACACTGTTGCTACTATCCAAGTTGTTGAGGATGTTCAAACTCTTAGCACCCAATGTACTCCTGGTCCCAATGGACCTATTAATGGTGATGCTATGACTATAGAAGCTACGAAACATGTGAACCTAAAGGACACTACTACCACTTTACTTGATGCTCGTGACCTTGATTTTGATAATTGCACTCTTACCGAAGTTATTGATTTCCATCACAAGATGTCTAGAGACCCCCGCACTAGCACGCTTAACCTTGCCTTTACAGAGCATATCACTAATGCTCTCATCAAAGCTAGGGAGGAGAAACTTAGAGTAGAAGCCTCCATACCTAGAAAGCTAGAAGATGGTTGGGATCCTATGATAAAAATTAAATTGAATGACTTCTCTTGCTATGCATTATGTGATGTTGGAGCTAGTACCTCTGTTATGCCCAAAAGAATATATGATATGCTTAAATTGAAACCTTATGATTCTTGTTCTTTTGGTGTTCGTCTCGTTGATTCTTCCATAAAGAAACCTTTGGGGAGGATCGACGATGTTCTTATCGTTGTCAATGACAATTATGTTCCCGCTGATTTCACTATTATGGATATTGAATGTGATCCTTCATGTCCAATTATTTTGGGACGTCCCTTTTTACGCACCGTTGGTGCTATCATTGACATGAAAGAGGATAATATAAAATTTCAGTTTCCTCTCAAGAAAGGGATGGAACACTTCCCTCGAAAGAAGATCAAGTTACCTTTTGAGTCCGTTGTACGGGCTAGCTATTCTTGATAAAACTTGATCTATATGCATTATGCCTAGCTTAAAGGCATAAAAGAAAGCGCTTTTGGGAGGCAGCCCACATGAATAATTTTTTTGCTTTTTTTGTGTCTTGATGTTGTTTACTACAGTAGCATCATCATTGTATCTTTGCTTTTCATATTTGTGCCAAGTATAGCCTCTGATTGCTAGAAAGTTCAAAAGTTGTGAGGTGCTGTCCAGGAAACAGATTCTGTCCTTGGATAGAATAATTCGTATAAAATCACCAGATCATCTTTTTGGTCTGAATTTTTTCGACAGCGTTCTCTATATAATTGTCTTTCGTGCGTCTGTTCTGAGTTTTTTGATTTGAGTTGCAGAAGTACCCCGAACAAATCATTTACTACCTGCTGTTCTGTTTTTCACAGATTCTGTCATGTTTTGCCTTTCCTTCATTTCGCAAACCAAGAGCTTGCTTTTTCTTTGCAAAAACCTTTTGGCAATCTTGAGAAACAGTAGAACTTCAAGAATATCTTTATTTCCAGCAAGGAACAATTATTTTATTAAGGGTACTAACCTCGCTAATCAAATTATGATGAGTTATGTATGAAGGGAGTTTTCAAGTGTGCGAGGGAAGATGATAAAAAGATTCAGGAGTGTCAAGCGCTCAATCTTGGGGATGCCCCCGTGCACCCCCAAGAAATATTCAAGGAGACTCAAGCGTCTAAGCTTGGGGATGCCCCCGTGCATCCCCTTCTCCATCAACATTATCAGTTCGTCTTTCGTTCCGCTATATTTTTATCACTTCATGTGTTATGTGCTATGCTTGGAGCGTCTTGCTTTTAGTTTCCTTTTTAGTTTTTCATAACGAGTCGGAACTCAGCTTTCTTTATGTGGGAGAGAAACACGCTCCACTTCTACCTAGAACATAACATAGAATTTTCATGTCTATCTTTGTTGTGTGTGTTCTTTGTCTTTTAATAGCTACTATCGTGCTCTGCTCTTAGTATTCATGCTTATCTTTTCAAAGAGCTTTTGTTTAGTTGGTTGCTTGAATTCTCTTTAATTACCATGCTCACCTTATTAAGAGAGTTTGCTTCCGTTGCATTGGTTAATATGTCTATGATAAAGATGCTACGTGCATGATGGTGCTTAGTAGTTCAGGTTTTCTTATGGTTAGTCTCAAATAGCTGGGGGATTCCCAATGTGTTATTGGAGTACCAACATGATTTGTTTGCCTATGATGTGCTATGGTTTAGTAATATCTTCCTTCGAGAATTTATTTTGATTGACTTGGCGTATGCTCACGCATATTTAAGACTGTAAAGAAAGTCTGTCAAGCCTTGATGATCTTTTATTCTGAGTTGCGATATAACTACCATGCCTGATTCAATGTTGCTTTGTCGCTCTGCATGATTATGACCGTCATTGCTCTCTTAGTTGGTCGCTCCCAGTCTTTTGCTAACCTCCACCTGTACTAAGTGGACTGACTGCTTGTGCATCCATATCGTTTTAAACCATTTATGCCATATGAGTCCACCATATCTACCTATATGTGGTATTTCACCGCCACTCCAAGTAATTTACATGTGCTACCTTTAAAACCTTCAATATTTGCAATACATAGCTCATGGGAAAGTAGCTTAAAAACTATTGTGGTAAAGAATATGTTGCCTATGTATCTTATTTCTTATAAGTTGCTTGCTGAGCGGTAACCATGTTTCTAGGGACGCCATCAACTGTCACACTTTTGTTGAATATCATGTGAGTTGCTATGCATGTTCGTCTTGTCCGAAGTAAGGGTGATTTGCCGTGGGTTGAATGAGTATGCATATTGTTAGAGAAGAACATTGGGCCGCCAACCAAAGCCATGTATCATGGTGGAAGTTTTAGCTTGGACCTTAATCCTCAATCTCTTATGAGAATATGCTTATGCATTAAAGAGGAGTCCATCATCTATTTTCTATGTTGTCCCGGTATGGATGTCCTTAAGTTGAGATCTATCAAAAACGAGAAATCAAATGCGATTTATCTCCTTGGACCTTTGTACAGGTGGCATAGAGGTACCCCTTTGTGACACTTGGTTGAAACATATGTAATGCAATGATAGCCCATGGAAATCCGAGCTAATTAGGACAAGGTGCGAGCACTAGTGGTATTCGATGCATGAGGCTTGCAACTTATAGGATGTCTTATGCATGACACATATGAAGTACTACTACCGTTGACAAAATTGCTTCTATGTTTTCAAAATAAAAAGCTCTAGCACATAACCATTCTTTTACTTTTATGTTGAGTCTCCACCTTCTTTTAAAAGCACCAACTACTGAGAGCATGATTGTCATTCTGAGTGTAATGTGCATTGTCCCAAAGTAGCATTGTCTTTTGCATGATTGTGATATCGTTTATTTTGAAATCATTGTATCTAGTCATCACTTAAACCTTGAAGGTGCCCCTGCATTTATGTTTTGCATCTCTAAAGGGGGCAAGCTAGATATCACCTTATCATATTTGCACATCATGTTCATTGCAAATCTTTTTGATGTTTCAGTTTCATATTGTAAAACTTTCAGTCATTTGTGATTTTCTCATGAGGCAACTTAATTACTATAGAATCATTGTCTCAGTAAGCTTTTGTCATATGACTATAAAAAGTCCTATATGGTTAATAGCATGTCACCACAGAAATTATTCTTGTTATCATTTACCTACTCGAGGACGAGCAGGAATTAAGCTTGGGGATGTCGATACGTCCAAAACGTATCTATAATTTCTGCTTGCTCCATGCCACTTTTGGGTGATATTGCTATGATATTCATACACTTCCATACACTTTTGATCATATTTGGACTAACCTACTAATCCAGTGCACCCCGGTGCCAGTTTCTGTTTTCGGCTGATTTTGTATTTCAGGTTTTCACGTTACGAGAATTGTCAGGAAAAATCCAGAAAAATTATATAAAATATCAGCGTTCCGGAACCTACCCCGCGCCCGAAGTACAACCGGGGGGGGGGGCACCAGGGCTCCAGGCGCCCTGGCGGCGCGCCCCCCCTAGGCCGCGCCGGGGGGCGCCTGGGCCCCCCGAAGCCCGTCTGGTGCCCCCCTTTGGCATATATTTAGAGCGTCCCTCGAAACCCTCAGGACGGGAACTCTTTTTCGCGATCTCATCTCTATTCCGCCGCCGCCACCGCTTCCAAGATCGGGAGCACCAGGAGAACTCTTCCCGGCACCCTGCCGGAGGGGAGGATCACCACCGGGAGCTTCTCCACCACCATGGACGCCTCCCGGATGAGTTGTGAGTAGTCTCCCTTGGACCATGAGTCCATGACCAGTAGCTATGTGATGTTCTCCTCCCGTTCTTGTGCTTCACTAATTAGTCCTCGTGAGCTGCCCTACATGATCGAGGCACATATGTAATCCTTATGCTGTTGCTATGATGAGTTTGCTGGGATCCGATGGATTATGAGATTATGTTCAGATTGTGATTGAGTAATATATTTGATCTACCTCTTTTATATTTATGTTCATAAGTAATTCTTGCATGTTCTCCGTTGTTATTTATTGCTTTGGCCAAGTAATACGTAGTGACTCCAAGAGGGAACGTTATGCTCGATTGTGGGTTCATGCCCCTCGATGACTAGCTTGAGTGACAGAAACATGAGTCTAGGGGATGTGCTGTTGCCACAAGGGGAAAACAACGGTGCTTGTGCCCGCGGGTGCAAGGATTGTTTACTTTACGCAAAGTTCTTTTAATGCAGTTGTCTGTTGCTTTGAGTTTACACTATGGGTGGGGCTCGCAACTTAATAGCAGCGAGATGTTCTGGATAGATATCTCAAGGTGGATGATTAGTAGTAGATATTGATGGATTTAGGTCTACTTACTTTGGCGTACCGCCCATGCTTTGAACCTCAACCTTTCTTGCAATGTAGTTAGCATTGGTTTGCGTTCGTGGTCCTGTCAATTGCCCAGCTGTAATTCGTTTACCTCACATAGCTGTTTTATCGTCTTTTGGGAGAGAGACATCACTAGTGAACATCATGTGACTCCGGTCCATATTACCATCATTGATCACATCCGCTATTTACTTTTCGCTATTATTTACTTTTGCAAAACACTATCTATCACTACTATCATTTGCGTTTAATCCTTTGTGAACTACAAGGCCGGAGGGATTGACAATCTCTCTGTACTCGTTGGGAGCAAAGTTATTTGTATCTGTGTGCAGGTCCACGTTGATTGCTAATATCTGGCACCGTTAGCAGTTGACACCTACTTGTTGAACCTAGGAGTCTCCGGGGATTCGATCCTTGGCATCTTTGCTAAGGGAAAACACTTCCACAACACTGCATCTTTCACCTTCCACTTGGGGTAACCAACGAGGGGTTAGAGGCCCATCATGCCCCCTGCCCCCGTATATAAAGGAGCAAGGGGGGAGGCCGGCCGGCCCCTCTATGGCGCGCCAAGGGAGCAATCCTACTAGGAAAAGGATTGCAATCCTATTCCTAGTAGGAATCACCAAGAGGGAGAAGGGGGGAAGGAAGGAGAGGGAGAAGGAGAAGGAAAGGGGCGCCGCCCCCCCCTCCTTCCTTGTCCAATTCGGACCTAGGGGTGGGGGCCGCGCGGCCCAGCCCTGGCCCTCCTTCTCTCTTTCTCCTATGGCCCATTAAGGCCCATAGCTTGCCCGGGGGGGGGGGGGGTCCGGTAACCCCCCAGGACTCCGGTTAATTCCGAAACTTTACGGAACACTTTCGGTGTCCGAATATAGTCGTCCAATATATCAATCTTTACATCTCGGACATTCCGAGACTCCTCGTCATGTCCGTGATCTCATCTGGGACTCCGAACTACCTTCGGTACATCAAAACTCATAAACTCATAATACCGATCGTCATCAAACGTTAAGCATGCAGACCCTACGGGTTCGAGAACTATGTAGACATGACCGAGACTCATCTCTGGTCAATAACCAATAGCGGAACCTGGATGCTCATATTGGCTCCTACATATTCTACGAAGATCTTTTATCGGTCAAACCGCATAACAACATACGTTGTTCCCTTTGTCATCGGTATGTTACTTGCCCGAGATTTGATCGTCGATATCTCAATACCTAGTTCAATCTCGTTACCGGCAAGTCTCTTTACTCGTTCTGTAATACATCATTCTGTGACTAACTCATTAGTCATTTGCTTGCAAGGCTTATTATGATGTGTATTACCGAGAGGGCCCAGAGATACCTCTCCGACACTCGGAGTGACAAATCCTATTCTTGATCTATGCCAACACCACGAACACTTTTGGAGACACCTGTAGAGCATCTTTATAATCACCCAGTTACGTTGTGACTTTTGATAGCACACAAGGTGTTTCTCCGGTATACGGGAGTTGCATAATCTCATAGTCATAGGAACATGTATAAGTCATGAAGAAAGCAATAGCAGTAAAACTAAACGATCATAGTGTTAAGCTAACGGATGGGTCTTGTCCATCACATCATTCTCCTAATGATGTGATCCCGTTGATGAAATGACAACTCATGTCTATGGCTAGGAAACATAACCATCTTTGATCAATGAGCTAGTCTAGTAGAGGCATACTAGGGACACATTGTTTTGTTTATGTATTCACACATGTACTAAGTTTCCGGTTAATACAATTCTAGCATGAATAAAAGACATTTATCATGATATAAGGAAATACAAATAACATCTTTATTATTGCCTCTAGGGCATATTTCCTTCACTGGTACCCTAGCAGGGGTTTCCCGCATTCACCGGTTGTACCGGTGTCTATTGCGGAAGTACCGCTCCTATGCGTTTCTGCACATAACGGCTGGATCCGTGGGGGCCTATTTAAGGAGGTGCTTCTCCTTCCTCCCACCCACCTCTTGCCTCTCTCTCTCCTCCATTACTGCCCTTAAAGCTCTCTTGCCCGATCTCTCTCTCTAGCCAGTCAAACTCATTGATTTGCTAGGGATTGAAGGAGGAAACCTAGATCTACACTTCCACCAAAGGATATTTGATTCCCCCATACTTTCTTGTGTGGATTTTGTCACTCTTGGGTGCTTGGGCGCCCTAGACGGAAGAGGTCACTTCGGAGCCACATTCCATTGTGGTGAAGCTCCGGGGTTTCGTTGGGAGCCTCCAATTAAGTTGTGCAGAGAGCCCCAACCTTGTATGTAAAGGTCCGGTTGCCGCCTTCAAGGGCACCAATAGTGGAATCACGGCATCTCGCATTGTGTGAGGGCGTGAGGAGAATACGGTGGCCCTAGTGGATTCTTGGGGAGCATTGTGCCTCCACACTGCTCCAACGGAGACGTACTTCCCCTCAAAGGGAAGGAACTTCGGTAACACATCCTCGTCTCCACCGGTTCCACTCTTGGTTATCTCTCACCTTTACTTGTACAAGTTTTATTGTGTTTTATTCCTTGCTAGCGTGTATGCTTGTTATTGTTGCATCATATAGGTTGTCAACGTAGTTGCAATTCTAGGCAACCTATTTCGTTGCTAAGTTTAATTTGGTCAAGAAAAGCTAAAAATTGTTAGTTGCCTATTCACCCCCCTCTAGTCAACCATATCGATCCTTTCAAACTGGTTCTACAATAGTTTTTTGAGCAAACACTACCCTCCACGGATGATCTATTGTCTTTCATTTTTTTCCTTTTTCCTTGAATCTGTCAAAGAAATAGAATTGGGAGTGGAGTGGAGTGGAGTGAAGAGGTTGGTCGAGTGACAATTTTTAGTTTCATGTCGCCCCTTGTCGTCGGTTGCTTATAGACTGTTGTGATGGGCGTGTCGTAGAGGTGGCTTCAGTAATCGCATTGTGGTTAAAGCCTCGATATGGTTGGCCACAGGAAGGAGAAGCAGAGGTAGACGATAACAACAACACCGGTTATTCTCCTTGCGTAGGTGAACGCACCGAGGGAGTAGAAGTCTTAGTTTTTTGGGGGATTTTTTCCTGCCATTTATTCTGGATTATTGTTCACTTGAATGCATGGTGCTGATTTATTGTTTTTATTGTCCCGGTTTATTTGGGTGTATTGCTCTGGATTACAATTCGTGTATTGTTTTGGTTTATGGTTTGGATGTCTAATGTTTCCGATGTACTCAGGTGTTGTTCCGTTTCACTAGTTTTACTGTTGCGGGTCGAAGGAGTCTCAAAGTAAAATTGGGTTTATTTTTATATTTTTTTTTGATTAATGTTCATATGAATGCATAGTGCTGGTTTACTATTTTTATTGTCCCGGTTTATTCGGGTGTATTGCTCTGGGTTACAATTCGTGTATTGTTTTGGTTTATGGTTTGGATGGGCTAATGTTTCCGGTGTACTCATGTGCTGTTCCGTTTCACTGGTTTTACTGTTCCGGGTCGAAGAAGGAGGAGTCTCAAAATAAAATTGGGTTTATTTTTATATTTTTTATTTTCCTTTGATTAATGTTCATATGAATGCATAGTGCTGGTTTACTGTTTTTATTGTCCCGGTTTATTTGGGTGTATTGCTCTGGGTTACAATTTGGTTATTGTTTTGGTTAAAAATATGTTGGAACCCCTTAAACCTTTAAAATAAAAAGAATATAATCTCATAACGCCACCCATTATTATATGAAACTCTTGTTAAATTATAGTGTATGTATGTGTGTTACGGTGCATATTTTAATATTCTTACAGATACACACTACATGAATCAACTAATGTGCCGTCTGTGGAACTCTTCGTCGTCAGCTTTTCATCGGAGCTGACGGTAAAGACCACTTTGCCGTCTGTAAAAAAACACATACGACAAAGCATCACTTGGATTGTTGGGCTGAGACCAACCAATTGCGTGTAAATCACCGTGAGGCATTTAATAAAGAATCCAAAAAAGGAAAAAACAAAGCCTTGCCGGTTAACCCTTTACATAATTCTCCGATCTAAGCAGCACAGAAATAAAATTACAAAAGGAGACCAATCCACTGCCGGCTTGGTATATGTGTATGTGTGTCTATATTTATTTTGAACTGATATGTATATATTTTCCCCTAAAGCTACTGTTCAAAAGAAAGTACTGTATAGAACAAAGTACTGTTCATGTACGATTGTTGTTTGAATTTGGTTACTGTTTAGATACAATTACTGTTCACGGGAGGGTGATGGTAAGTGGATGGGAACGTGGCATTGGGCTCAACAGTAAAATGTACAGTAGACAACAACAAAAATTCAAAAAAAGAAGAAAAAGAGAAAGCTTCCCACTTTAGTATTGTTACTTATAAACAAACAAAGTTTCATGCACATCCCCACTAATTCATTTGAAGAGCTTTCATACATTCATAGCTGTTATGTTGCTTGACAATCGCTACTCCGTGCATCATCATCGACTGTATGGTTCACCATTACCTGATGATTAGTCAACGATTATGCCATACTTTATTTCACTTTTGACTTCTGATTAACCTCCATTATTGTTATTTTTTCCCTTTAAGTGTAAAGATAAAGGCTCGCGCTAGAAAATGCATAGCTCTAGATTAATAAAAAAAGAGATTGTGTAGTTGATGTGCTTGACCAACACTTTGGCCGCTTTATTTAGATACATTATAACTAAGCACTCTAGGAGCTCTCTCAGGCCTTCACTATCAACAGCTGTCCAATTCATGATATAGACCTAGCTGGCCGTCCGATCCATGTTTGATTTCCACCTAGCCGCTACATGGGTCGCTGTCTTAGGGTCGCTTCTCCCGTGACAATTTTGAGCCTGCTGGTTTGTTGGACCGTTTCGATATTTTCTAGGCCGACTTCTTGTTGGCTCGTGTTTGATCGCTTTTCAAGGAGAAGAGCTCAGAGGCCCGTGTAGCACCGCTCAATCAATCGAGCCCGCGTCAGGTCCAGTGATGAAGAGAAGGCCTTGCTGCCGAAACATGAGTTGCAACGATGAGGACCTCAAGGCAGTTTGGATTGCGTCCTGAGCAGCACTAGCCTGGCCTGGACGTCTGCCTGAAGTATGCCTGGAGTCTGTTCGGTTGCTACCCAGGTTTTCTCCCTGGTACCGGCACACTGCAGCACGCCTGGGTTGCTCCCTGGTCCACCCTGGTCCAGGCACCAGGCATCGATCCCAGGCAACCAAAAACGGACGCCTGGACACCATGCAACCTCTTTCCTCTTTCTAATCTTGTACTTATTTATTTTAATAACATGATCCACAATGCTTTTTCTATTGGAATCTGTGCCATTGCAACCTAAAGCGTAGTACCAGCTTTCTCAGGCCGGGACAGCAACCAAACACCACATATCCACCGTGCCTGGCCAGGCAGAAATCATTGCATTCCCAGGCTATATCCAGGCACCAATTTTTGGCTGGCATGGAACCCAGGGCACCACCCAAACTGGCCCTCGTCCAGCGAACCAGACTTCGCCAATCGATGACGTCAAGGGATGCAAAGGGGAGCAGATGCCTTGCATAAGATTGGAATTGATCCACCCACATTAAGACGAGGAGTAAATTAAACCAACTGTTTCTACAACCATTAATGGCTGCCAAGGTGCGTCACTCACTGGCGCATGATGACGGAGGTGCGTTACAGTCTAGCTAGGTTTACTTCCTGCGCATTGGCATGCCTATATATGATCTGTGTCGTTCCGCTGTTTCGTCGGCCCTTCTTTCTCCTAGAGTACCACTACAAGTCTACAAATCGCAATCCCTGGCCCTGCACCCGTTCAGTTCAGTCTGAAGTATCTTTTTGCCGAGCGACGGCCAATGGCCACTCCTCCCAGGACCAAGATGCCCCTTCCAATGCAGTGAAAGAGATGCGAGGGAGCGTATTCTGGCCTCATCTCCCTCTGCGTGACAATACAAGCACCATCTTTCTTCAAAATGGAGACATGGTGATGCTGCCATGCTGGCAGCCATGCGTCCCGAGACTATGCCATCTTCCTCGCTGTCAGCCCTGACGACGTCACCACCCCGGCGAGAGGAAGAGGCGATGGGAGCTACTGCTTTGGATCGCGGATGGACTCGTCACTACGGGTAGAACCTATTATGAGTTGTGGTTCTTGAGATACACTAAGCAGGCAAGCATGTCAGGTAAGGTCCATATAGATCAGCGAATCTTATGTAAATACGTACGTACTCCCTCCGTTCCTAAATATTTGTCTTTCTAGAAATTTTAACAAGTGACTACATACAAAGCAAAATGAGTGAATCTACACTGTAAAATATGTCTACATACATCCGTATGTTGTAGTTCATTTGAAATGTCTAGAAAAACAAATATTTGGGAACGAAAGGAGTATAAGGCAAAGAAATCAACTACGCCTTGTGTCTCCAGTAAAAAAGGAAGTCAAATACATACACCTTGTGTCTCCGGTACAACAAGAAGTTAACTACGTATTGTGTCTTCAGTAGTTCAGTGCTAATAACACATACTCCCTCCGTCCTAAAATTCTTGTCTTAGATTTGTCTAGATACGGATGTACGTTTTAGTATTAGGTACATTCGTATCTAGACAAATTTAAGACAAGAATTTTGGGACTGACGGAGTATATTGCTGCTTTAGGAAGCTTCGTGCGTCAAATCAATAGCAAATACTCGAGTAAGTGCTGCATGGCGCGTGCCCGCGACCTTTCATGCGTTTGGTTTATTGAGTATGGGAATGGGATGATTATAATACAACCGAGACAAAATGAGTAGCAGTTGTGAGATCACCTCCCGATTTAGAAGTTCTGAAGCTCTTTTAATGCGTTGGATGGGCCAAAACTGTTGATATCTTACTTCTATGTTCAAGGATACACCTTACAATTTTTTGTGCCAACTTCGCCAAGAAAAAAAAGAACTTATAAACTGATGTTCAATTTAGTTTTTGCTCCATCCAATAAAATGACCCTTTCCCCTATGAAGCTATATGTGTTTACATATTTGACCCATTTTTGTTTTCTAAAACGATTGAAATACCCTCACTTTAATTACTGACATTGTATAGATAGGTTTTACCAATTTAACTTCCATGTTTCGTTCCTTCATATATGAAAGAAAATTCAAACCATCCTCTTGAAAAAATGGACGGGTGCGGCAACGCGCGCCATCCATGATCTAGTGATAAAATTAAGACTCATCATATACTATGGTTTCATGATACACCTAACATTGTATCTGAACCTAAAAGGCATTGGCGAATTTGATATAAAAGCATTAATCCATGAAAGGCGAGAAGTGAGAGTGATTTTACTTGTACTTTTTGATTTTTTTAATCAATTACACAATATTGCGTTGCATCGCTGTTCTTTAAAGTCATACCTAAATTACATCGGATTGATTATAATTCATATTCGTAGCATTTACAATCAAAATTTGTGTTGTTATCATGCTCGAGGACAAGTATGGAGTCAGCCTGGTGATGCTGATACGTCGCAAATATATGTACTCCCTCTGTAAACTAATATAAGAGCATTTAAATCACTAAAATAGTGATTTAAACGCTCTTATATTAGTTTACGGAGGGAGTATTTATTATTATTATTGCACACTAGGTTTATATCATTTTGGCATAATTTGGCATCAACTTTTTTTTTCTGAACTAACCTATTAACTCAGTGTCCATGTCAGTTGTTGTTGTCTCCATGTTTTTGGACTTTCAGAAACATCAATTTTATGGAGCTTCAAAAATCACAAAAGAAACTCTAGAAAATATTTTTTAAATGAGAAGCTTCTAGGACATAGGTCCCATCTGGGACCCCACACAGCCAAGGATGACAGTTTGGTACACCCATGTGGTCCCCCTGTGGCTCTGAAAATGTATATTTTTTGTTCGCTCCAAAAACCCTATCATTCAGGAGTCTTTCTGTTTCCACCACCACACCTCTCTGTTTCAAGGTGATCCAATATAGAGACCTTTTCCAGTGCTCTACCGGAGGAGGAAATCATCTCGGTGTCCATCTACATTAACTTGAAGGCCGCCATGATCACTCGTGAGTAGTTTCCTTTGGACTATGGATCCATATCAATAGCTAGCTCTTTTCTCTCTCTGTTGCTTCTCAATACAAATATCACATGAGCTGCCCTACATGATTGTGATCCATTTGATGTAATTTGTTGTTGCATTTGTTGAGATGTGATGATTTGTCACTGTATGACCAGATCTATCCATGAATTCTTTTGAGATCAATTTGGTTTATGTGCTGCATAATTCTTACTCATATATGCTCTTCGATCTTTTTGCCTTTCTTTGGCCAAGTTCGATGGATGATCTCCAAAAGGAAGTTGTGTATGTTAGTTGGGTTCAATCTTGTAAGTAATCTACTGCAAGGGTATAAAGTGGAAAACGCTATCATTGTATTGTATTGTTGTCATTAGGGATAACAAGATGATTGCGTAGTTGTCCTTTTGAATGCAGGGTGAAGACATTGTATCATCTACTTCACGTCATCATGCTTAATGCAATATTTTGTTTCTTTAACTTAATACTTTGAGATGCATGTTCGGTGACGTCTATAGATGTTTGGACGTGATGCTCATATGCAACTATACCATGTATAATCATACTCATAAAACTGTAATTTGATCGATGCGGAATTGTATTGGTTCATCACACCTTGCTATTTCGTTTGGAGATAAACCACTAGTGAACCTATGGATCGCGGTTGATTCTTCTTCCTATTGCTTCCAACCTCCATCAACGCTCTTTACAATTCCTCACTTTTATTTCTTTAGAACTTAATCTCCCATACACACGTGTGTTTAATCCTTGTAACTAACAAGGCTAGTAAGATTGGCAATCTTGCTTGTTTCATTAGGGGTCAAGGTAGTTTTGTGTTTGTGTGTGTAGGTATTGATCATTGGCTTCTTAGCAAACTCCTACTAATTCAATAAACCTTAGGGTCATCCACTTTTAGGAAAAAAATGTTTGCTATAAATACTTAAACTTGGGGGATCCAACACCTTCCTAGTTGAGAGGAAGCAATACTCAAAACCAAAAAATAGGAAAGAATTCCCATGATTTTATCTTTGTACAATTCAACACATTATTCGCCAGCCCAGAGCCATCACACCATGGATGGGTGGATGTTGTAGTTGGAGATCTCAAATCAGCAACCCCTCTTGCGTTCTCAATCGAAACACTAACAACCATCACTAGAGAGATATCCTTGGTGGCCACAACAGTCATTAATAATCTTACTCACTACATACCCTTGACCTACTATAGTACCCCCCGCGCCCCGAATTAATTGACTCAGATTTGTGTACATACAGATGTATCTAGACACATTTATTTATTAGATACATTCATATTTAGAAAAATCTAAATCAACGAATTTGGGACGGAGGCAATGAAAGTCTTGCTAGTTTCCTTAGAACCAACCAACTTCAGTGATTCCATTGCTAGCCCCTATTTCTACAATAGTTAAAATGGAGGTCGTAGCCATCATTGTCGCCATCACAGTTCGGATGCATGATGTCTGCTAGAACTACGTCGGTATTTCCCCAAAGAGGAAGGGATGATGCAGTATAGCAACGGTAGGTATTTCCCTCAGTGATGAGACCAAGGTTATCGAACCAGTAGGAGAACCAAGCAACACAACGTAAACAACACCTGCACACAAATAACAAATACTCGCAACCCAACGTGTAAAAGGGGTTGTCAATCCCTTTCGGGTAACGGACGTGATAGAGTCATAAATATTGATAGATTGAACGCCAAATAAGATAAATTACATCAAGGTATTTTTGGGTTTTTGGTTTAGTAGATCTGAAACTAAAAAGCAAAGGAAAATAGATCTCAAAGGCAAATAATATGAGAAAGAGACCCGGGTGCCGTATATTTCACTAGTGGCTTCTCTCGAGAAAATAGCAAACGGTGGGAAAACAATTACTGTTGGGCAATTGATAGAACTTCAAATAATCATGATGATATCCAGGCAATGATCATTATATAGGCATCACGCCCAAGATTAGTAGACCGACTCCTGCCTGCATCTACTACTATTACTCCACACGTCGACCGCTATCCAGCATGCATCTAGTGTATTAAGTTCATGGAGAAACGTAGTAATGCAATAAGAACGATGACATGATGTAGACAATATCTATTTATGTAGAAATAGACCACATCGTTTTATCCTTAGTAGCAACGATACATACGTGTCGGTTCCTTTCTGTCATTGGCATCAAGCACCGTAAGATCGAACCCACTACAAAGCACATCTTCCCATTGCAAGATAAATAGATCAAGTTGGCCAAACAAAACCCAAATATCGGAGAAGAAATACGAGGCTATAAGAAATCATGCATATAAGAGATCAAAGAAGACTCAAATAACTTTCATGGATATAAAAAGATAGATCTAATCATAAACTCAAAGTTCATCGAATCCCAACAAACACACCGCAAAAGAGTTACATCATATGGATCTCCAAGAGACCATTGTATTGATAATCAAAAGAGAGAGAGAGAGAGAGAGAGGAAGCCATCTAGCTACTAACTACGGACCCGTAGGTCTACAAGGAACTACTCACACATCATTGGAGAGGCACCAATGGAGATGGTGAACCCCTCCGTGACGTTGTCTAGATTGGATCTGGTGGTTCTGGACTTTTCGGTGGCTGGAATAGAATTTCATCGACTCATCTAGGGTTTCTGGAATATCTGAGTATTTATAGAGCGAAGAGGCAGTGCGGGAGGCCACCGAGGTGGGCACAACCCACCTGTGCACACCAGGGGGCCTAGCGCGCCCTGGTGGGTTGTGCCCCCCTCGGGGCACCCCCCAGGTGTAGCTCTGGCCCATTGGATGTCTTGTGGCCCATAAAAATTTCCAAAAAGTTTCGCGGTGTTTGGACTTCGTTTGAGATTGATTTTCTGCGATGTAAAAAACATGCAGAAAACATCAACTGGCACTTGGCACTATGTCAATAGGTTAGTACCAAAAAATGATATAAAATTGCATAAGTAAAAGAAAGACCCTTCATAGAGGGAAGTAGGGATTTGTAGAGGTGCCAGAGCTTAAAGTTTAAATTGAGAGATAAAATTATTCTGGGAGGTATACGCTTCCCACTAACAAAAACGACTCAAGGTTCCCAACACTTTCCATGCTAGATATATCATAGGCGGTTCCCAAACATAAAATAAAGTTTATTCCTTTTCCACCAAACTTTCACAATCCATGGCTAGCCGAATCCATGGTTGCCTTCCATACCAACACTTTCCAAGGAATTTGTTATTTGACAACATAAAGTAAATTTGTTTTCCATTTCAGGACGGGGCATCCCTAATACCTTTGCCTTACTCTCGTGCAATGACAAGTGAATAAACACTCATCGTGAGAATAACACATCTAGCATGGAAAATATTGGCCACCCCTCACCACCTCGCGAGCGGTATGGGCACACAAAATGGAAATTTATTTTGTAAATTAGAGATGACACATACAAATTTGCTTAGAACGGCAAGGGAATACTGTCGGATCTAGAGTTCGGCAAACCCTTGAGGTTCGAACACTGGGGTGCACACGAAGATCTCTCCTTCCCACTCTAGCTCGCTCTCGCACCGATTCCTAGGCCTAGCTCATCATGCCCGAAGAACAAGAGACACAAGGATTTATACTGGTTCGGGCCACCGTTGTGGTGTAATACCCTACTCCAGTGTGGTGTGGTGGATTGCCTTGTGGGCAAAGGATGAACAAGTACACGGGAAGAACAGCCTCCTGAGGAGAGGTGTTCTTGTGCTCGATGAGCTAGTGAGTGTGAGGGTGGTCTGGAGCCGATCCCCATCTAAGGTTGGGTCCGCTCAAGATGAGATGCCCCATATGGTGGTGGCTAGCCCTATTTATAGAGGCCCCGGTCCTCTTCCCAAATATTGAGCGGGAAGGGATCCCACAGCGGCCAAGTTTGAAGGAGGACAACTAGTACAAGCTATCCTGACAAAAGGTGGTCTTCGCCTGCCAAAGGCTCTGGCGATGACGTCGTCGTGGGCTTCGCGGTGACCTTCGCCCTGCCGTCCTGCTGGTCTTGGTCTCGTTGCACCGATATGGAAACCTTTTCCTGATGCCTCGGGACTCCTCGCCTGCGCTTGCCCCTTTAGCACCAAAGAGGAAACTAGCTTCCTGCGCCCGCTGGCGTCCGCGTGGCCTTGGTCATCATGGCTCACGTCACGCGGACCTCGCGAGGTGTCCCTTGCCTTGATATCTCCGCTCCTCTGGAGCCAGCCTAGTGAGGCCGCCCCTGGGGAGGTCTTGTGTCATCTGCCTTGCAAGGCTTGGCCCCTCGCGAGGGTCTTGAGTGTATTGCTGATGAAGATGGGTCATACCTGGCCACTGGATGAGCCACGCTCTGGGACGCAGGCAGGCAAGTCTGGGTACCCCCATTCCCAGAACACCGACAGTAGCTCCCGGGCCCTAGGCGCGCTCGGACTTGGCTTCGCGGCGAAGCTAAGGGTTAAGTGTGGAGTGCCGCGGGCCCCAAAAGCCCGCGACCTTTATTGACACGTGGCGATTGATAGGACGTGGGCGTCTCCGCTTCCCCCACGCTGCCTCGGCAACTACACAAATTGACGAGTCCCTGCATGCACAAAGACCATCATTACCTACGATTACGAAGGCTGACAGTTGGCCTTCTCCTGGTTATAAATGAGGCGATGGGCGGAGGCCCTGTTGTCCGTTCCGCTTGCTTCTTCCTCTTCCTCCTTGCTCCCTGCGAGGAATCAAAGTCAACCCCATGGGGGTGTGTAAAGAACATGTAACGCTTTTGCTCCGATGCTTATTATCCTCGCTAAGAGACCCTATTTGCAAGCCTCGTTCCGGTAGTGTCGCTCCTTTTTACCCTTTCAGTAGCTTGGTGCTCTACGCCGGCAGGTCCCATTCCCAAGGCAAGCTACAGCCGTCGTTTGTATGCCAGGTCGCGATGCCATGGTCAAGGGCAGGAGGTGAGAGGCCCGGGGTGCGATAAGAGCTCCTGAGGCGCGATGCTCAAGAGGTCCCCCTTGGCGTGCAAGCAGCTTCTGGAGGCTAAAAGGGAGGTGACATTGCCGATGTGTGACTACAGAAACCAACTCTTCAAGTGATGGCGGCACGCCGATGGGATGCATGACTTATCTTGACGGGTCTGAGGTGATTCCACAAGCGGTGTGCCTGGCTTGCTTCCGATGCCGCGTGGCTGAGATTTCATGATTTCCTTATCGCTTGCCTTAGTTCTACATCGACAGAGCCCGACCCCGCGCATACCTCAGCCGCCACTGGCTCGTCCGGGTCGCTAGGACGATACCAGGGAGTGAGGGGCTAAGTGGCCAGTTAGGCTCCTGAGACGCGATGCTCAGGGGTTCCCCTTGATGTACAAACGTCCCTCGAGAAGGAAATGTTGGACTAGGCCTTGGTGTTCTGCATCGGCAGGGCCCGACCCCACGCATACCTCAGCCGATGTCGGCTTGTCCGGATCGCCAGGACAAGACCAGGGGTGAGGGGCTACGTGGCCAGTTAGGCCCCTGAGACGCGATGCCCAGGGGACCCCTTGGCGTATGAACAGACCTGAGCTCTCTAAGCCGGCCTCCCCTTCTCACGTCCTTCTTGGTGCTCTGCATCCTCGGGTCCCAACCCTCGAGCGAGCCGCCGCTGGTATGCCAGGTCGTGGTGACGTGGTCAAGGCCAGGGGTGAGGGCTGGAGAGTCAGTAGGAGCCCCTGAGACGCGATGCTCAGAGGCCCCCCTTTAATGTGCAAGCAAATTACGTGAGAAGGGGAGACAGGCGGGGTCGCCTGCCACCGTGCTCCTGAGATTCCTATGGGTAGTCTGAAGGAGCACAACTTAGAACCGCGTCTACCGCTGGTCCATTGATCACTTCACAGGAATACGTAGGCACCGAGGACCTGGTGAGGTCACGTATGCGAGGCAAGCCGCGAGTCAGAGCCCGATCTCTTTGATTTGTCAGCGTTGCAGGGACGAACCCGAGCACAAGCGCCGTGCCAACGTGTTCAGCCCCCATTGCGGGATGAGCATAAGTCCATTAGGCAGCGAGGGAAGCCAAAAGAGGTGGTGAGTGAGCAGGTGATGTCCATAAGGTAAATCATAAGGGGAAATGAGCTAACCCAAGCGACATAAAATGCGATACATGCCACAGGGACGGACCCGTGCGGCCTGGGATGATGCGGCCCGAGGGGCGCCCCCAACAAGGTAAATTAAAGATGCAAGAAGGATACATGCCGCAGGGGCAAGCCCGTGCGACCTGGGAATAATGCAGCCCGAGGGGCGCTCCAAGCTGAACAAAACCGGAAAATGTCACCTGGCATAGTTGGTGAAGTGGCGTTGATGTAGCTAGAGACGCTCGATGCAGATGTTGCTCCTCACGAGCCGCCTGACTTTGGGGCCTCGCGAGACTCCGGAGGCTCCGAGAGCTCGCGAAGAACCGAGGCTAACTCCGCCAAGATCTCCTGATGCCTGGCATCGTGAGTTGCCAGGACTTCCCGCATGTGGCGCTGGTGCAGGGCCGCCTGGTTCGGCAAGCCGAAGGGCATGCGAACGTAGCTGTGAGGGGGACTGACGGTGTCAAAACCGGCGGATCTCGGGTAGGGGGTCCCGAACTATGCGTCTGAGGATCGATGGTAATAGGAGACTGGGGACATGATGCTTACCCAGGTTCAGGCCCTCTCGATCGAGGTAATACCCTACTTCCTGCTAGATTGATCTTGATGAATATGATTACAAGAGTTGATCTACCTCGAGATCGTAATGGCTAAACCCTAGGAGTCTAGTCTGTGATTCTGTTGTTTCTATTCTACCCTAGCCTCTACGAACTAGACCCTCCAGTTTATATATGTACTGGAGGGCCCTAGGGTTTGTACATAACCATCTTGCAGAAGAAGGAAAGATTACAACCGAACCTAAAACCTGCCATTATACGTATACAGGAGTCCTATCCGGATATGACAGATGATCTTAAGCAATGATATTCACGGCCCACCAGTCCGGCCCATCACGAGTTATCCGGCCACATGAGGACCCCTCTATCCAGGACTCCCTCAGTAGCCCCTAAACTTGCCTTCGATGACGATGAGTTCGGCTTCCTTATTATCTTCGGCATTGCAAAGCGGGTTCCTTCTTCCGAATATATCTTCTGCAAAAAGTGTATTGTGTTCAGCTCTGCATGGTTAGTACAACCCTTAGCCTCGAAGGCAAGGCTTTTGAAGGAATATTAATAATGTGTCTTTACTGACAACTTTTTGGTGAAGTGCCGGGTCCATCCCACTAATATATCAGACCATTTTATTTGGCCCTAGTTTTGCGTTTCGAGGTATAACCCCACTCGGCACGTCTTATCAATACAGAGATTGTGCCCGCTTATTAGGGGATCCTTATTAATGTGACGTGAGCATCCAAATAGCGCATTACGCACGATTGCTTTGGGAACCGGCGAGGTCTGCGGCTAAAGTGGGGGGACGCTCTATATTTGCGTTGTTATAAAAGGACATCAATCCCTTTCATTAGCCCCACGCTTTCCTCAAGCCAGAACTTTCCTAATCTCCCTAGCCCCAGCATCCTTATCTCTTGCGCCGGCAGTTCTCCGTTCCTTGACCACCACTTCCTTCCCAGCAATGGCTGGATCCGGCACCAAGGGCAAGTGGGAGGCCACCACGATTACTAAGAAAGCCGTGGAGGATCTTCCGAGCGCGGGCTATCTCGCTGCTAATATCGCGCACCGAGTCCCCGCCTAGGACTAGGTGGTTCCCTCCTAGAGGCGGGTGAGACAGTCGTGTTCCTCTCGCACTTCGTTAGGGGGCTAGGATTTCCTCTACACCCCTTTGTACGGGTGTCGGGGGAAACTGTCCTCCCACGAGCACCTATGGGATCGGAGACCCTTCTACGTTGCGGTAAGGGAGCGGAGGGTGCACGGAGAGCAGATCGAGGGGCACACGCGGGCAGTTTACCCAGGTTCGGGCCGCGATGACGCGTAAAACCCTACTCCTGATTTTGGTTGTATTGAGTTTTTGGAGCTCGGGAGCTTGAAGATCTACAGTACCAGCTGCACCGAGCGAGGAGTGCGCAAGTTTCTGGAGTCGAACCCCCTCTACGTGGTGCATGGGCCTCCTTTTATAGCTCAAGGGGTCACCGACAAGTGCCAACGTAGAGGAGGGTAAAAGTGTAAATTTGGTGGTAGTTGCAACAGTGCATGAACAGTGCATGAACAGTGGTCTTCACCTAACCTTGACGGTGGGGGACAAGGGCATTTAATGCCCATCGCCGTCGACCCCAAAAGCGGTTGTCCATGCGTCTCCGTTCGCCACGGCGGTAGCCTCGTCACCGCGGCTCGCCAGCATGTCCCTCAGGCTGCACAGCCATCTGCCACGCGCCCCTGGAAGGGCCCCAGGTCGACGCGTGGCCGAGTGAGCTGGAGCGCAGGCACACAGTGTGAGCTTCCCCCGGCAAGCACCTTGCCGGGGCCGCTATCTTGCCGGACCCGGAAGCTTGCCGCTTCCCGGGCCCTGCCGGGGCGCACGATGCGCCGCGATGTATCTTTTGCGGTGTTATCCTTTGGCTTTCCTGGCAAGCACCTTTTGCCAGGGTCTTGTGCTGAAAAGATGTCCTTGAGCCTGGTGCGGCCTTCCCGGCAAGCTCCTCTTGCCGGGGTCTTGTCTTCTAACTTGAATACTTTGTTCTTGAATGGCTTGAAGGAGTCTGGAGCGGGCCTCGGCAAGCACGTGGTAAGTCCTGCCGCGGGAAGCTGCTACTGCCCGTGCACAAGTTGGGGTACTAAGGTACCCCTACCTTAGTACACCGACAGGAGCCCCCGGGCCTGGGCCACACACGGTGCCGAGCGCTGTTGGGCCAGGCCCAAGACAGTGCACGGGCACACGCGGCCCACGGCAAGCCGTATCCCTCTCCGTATCCGCTGCACCCCTCCCTAACGGCACGCGTCGATTGCGGCGTCGTGGGAGAGATCGTGGCCTATTCTTTAATGGGAAATGCAGAACGTCCCCCACTCACCCCTTAAAAGCAGAGGAAGCAGGGGCAGTTCCCCCCATCGTCTTCATTGCGCCTCGAGTCCTCAGAACCCCCCCCCCCGCCGCTTCCTGCTTATGCCCTTCCTCCAC
>LR738712.1:16810047-16831406 GCA_902687465.1 Secale cereale
AGGCGAAGAGCGACAAGGCGAAGAGCGACAAGGCGAAGAAGGAGAAGTCTGAGCAGGCGGCGAAGCTAGCGGCCATGAGGAGAAAGAGTGTGGTCTTCCCGCCAAGGCTCGGCCCGAGGGAGCTGCGGGACAAGTACTACTTGTTCTGGGCGAGGGAGACGAAGGATCATCCCCGCACCCAAGTCCTCCCCGCCGTGGCCGTCGACATGTTCCCGGGAGGTTACTACTTCTTCGCTGCATTCTTCTACTGCGGTCTTTGCCCTCCGTTCTCGGAGTTCTTCTGCGACGTGATGAATACGTACGGCTTTCGTCTCTTAGATTTCACCCCCAACGCCGTCCTCACCCTCGCCGTTTTCGCACATCTGTGCGAAAACTACGTAGGAGTCCACCCAAATGTAGCTCTTTTCCGCCACTTCTTCACGCCTAGAGTAGAGTCCGGATGCCCTCTCTCCGGCGGCATCTCTTGGATCTTCAGGCTGAACAAGAAGGAGGCGTACTTGAAGGGAGAGCTCCGCGGCAAGTGGGAGGAGTGGCGGGCAGATTGGTGTTGGATCCTGGAGAAAGATCCCGAGCAGTTTACCTTGCCGCGCCAGACTGCCATAGTGCGCGGCAAGGATTGGAGTGACTTGGCCCCGGAGGACGATAAGTTGCAGATCGCTTTAACTAGGATTCTTCGTCTCCGGGCTGCCAGTCTGACAGTGGGTGAAGTTGGAGCTGATTTCCTCCGCCGCCGCATCGCCCCTCTGCAGGAAAGGAAGAGGCCTGCTTGGGAGTTCGGCAATGCGGCAGACCGCATGAGGCTGCGCCCCGGGTTGAACTACAACTTCACCGTCTTGGAGTTGAAGGGGATGGTCCGGGAACTGTTCAAACACGACCCCAAGCACCCGGAGTGGTTCAAACCGTCGACCGGAGTAGTCCCGCTGTGTAACAACACCGCCCTCAGTGCCATCCGCGCGGCAATGCCGGAGTGTGACTCCCACGGGGTCGTCCCCACTTGGCTGGAGCCCTCGGCGGAGACCGTGCAAGCCTTCTTCGACAACTTGGTTGAAAAACCACGCAATGCCGATGACAGGAAGGGGCTCACCCGGGAGACCACCGCGCGAGATGTGGCGTACATTGCCTCCAGGATGGAGGAGGCCGCCGCGGCAGCAGCGGCAGGCGAGTTTGGATACACCGTTGATGAAGCGGAGGCGGCGGACGCGGTGAGCCAGGCCGAGGAGTAGGAAATCCTCAAGCTACTGCAGATCACGCCCGAGGAGTTTGCCGAGGAGCCTACCGGGGAGCCTGCCGGGATTGGCGAGGCTGCCGGGCAGGGGACCGAGTCCAGCGGGCCTGCCGAGGAGGAGGAGGAGGAGGCCGAGTCCGGTGGTTCTGATGAAGACTCCGGCGGATCCTTGAATCTTGATGACGACGCCTCCTCGTCCTCGGAGAACTCTCCACCACCACCAAGCCCAAGTCCTCCGCCGCAACCGAAGAAACGCCTCCGCAAGGCCGTCGAGACGGCGAGGCCGCCGGCGCCCCAGCAACGACCACAGCGCCGGGCGACGCGCGCCACCACGACGAGCAAGGTCGCCAAGGAGGCGCCCCGTGCCCGAGCGGCAAGCGGAGGGGGGTCTTCCCGGAGTGACCCCGGGGTACCTTCTGCTCCTCGGTACTCGGCGACGACCGGTGCTGGGTCTTCACAGCCCGCGGCTCCGGAGCCCGCCAAGCGCCCGACGGAACCCCCTCCTCCGGCTCCTCGCGCTGGAGCAGCCGAGGCGGGATTTGACTTCTCCGCTCTCAGCTCCGACGAAGAGGAGGAGGAAGAGTAAGTACTTGCAAGTTTCATTTCCTTTGATTTTGTCTTGATTTCTCTTGCTTGGTTTTGATCTTGATCTTGTTTTGGCTTCCAGGACCTTGACCCAGCGGATGGCGAAGAGGGCCAAGATCCCTATGGTCGAGATCGAAGACGACGAGCCCGCCGCAGCGACAGGAGACGCGCCAGCGGCAGACTTGCCGGATCAACTTGCTGCTCCAAGGAGCAGCCCCCAGCGCAGCCCCCAGCGTAAGTCTGGTATCCATTTTTCTGCTTGACGGGCGCGCTCGAGGTTATTGCTCGTACTGATGTCTTATTGTTTTGTGCAGAAGTGGAGCCGCAGCCGTAGGAGCACCAGGAGGTTGCCCCCAACGAGCCGCTTCTCCACCCTCCCCGCCAAGGGGGAGCTCCCCGGCAAGGGACGGCGCTCCGCCAAGGATGGGTACTCCGCCAAGGGCGAGTACCCCGCCAAGGGCGAGCACCCCGACAAGGGAGGGCGCAAGCGGCCCTCCTCCAGTAAGGTCTGCTACTCCGCCGCCAAGGGAGAATTCCCCGGCGAGGGACCCCGTCGTCGAGGAAGTCCGCGAAGGTAAACCTTGTAGCTTCTTCTTCTCGAATTCTTCTTTTTGGATATTTGCTTGACGATCTTTCTTTTCTTTTTCTTCTACTAGATCCTCCCACCCCGGAGCTGATGGAGACGGAGGCCACCGGCGAGGAGGGTGGGCATGGCGACGACGGCAACGCCACTACTGCTGAGGGAATGGTTGGAGCCGACGAGCCAGCCGTCGAGGAGACCGCCCCGGCCACCGACGCCGCGGCTGGGGAAGGGACCGGCGACCACACTGCTGGCCCGGAGGCTGCAGGAGCGTCGGACGCTGCACCGGCCGCCGACCCCTCCGCCTCCACGGAGCGGTCGGGTGTCTACCTGGAGGCCGCCAACGGGGTCTTCATTCAAGTCCCGTGGGCGTCCTCGTCTAGGGTACCCGCGGAGGGACAGACCTTCGACGGAGAGGTTCTCGCCTCCGCCGGGCTGAAGGTTGTGGACGCGCCCGGCAACAGCGACGAGCCCGAAGAGGAGCGGCTCCTTCGCCGGCTCCTGGCCTTGTACCGGGCCAGGCAGGCGAAGTTGGAGTCTCGGGAGGCTCTGGCTGCCAAGGCTGGCGCTGACCTGGAGAAGCGCGCCGCGGAGCTCCGTGCCGCCAACCAGGCGGTCCTCCGAAACTTGGCGGAGGAGCGCGAAGAGCTTGCCGGGGCGCAGCAAGCATTCGTCCTCGAAAAGGCCGAGGTCGAGGAGCAGCAGCGTCTGGCCGCCGAAGAGCTGTCTCGGCGGGAAGGGGCGCTCAACCAGCGGAAGGTCGACCTCGACAGCCACGAGGACGACCTCACCGCCCGGGAGCAAGCTATTGGCGGGGCTCTGTGGGAGGCGAGGGATGCTGCCGCTGCCGTAGAGACCGCCAAGAAGGATCTGGAGGCCAGAGTGGTGAAGTTGGAGCTGTTCTTGAAGGCCAGTGAAGACAGGGTTACCGCGCTCAACGTGGAGCGGGAGAAGGATGCCCACACCAACTCGGAGTTGCAAATCCGCCTCTCCGATAAGGGTAAAGAGCTCACTGATGGCAAGGACTCCATTTCTGATCTAGAGCTGAAGGTCTCCACCCTTACTGACTCGCTTGACGCCGCCCGGGACCGCGAGACGAAGCTGAAGAATGATCTCCGCGCTGAGAGGGCCGTGTTGGAAAGCACCGCCGTCTCGCAGAACCAATTCCAGCAGACGGTGGAGCGATGGACTGAGGACCTCGTCACCTCCGCCGCCAACATCGACATGGAGATGATGGCGTTGAGGGCGGAGCATCTCGTGTACTCCCCCGACGAGAACCTCCCTCACAGCGCCAAGCTGAGTCTGTTCTTCAGGGGGGTGGCGCCGGCGCTTGCACGACTGCGGGAGAAGATCCCCGAGCAGCTGGCCAACGAGGCGCGCCGGCTCTGCATGGGCACCATGGAGCGGGTGCTGTCGAAGATTGTCTACCGCAACCCCGGCATCAACCTCGTCAACGTCCTCCGCACCTTGCCGCCCGAGGTTGATCATGAGGCATTGAAGGCCCAAGTTTCCCACATTGTAGCCAAGGTGGGCAAGATCCAGAGGGTTGACGGGGACCGTAGGGATTAGGCACCTTGCTTCCTTCGCCGCTGCCAATTAAGTCATAGGCAGTAGTTGATTAGAACAGCGGCAAGCTATCCTGTAATATATACTTTTATTTTGGGTAATCAATGCAGTGTTATCTCCCTTGCTTTTGGTCCTTCACTTTGTATGCTTTTCACCCTACGCTTTTTAGGGAAACTTGCCGGCAAGGGGCCCTTGCTGCGAGCGCTGAGTGCGGGACTCTTAGCAGCCTGCTAGCAAAGACCTGGCCGGCAAGCAACCTTGCCACAGCTAGTCGCAGCACACTTACATTGCTGAGCGAACTCGAAAACGAAGTAAGGGCGCGACACTTGTCGCAGCTCACTTAAGCCGTTGAGCGTGCTCGAAACAAAGTAAGGGCGCGGCTAGCTACGGGTAGGTTCCTTCGCGCACAGGTTTTCCATACAAAGTGCGGTTGTTCAGGGAAGATAACTAAAATTTTAAAAATTTGAATGCTCAAACTTTTGTGACTTAGCTTTCATTGGGTTGTTTACTTCCTGGCAAGACTTTTCTTTCTTGAACAACACTTGGTCCATATACTTATACTTCTATCTCCTTCCCCCCCGGCAAACTTGTGCGCGAGGAACACTCCATCTGTTTCAGAGAAAAAGACAAAAGAGAGGGAAATACAAGTACGGAGCCTTGCATCTTGTTACTGCTTACCGGGAGTATGTGCTGCACGAAATGTCAGATGATACATGCAAGTACAAGGGAAAGCATGAGATGACAAATGATGCAAATCACAAAAGTTTTACTGATGCACGGGATCTGCGCCCGGCTTTGTACAAAGGTTTACATGCGACAGCGGCAATACTCGTACAAAAGGTGGTTGCCGGAGCGGATCACGGCAACCGCGCCTTATGGGTGAAACTTGCGAAGATGCTCTATGTTCCAGGAGTTGCTCACCGGTAAGCCTTCTTCGGTCTCAAGGCGGACAGCGCCGGGCCTTGTGACTTGTCTCACCCGATAAGGGCCTTCCCACTTCGGCGTCAACTTGTTAGAATTCTTGGCGGACTGAACACACCGAAGAACAAGGTCGCCTTCCTCGAGACTCCTGGCCTTGACCTTGCGGCTATGATAGGGACGCAAGGCTTGCTGGTATCGAGCAGCTCGTACAGCAGCCTGGAGACGTTCCTCCTCGAGGAGCAATGCATCATATTGCCGCAGTTGCTCTTGCTCGAGCTCGTCGTAAGCGAGCACTCGAGGAGATCCGTATACGAGTTCCGTGGGGAGAACTGCCTCTGCTCCATAGACAAGAGCAAAGGGTGTCTGTCCGGTGGCTCGATTCGGTGTCGTCCTGATTGACCAAAGAGCCGCCGGCAACTCCTCTATCCAGTTTTTTCCACACTTGTGCAGCCTGTCAAAGGTTCTTGTCTTCAATCCGCACAGCACTTCAGCATTGGCCCTCTCCGCTTGACCGTTGCTCCTTGGGTGAGCAACAGAAGCAAATCAGACCTTGGCGCCAAGGTCTTGGACGTACTGCATGAAGGTGCGGCTTGTGAACTGTGTACCGTTGTCGGTGATGATCCTGTTAGGGATTCCGAAACGGCAAACAATTGATCTGAAGAACTTGACTGCTGACTGTGCTGTCACCTTCCTCACTGGATCCACTTCTGGCCACTTTGTGAACTTGTCGATTGCGACGTACAAGTACTCAAAGCCCCCGACGGCGCGGGGAAAGGGGCCGAGGATATCGAGCCCCCAGACCGAGAAGGGCCAGGATAAAGGGATCGTCTGGAGAGCTTGAGCTGGCTGGTGAATCTGCTTGGCATGGAACTGGCACGCTTCACACTTGGTTACTTGTGCAGTTGCATCTTGGAGGGCTTCTGGCCAAAAGAAACCTTGCCGGAACGCCTTTCCGGCAAGTGCTCTTGCGCCAATGTGATGGCCACATATGCCTCCGTGTATCTCTGCCAACAGCTTTTGTCCGTCTTCCCGGGAAATGCACTTCAATCTGACACCATTGAGTCTTCTTCTGTACAGTTCGTTGTCGACGAACTGGTACATACTTGACTGCCTGGTTATCTTCTCTATCTCTTCTGGTTCTTCGGGAAGTTCTCCAGTCTGAAGAAAACGGACGATTTGCTGTGCCCATGCTGGAGCTTGCGGCTCAACAACAAGGACTAAAGGCATCAGTGCTGCTGCGGGAACCTCAGCTTCTACGGCAAGAACCTGTGGTTCTGCCGGAGCTGAGGGTTCCCCGGCAAGCCTGCCGGGGCAAGGTTTGTCGGGAATGCCTGCTTCAACTGTACAGACCCTTGGGTCCGCAGGAGCAGACTGTTCCTCAGCATCTTGGTTGCTGATCTTGGTGACCTTGGCGGCGGTTTCGGGGAGATCCGCCGGCAAGTAATCTCCGGAGACCAACTTCCTCTTCTTGCTTTGCCCAACTGATGGTGTAACGGATGGCTGAGTTAGCTTGAGCAGGAAGATCCCTGGTTCCGCAGGTAACTTCATTGCAGCACACTTTGAGAGGCTATCCGCAATATCATTCTGAGCTCTTGGGACGTGCTCCATTTGTAAACCCTCAAAGTGCTCTTCAAGCTTCCTCACTTCATCGACATACGCTTCCATCAGAGGGCTCTGGTAACTCTTGTTGACTTGTCGGACCACCAACTGTGAGTCTCCCCGCACAATCAACTTCTTGATCCCAAGTTCGGCCGCAATCCTGAGGCCGGCAAGCAGTCCTTCATACTCAGCAGTATTGTTTATCGCTTGTTCCTTGGGAAAGTGCATCTGAACAACGTACTTGAGGTGCTCTCCGGTGGGCGCTATAAGTAACACGCCAGCGCCGGCGCCTTGCAGCGAGAAGGCACCATCGAAGTACATTATCCACTCCTTGCTTGCTTCTTGGACGGGGATGCTTGTCTCTGGAGCTTCTTCATCCGGTGTTGGGGTCCATTCCGCTATGAATTCTGCCAAAGCTCTGCTCTGTATGGTTGAAGTACTCTCAAACTTGAGACCAAAGCTTGACAGCTCCAGTTCCCACTCGACGATCCTGCCTGTTGCTTCTGGATTTTGCAATATCCTCTTCAACGGAAAGCGAGTGACCATTGTTATCTCATGTGCTTGGAAGTAGTGGCGCAGCTTCCTGGAGGCCATGAGGAGGCCAAAAAGCAGCTTCTGCACTCCAGAGTATCTTGACCTAGCCCCCTGCAAGAGGGAACTTACAAAATAAACTGGGCGCTGCACCATCTTCCTTCGCACTTCTTCTTGCTCCTGCGCAGACTTGTCTTTGTCGGGGCCAGAGCTTGTCGGGGAAGCCCCCTGCTTGCCACTGGATGCGCTTGCCGGGGATGTGGGTTCCTCATCTGCCTCCCTCTCCGCTACTAACGCAGCACTAACCACTTGATTGGTCGCCGCTAAGTATAGCATCAACTTCTCTTGTGGTTTAGGTGCGATAAGTATTGGAGTGGAGGATAGGTATCCTTTCAAGTCTTGCAGCGCAGCCTCCGCTTCCGGAGTCCATTTCATGGGACCTGCCTTTTTCAAGATTTTGAAGAAAGGTAGGGCGCGTTCTGCAGACTTTGAAATGAACCTACTGAGGGCAGCCACACAACCAGCAAGTCTCCTTACGTCCTTGACGCGCCTCGGGGCTTCAATCTGCTCGATGGCTTTAATCTTGTCGGGATTGGCTTCAATCCCCCTCTGAGACACGAAGAACCCGAGAAGCTTGCCGGAGGGGACTCCGAAGACGCACTTCTCGGGGTTCAACTTGAGCTGTATCTTGCGCAGATTCTCAAAGGTTTCTTCCAAGTCTTGGATCAGGGTATCCTTGCTCTTGCTCTTGACCACTATGTCATCCATGTAGGCTTCTACATTTCTGTGTATCTGTGGCTCAAAAGCAGTGTGCACCACCCTTGCAAATGTCGAGCCTGCATTCTTCAATCCAAAGGGCATGCGTATGAAGCAGTATGTGCCGCATGGAGTAATGAATGCAGTCTTTTCTTCATCTTCCTTGGCCATGAATATCTGGTGGTAACCTGAGTATGCATCAAGGAATGAAAGCAACTCACATCCAGCGGTGGAGTCAACAATCTGGTCAATACGAGGCAAGGGAAATGGATCCTTGGGACACGCTTTATTCACATCAGTGAAGTCTATACAAAGTCTCCACTTCCCATTGGCCTTGCGCACAATAACTGGATTGGCCAACCATGTAGGATGGATTACGCCTCTAACCAGGCCTGCTGCTTCCAACTTCTTTATCTCTTCGGCAATGAACTCTTGGCGCTCCATGGCTTGCTTCCTGACCTTCTGCTTGACGGGCCGCGCATGAGGACAAACAGCAAGCTTGTGCTCAATTACCTTCCTGGGAACGCCGGGGATGTCGGACGGTTGCCATGCAAACACGTCGACATTCGCCCGCAGGAAGGCAACGAGCGCGCTTTCCTATTTGGGGTCGAGTGTGGCACTGATGGTGAAGGTACCACCAGTGCCGTCCTCCCTCGCGGACACCTTCTTGGTTGCCGGTGGAGCTGCCATTCCTTTCTTGCACTTGCCGGTGGAGCTCGATGGTGCGTCCTCGACGGCAGCGCAGCACTCCGAAGAGGTGCGTTTGCCGGAGTGGGCTCCAGAGCTCTTGCCGGACTTGGTCTTGGTCTCCCCCCCGGGAGCTTCAGCGGCAAGTGTTTTGCTATCTGCCGCGGCTGCTGCATCCCGGTAGATCTTGTCGGCGCAAATAAGCGCATCTTTCTTGTCGCCGGGGACAGAGATGACGCTCATCGGCCCTGGCATCTTGAGCATGTTATACGCATAGTGGGAAGCTGCCATGAACTTGGCGAGGGCAGGACGGCCAAGTATCCCATTATATGGTAATGGGATGTCGGCGACGTCGAACGTAATCCTCTCCGTCCTGAAGTTGAGCTCCCCTCCAAAGGTCACTGGCAGTGTAACCTTCCCCTTTGGCTTGCTCCTTCCCGGGTTGATTCCTTGGAACGTCCCGGTTTCTTCGAGCTCGCTGTCGGGGATCTGCAGTTTCTTGATCACAGCGGAGGAGATCAAGTTGACGCCGGCCCCGCCATCAACCAACATCTTGGTGACCTTGAGGTTGCGGATAGTTGGTGAAACCAACATCGGCAAGCACCCGACCGCGGTTGTGCGGTCAGGGTGATCCTCAAGGTCGAAGATGATGGGCGTGCCGGACCATTTCAGGAGCCTGCGCGACTCGACGGGTGGCTCGGCTGCATTCACCTCCCGCACCCATTGCTTGAGTTGGCGGTGGGAAGTGTGCAGAAAGGCACCTCCATCGACGCACAGGACTTCTGTGGCCTTCTGGAACTCCTGCTCGCTGTTGTCTCCTTCATCCATATCCTCATCATCGTCCAAGTCTTCATCCTTGTCGCGGCCCCGGGGAGGTCTATCTCCTTGCCGCTGCTTGGCCTTGCCGCGGCGTCCTCCCCGGCCGTTGAACGGCCGCTTCTTGCTGGGCTCTCCTCCGCCTCCTTGGGCCTTCTCCTTATCGCGACGCTCGTATTCAGCCTTCTGCTGGTCTACGAGGTACTCTACCCTTTTGCAGTTTTGGAGGTCGTGGCCCTTGGTGCGGTGGATCTTGCAGTACTGCTTGTCGGAGCCGTCCTGCTTGTCGGCTGCCGCTACAGGGGCGGGCTCCTTGCCGGAGCCACCAGCATGTGTCTTCTTGGCGGGAGTCTCCTTGCCGGACTGCTCGGCAACCAGTACCTCCTTGTTCTTCTTCTTCCTGTTATTACGCCGCCGGCCTTTCCTTGCCGGGGCGGCATCCTCACTGTCGCTTCCTCCTGCGTCGGTATCCTCTCCGGGGAGCCTTCTCCCCTCTTCAGCACGTGCACATTTGTCAGCCAGAGCGTAAAGCTCGCTGACGTCCCGGATCTTAGTCATGGCCATCTCCTCCCACATCCGGCGGTTACACACGTTCTGGTGGAACGCGCTGATAACCGCGGCAGGGTGGACATCGGGAATGTTGTGTTGTACACGGCTGAACCTTTGGATATATTTGCGCAGGGACTCTCCCTCCTTCTGAGCTAAGATGTGGAGATCGCTCTCCTGGCCGTGGGGTTTGTGGCCGCCTGTGAAGGCGCCGACAAACTGGTGGCTCAGATCCGCCCACGAAGAGATGGAGTTCTCCGACAAGTGCATAAGCCAAGACCTGACGTTTGGCTTAAGCAAGAGCGGGAAGTAGTTGGCTAGGATCTTCTCGTCGCGTCCCCCGGCAGCCTGCACTGCTATAGTGTAGATGCTGAGGAACTCCGAGGGGTGCGTCTTGCCGTCGTACTTCTCGGGCACGTCGGGCTTGAAATTCTTCATGCTGGGCCACTGGACTTGCCGCAGCTCTCGGGTGAACGCAGGGCAACCTGCCGTGTACGGCAAGTCGCCTGGTTCACCGGGCGCGTGCATGTCAACAGCGGTCCCAGCGCGCTGATCGGACTGTCTTGTGGCTTCTCGTCGACGCTCGATACGAGTTCGAGCGTCCTCCTGTCGCCTGTCGTCGAGGACTTGGCGCTGATCGCGGCGAGCCCGCGGATCTGACGACGCCGTGGAGTCGTCGTCGACGTTGATCCGGCGGGGCGGCGTTTTCTGCTTCCGCGGCGGGGAGTGCACGGTAGTTGCACCCCCGGCGGTCTTGTCGCCATCGGCCTTCGCTTGGTCAACTTGCCGCGGCCGTGAAGTTGCCGGCTGCTGCGACGCATCATTGTTGGCGAAGGCGATGAGGCTCTGGATCGTCGCCCTCCAATCTTCGGCTTTGTCCGCCGCTGGAGGGAAGTCGAGGAGCAGCTGAGCCCTGGCCAGGGCTTCTGCTGGAGAGGAGGGAAACAGTGGCGAACGGTGCGAGGAGCGGGACACGCTCGGACTTCTAACCATGTTAGAAGGAGCATGTTACCGTCCCGGCGATCGCGCCTTACTCGTGCCGGGGCGGTGGCCTTGAGCGTCACGTGACTCGCCGGCCTGGCCACGTCCCAGCAAGCGTATGGTACCTCCGGTACCACGTCGCTGCTGGTCTGGCACCTCCCGAGAAGGGCGTGGTGCGTGCATGGACACCGAGGCCTTGGAGTTCGCCCGGTCGTCCGTCTTGTCCTTGGACTTGGTGGCGCTGTGGGTGTCCCCACCGGCGTCCACCCTTCCGCCGGCGCCTCCCCCACCAACCGTCGGCTCTGGTGGTGGTGGGATTGACGCAGACGTGCCTCCAACCTCCGAAGCCTTCTTCTTCGGAGGCATGTTGATGTAGCCGATGAAGTTGGAGAGGTTGATGAAGAATGCGCCCGCGTGAGCGCCGGATCAGGTTCGCACAACCTCGACGCCCCCCTACCTGGCGCGCCAAAGATGTCGGGGGAAACTGTCCTCCCACGAGCACCTATGGGACCGGAGCCCCTTCTACGTTGCGGTAAGGGAGCGGAGGGTGCACGGAGAGCAGATCGAGGGGCACACGCGGGCAGTTTACCCAGGTTCGGGCCGCGATGACGCGTAAAACCCTACTCCTGCTTTTGGTTGCATTGAGTTTTCGGAGCTCGGGAGCTTGAAGATCTACAGTACCAGCTGCACCGAGCGAGGAGTGCGCAAGTTTCTGGAGTCGAACCCCCTCTACGTGGTGCATGGGCCTCCTTTTATAGCTCAAGGGGTCACCGACAAGTGCCAACGTAGAGGAGGGTAAAAGTGTAAATTTGGTGGTAGTTGCAATAGTGCATGAACAGTGCATGAACAGTGGTCTTCACCTAACCTTGACGGTGGGGGACAAGGGCATTTAATGCCCGTCGCCATCGACCCCAAAAGCGGCTGTCCATGCGTCTCCGTTCGCCACGGCGGTAGCCTCGTCACCGCGGCTCGCCAGCGTGTCCCTCAGGCTGCACAGCCATCTACCACGCGCCCCTGTAAGGGCCCCAGGTCGACGCGTGGCCGAGTGAGCTGGAGCGCAGGCACACAGTGTGAGCTTCCCCCGGCAAGCACCTTGCCGGGGCCGCTATCTTGCCGGACCCGGAAGCTTGCCGCTTCCCGGGCCCTGCCGGGGCGCACGATGCGCCGCGATGTATCTTTTGCGGTGTTATCCTTTGGCCTTCCTGGCAAGCACCTTTTGACAGGGTCTTGTGCTGAAAAGATGTCCTTGAGCCTGGTGCGGCCTTCCCGGCAAGCTCCTCTTGCCGGGGTCTTGTCTTCTAACTTGAATACTTTGTTCTTGAATGGCTTGAAGGAGTCTGGAGCGGGCCTCGGCAAGCGCGTGGTAAGTCCTGCCGTGGGAAGCTGCTACTGCCCGTGTACAAGTTGGGGTACTAAGGTACCCCTACCTTAGTACACCGACAACGGGGTTTCCTGTTTTTCTACGGACTAGATTTCCATGATCTAGCCCCGAATTCGATTCTTCACATCTCCGCTTTCATAGTGGTGTGTGAAGCTTTCCTCCGCGTCCCCCCACACTTCGGCCTATGGCTCAAGACCTTCAACCTGAAGCCGAAGGTGGTGGACGGGCAACACGCGGAGTGCGGAAGCGCTATGATAAGCAAGCTCCCGAATGCAACCTGGCCAAAGGGGTCGTTCGTGGAGACGAACAAGGTTTGGCAGCGGGAGTGGTTCTATATCACTGAGCCCCACAACGCCAAATGGGCGGTGGCGCCTGCCTTCAGATCTGGACCCCCAGAGAGGCTAACCTCTTGGACCGGTAAGGGTCCAAACTGGGGGTCTCAGACTGAGGTGATGGCACTCCAAGGCCGTGTGTCCGGCATGATCTCCAAGAGCTACCAACTCACAACCGTGGTTTAGGTAATGCTGACCCGACTCGTCCTTCCCTGCCAACACCGGGGCTCCTCCCTATGGGAGTTCGATCCCGCTGGAGACCGGCCCCTGAAGCATCTCTTCGGCTCCACGCACAAGGAGATCTGGAAGCATCTCTTCAAGAGCCATAAGGACTGGCCAAAGGAAACCAAGGATGCATGCTACAACACAGTGTTTACCGCACAAGAGGTAAAAACTCTGCCGAACATATATCCCCTTCTTATTTTAATGATAATAGGAATTGGAGTTGTTGCGTGATATATAGGGCTGGACGAAGAAGGCGATCCGGATTAAGTGTCCGACGCCTTTGCCAGAAGACCCAGAGATGCCTCAACTGACGACGATGCTGGTTCTGACGCCGTACAAGGCGCCGGATAAGAAGTCCAAGAAGATGAGCAAGGAGGCCGAGAGCGGCCCCCGCCCTACGGACATGAAGTCCGAGGAGATCAACATCCTCTCCTTCGAAGAGGAGGAGGATGACGAAGAAGAAGAGTCCCCTGCGCAGGGCAGGGGGAAGAAGAGGGCAGCCGCTGCTGACGCAAGCAAGGCCGTACCCCGGAGGAGGCTGAACCTCCCCGTTCGTTCGGACTCATCGTCCGAACATAGCTTTGTGGTGAAGCCTAGGGAGAAGCCCCAACCGAAATGTAAGTTTGTTCGGATGTATTAATTGTTGCACCTTGTTTATTTAGCATTTTAATGCTTTATAAGTATTTCTCACCTGCTGACCTACATCCCTCCCCGAGCACACCTCGATGCCTCCTTATCGGAGGGGAACTCTCTGGCGCCTGGAGAGACGGAGAGTGACCCGCTGGTCCGAGCTCCATCGCTCATGGCCCGCAGGGACACCGAAGTGTCCTCCGAGCATGTGTCTTCCGCTCAAGGAGTTTGGGGCGGGGCAAGTGATAGGGCGACCGAGGGTAATTCCTCGGTTGCCGCTGACCATGGGGAAACAATCCACATGGAGACCAAAGACAGGGGGCCCAAACAATCCGGGGTCCCGCCGAATACTTATCCGGAGCCTAGCGCGGCTCCGGGGTCCGAAGACCAGACCCCCAAGACGGGGGACGATACGACGACGCCTGGGGTCAATCCGGAGGCGCCGGACCCTCTGGAGGGAGCACTACAAAGTGCTTCCCTCATGAAGGAGCACCACACCGTGATGGGTGCGGTGATGAAAAAGATTCAGTCCGTCAAAGGTGGACTGAATGAAGCCTTCAACAGCCTACTAACAGGCTTTGAGGTAAGCAATGTAATGTTCTTGAACAAACATTACTTGTTTTATATGCATATATATATAGCCAGTAGCCCCTGATGCTTTGTGTGATTCTGAACAGAATCAGACAAAGTATCCATAGTATAGCATATTATAGAGCTGAACTGTATGCTTTTATATTTGAACAGGCTTCACTAGTTGCGGCAACTTCACGAGTGCAGAAGTTGCCGAATTAAATCGGAAGCTTTTGTTAGCCAACGCGGACCTTGACCGCGTCAACCAGTGTTTAAATGAAACGCAAGGTATGTGGATTTGAAAATTTGAGATGTCAAGAAGACTAATTAATTGAGTATGATTATAAACTCTTTTATGATATTTTGTATTAAATAGTTGGCGCCGCTGAGCTTGCAGCCCTCAAGGGCGAACTCGCGAAGGCCAAGAAGGAGGCCGAGGCGAAAAAGGCAATTGCTGACAAAGCGGTTGCCGATCTAGAGGCCGAAAAGGCCGCGTGTCAACAACACGTGGCTCGGGTGTCCGAAGTCGAAGATGAACTCAAAGATGTTATTCGCAACTGCGAGGTGTTGGAGGAGAAGACTTCGGAACAAGCATCCGAGCTTACTGCGGCAGTTAAGGCTGCCCAGGATGCACAAAGCGAGTCGCGCAGCGTCTGCAAAGAAATCAAGCAGGCGCGGGAGATAGCATCTGGTAAGACTTTTCTCTTATAGAGCATCTTTGGAGGGTGGAAGTACCTTGGGCTGACATGGTTATGGATTTCTCCAGGCCTGTTTGCTGATCTCCCGAGGAGCAGTGCTGACATCGCCCAATACTTCCGAGCCCAAGAGGGTAACAACACGGAGAAGTTGTTCTGGTCGTAGTTCTATGCGCCAAAACATCTGGTGCCCCTCAATGACCAGATGAAGCAGCTGGTCCAGCTGCACAATATGGCGGGTTCGGCCATGAAGGACGTGATAGTCCAGCTATTGACTGCTGAGCCAGTCCCAAGTAGCTACTTCGGATTGGTGAAGCGGCTCGTCGAAGCGAGTCCGCGGGTCGACACGTTGAGGCGTTCGTCCTGCATAGAGGGTGCTCGGATGGCCTTTGCCCGTGTAAAAGTGCACTGGGCGAAGATGAAGGTGCATGACATAGCTACTGCTGGCCCTCCCAATGGCAAGGAGCACCGCAAGCCGGAGAGATACTTCGAGGACGTCATAGAAGGCGCCCGCCTTGTAGAAGGCCAGTGCTCAAAAGATGTTATCTTTGAGTAATTGTATCTGGTTGTAAAGACTTGAGTTTATGAACCGATGTAAATAACTTTTGCGCTATTATAATGTGAGCGACTTTTACTCTGGAAGTTTCCAGTCGTCGGCTTCAACCCCCGTGTGAATAGTACTGGGGTGTTCGGTCATATGCATAGACACTCTTCATCCAACGTCTTGGTCCGTGTAGGAGGTGTATGTGGAGCGAACCAGACAATCAGACTATGCGGCGTTATTGCTTTCACTTAGCCATTGGAGTTTGACAAGTGGGGCTAGGTACTAGCCCCTGGTGCGTATATGGTATTTTCGAATTAAGGTATCCATTTGTACGCGGCTGGGCAAAAACCAACCCTTCGTATAACACGGGGTAGATCTCCATCGATCGTAGTATAACACCAACTGACTGAATCGCAGACCAGATTCTCGCATATCATGACAGTCAGTTTTTGGCTTTCTCTACTGAGGTACTTGACTGGACGAGCCAGAAGTACAATCGCGGTAATTCTACCTTTACACCCTAGTCGAACAATCGGGAACGTAGGGGTAAGCACAGGAGCCGGGCAGCCCAACTATTGACCCAAGACATGATTTCGGAACTGATGCATATAAAGCAAATATCCAGGACGCTGAACACCCCCTATAGGTGTTCGGGCTTTTCGACATATACCGGGCTGAATACAACCCCTAGTAATGGACCATGTTGTCAAGGCACATGTGGCAATCTGACGTGGGGAGAGAACACTGGTGGTGAGAGAATAAAACTCTAAACACAATATAAAACGAGTTGTTTCTATAATATCCCGTTATAGTACGGCGAGCCGTATGTTTACAGATAATGCCGATAACTTCCTTGGACATTTTACATGCCACAAAGGTATAAAACAGAAAAGTGAAAAAAGGTTTACACAGGGTCCTAATCTAAAAAGAAACCTTAGCGCGGGTCCCTGTTGCACGTCTGCGCCGTTTTCTCCTTTGTAATGTGTCCTTGAAGCGGGGAGTGTGATGACCATCTGTAAAAGGAAAGAAAAAGCCTGGAAAAGAAAAGAAATCATGTGTGGTCATAAACAAAACCGGTTCGTTTAATGAACCTTGAAGGATAATTTTAAAGTCCGAATAGGGTCGAGCCGAACTATGGACTATTTGTGTGCAGTGTACCCCCAGCGCCGCCCAAGGAATTTTAAGGGCATAATTGTGTACATGAGGCACGTATGCTACCACCTTATGGGGCAGTCGATGGGGGTGTAGCTGCTAATCAAAATCAAGTCCATCTGAGCCGCCGCACTCAGGCGTATGTCAGACACGTTTAGCTGTGTCCGCGGTCTTGATGACTGATGATCTGTTCGGCTTGAATAGGCCGTTTTGAATTTCGGCTGCTAGGGCCGCAGTGTCCTCCTCCATACGGAGAGAACGCTCCATATTTCCATTGACTGTGATGACGCCACATGGTCCAGGCATTTTGAGCTTTAAATAAGCATAATGCGGGACTACATTAAAGCGGGTGAAGGCCGTTCTTCCGAGTAGTGCATGATACCCACTTCGGAATGGAGCTATGTCGAAGATTAGTTCTTCGCTTCGAAAGTTATCAGGAAAGCTGAATACGACCTCCAGTGTTAAAGAGCCCGTGCAACGGGTTTCTACGCCCGGTATCACTCCTTTGAAGGTCGTGATGCTTGGCTTGATTATTGACGGGTCTATCCCCATCTTGTGGACAGTGTCCTGATATATCAGATTGAGGTTGTTGCCGTCGTCCATAAGGACTCAAGTGAGATGGTATCCATCGATTATTGGGTCGAGCACTAGGGCAGCCGAACCCCCATGATGGATACTAGTCGGATGATTCCTGCGATCAAAAGTGATCGGACAGGCCGACCATGGGTTGAATTTGGGGGCAACAGGCTCAACGGCATAGACATCTCGGAGTGCGCGCTTGTGCTCCCTCTTTGGGATATGAGTGGCATAGATCATGTTCACTGTTTTGATCTCCGGTGGAAATTTCTTCTATTCCCCTATGTTCGGCTGGCGAGGTTCATCCTCGTCTTCGCTGTAAGGTCCCTTTCCCTTGTGTTCGGCGTTGAGCTTGCTGGCCTACTTGAAGACCCAAAAATTATGGTTGGTATGGTTTGCAGGTTTATCTGGGGTGCCATGGATCTAGCAGGGCCTATATAATATATTTTCCATGCTAGATGGACCATCTTGGTTGCCTTTAAATGGCTTCTTCCATTGAGCAGGTCTGGAGCCACTGAATCCGGCGTTTACCGCTATATCATTTGGGCTTCCAACATTATTTCGACGTTTGTTTTTATTACGTCGTGCCTTTCCATTACCGTCCCTAACTTCAGATGTTCCAGGGTCGCTGGTGCTGCTACAAGCTAACCAGTTGTCCTCGCCCGCGCAAAAACGGGTCACGAGTGTAGTTAGGGCTGCCATTGTCCTCGGCTTTTCCTGTCCGAGGTGTCTAGCTAGCCATTCATCCCGGACACTGTGGTTGAAGGCCGCTAGGGCTTCGGCGTCCGAACAGTCGACGATTTGGTTCTTCTTGGTGAGAAACCGATTCCCAAGCTTGCGGGCTGACTCCTGCTACTTCTCGAGCTTGCGTTGTATTCCCTCGAAGAGGAAAGGGTGATGCAACACAGTGGCGTAAGTATTTCCCTCAGTTTTTGAGAACCAAGGTATCAATCCAGTAGGAGACCATGCGCGAGTCCCTCGCACCTACACAAACAAATAAGAACTTCCCAGCCAATGCGATAAGGGGTTGTCAATCCCTTTACGGTCACTTACGAAAGTGATATATGATAGATAGGATAGTTTGATATTTTTTATATAAGAACATAAAGTAAAAACAACAAAGTAAAGTAGATTGTAGATTGATATTTTGAGAATAGACCCGAGGGCCATAGGTTTCACTAGTGGCTTCTCTCATGATAGCAGAATTCTACGGTGGGTGAATAAATTACTGTCAAGCAATTGATAGAAAAGAGAATAATTATGAGAATATCTAGGCATGATCATTATATATAGACATCGCGTCCGTGACAAGTAGACCGAAACGATTCTGCATCTACTACTATTACTCCACACATCGACCGCTATCCAGCATGCATCTAGAGTATTAAGTTCATAAGAACAGAGTAATGCTTTAAGAAAGATGACATGATGTAGAGGGATAAACTCAAGCAATATGACATAAACCCCATCTTTTTATCCGTGTTGCCCCTGCTGTCACTGGGAAAGGACACCGCAAGATTGAACCCAAAGCCAAGCACTTCTCCCATTGCAAGAACTATAGATCTAGTAGGCCAAACCAAACCGATAATTTGAAGAGACTTGCAAGGATATTATAATCATACATAAAAGAATTCAGAAAAGAACCAAATATTTCTCATAGATAATCTTGATCATATACCCACAATTCATCGGATCTTAACAAACACACCGCAAAAATATTACATCGAATAGATCTCCTCGAAGACCGAGGAGAACTTGGTATTGAGATCCAGAAAGAGAGAAGAAGCCATCTAGGTACTAACTATGGACCCGAAGGTCTGTGGTAAACTACTCACAACTCATGGTGAGGCGATGGTGTTGACGTAGAAGCACTCCGTGGAAGATGCCCCCTCCGGCGGAGCTCCGGAACAGGCCCCAAGATGGGATCTCACAGGAACAGAAGGTGGCGGCGGTGGAAATAGGGTTTTCTCTGTTGCTTCGATGTTTTCAGGGTACATGGGTATATATAGGAGGAAGGAGTACGTTGGTGGAGCAACGTGGGACCCACGAGGCAGGGGGCGCGTCCAGGGGGAGGGGGCGCGCCCCCCACCCTTGAGGGCACCACGTGTCCCCTCTGCCTTGGTTCTCAAGTCTCTCGTGAAGATATCATTCCAAAAATAACTCTCCCGAAGGTTTTATTCCGTTTGGACTCCGTTTGATATTCCTTTTCTGCGAAACCCTGAAATAGGAAAAAAAACAGCAATCTGGACTTGGCCTTCGGGTTAATAGGTTAGTCCCAAAAATAATATAAAAGTGTATAATAAAGCCCATTAAACATCCAAATCATATATAATAGCATGAAACAATCAAAAATTATAGATATGTTGGAGACGTATCAAGCATCCCCAAGCTTAATTCCTGCTCGTCCTCGAGTAGGTAAATGATAAAAACAGAATTTTTGATGTGGAATGCTAACCAATATATTTTTCAATGTAATTCTCTTTATTGTGGCATGAATGTTCAGATCCGAAAGATTCAAGACAAAAGTCTATATTGACATATGAAATAATAATACTTCAAACATACTAACAAAGCAATCATGTCTTCTCAAAATAACATGGCTAAAGAAAGTTATCCCTACAAAATGATATAGTCTGGCTATGCTCCCTCTTCATCACACAAAATATTCATATCATGTACTACCCGGTTTCAGCCAAGCAATTGTTTTCGTACTCAATTTTTTCAAACCTTTCAACATTCACGCAATACATGAGCGTGAGCCATGGATATAGCACTATGGGTGGAATAGAGTGGTAGTTGTGGAGAAAAAAAAAGGAGGAAGATAGTCTCACATCGACTAGGCGTATCAACGGGCAATGGAGATGCCCATCAATAGATATCAATGTGAGTGAGTAGGGATTACCATGCAACGGATGCACTAGAGTTATAAATGGATGAAAGCTCAACAAAAGAAACTAAGTGGGTGTGCATCCAACTTGCTTGCTCATGAAGACTGATACGTCTCCAACGTATCTACTTTTCCAAACCCTTTTGCCCTTGTTTTGGACTCTAACTTGCATGATTTGAATGGAACTAACCCGGACTGACGTTGTTTTCAGCAGAATTGCCATGGTGTTGTTTTTGTGCAGAAATAAATAGTTCTCGGAAAGACCTGAAACTCCACGGAGAATTATTTTGGAAAATATAAAAAATACCCGCAAGAAGATCCAGACCAGGGGGCCCACACCCTGTCCACGAGGGTGGGGGGCGCCTCCCCCCTAGCGCGCGCCCCCTGCCTCGTGGGCCCCCTGGTGCTCCACCGACGTATCCCCAGATCTTATATATTCACTTTCGGGGAGAAAAAAATCAAGGAGAAAGAATTATCGCGTTTTACGATACGGAGCCGCCGCCAAGCCCTAATCTCTCTCGGGAGGGCTGATCTGGAGTCCGTTCGGGGCTCCGGAGAGTGGAGATCGTCGCCATCATCATCATCAACCTTCCTCCATCACCAATTCCATGATGCTCCCCGCCGTGTGTGAGTAATTCCATTGTAGGCTTGCTGGACAGTGATGGGTTGGATGGGATCTATCATGTAATCGAGTTAGTTTTGTTAGGGTTTGACGCCTAGTATCCACTATGTTCTGAGATTGACGTTGTTATGACTATGCTATGCTTAATGCTTGTCACTAGGGCCTGAGTGCCATGATTTCAGATCTGAACCTATTATGTTTTCATGAATATATGTGTGTTCTTGATCCTATCTTGCAAGTCTATAGTCACCTACTATGTGTTATGATCCGGCAACCCCGAAGTGACAATAATCGGGACCACTCCCAGTGATGACCATAGTTTGAGGAGTTCATGTATTCACTATGTGTTAATGCTTTGGTCCGGTACTCTATTAAAAGGAGGCCTTAATATCCCTTAGTTTCCAATAGGACCCCACTGTCATGGGAGGGTAGGACAAAAGATGTCATGCAAGTTCTTTTCCATAAGCATGTATGACTATATTCGGAATACATATCTGCATTGCATTGATGAACTGGAGCTAGTTCTGTGTCACCCTAGGTTATAACTTCTACAAGATGAATTGCATCTGACATAATTTCCCATCACCGATCCAATGCCTACGAGCTTTTCATATATTGCTGATACGTCCAAAACGTATCTATAATTTCTGCTTGCTCCATGCCTCTTTTGGGTGATATTGCTATGATATTTATACGCTTCCATACACTTTTGATCATATTTGGACTAACCTATTAACTCAGTGCACCCCAGTGCCAGTTTCTATTTTCTGCTATTTTTGTATTTCAGGTTTTCCCATTACGAGAACTGCCAGAAAAATCCCGGAAAAATTATATAAAAAATCAGCGTTCCAGAAGCTTCCCGGCACCCGAAGTAGAGCCGAAGGGGGGCCACCAGGTCTCCAGGCGCCCTGGTGGCGCGGCCCCCCTCCTGGCCGTGCCGGGGGGGGGGGGG
>LR738712.1:16831439-16863825 GCA_902687465.1 Secale cereale
CCTGGGCCCCCCAGGCCTCCGCTGATGCCCCCCTTTGGCATATATTTATATCGTGTCCCGAAACCCTCGAGACGGGAACCCTTTTTCGTGATCTCATCTCTGTTCCGCCGCCGCCGCGCTTCCAAGATCGGGAGCACCAGGAGAACTCTTCCCGGCACCCTGCCGGAGGGGAGGATCACCACCGGGAGCCTCTCCACCACCATGGACGCCTCCCGGATGAGTTGTGAGTAGTCTCCCTTGGACCATGGGTCCATGACCAGTAGCTATGTGATGTTCTCCTCCCGTTCTTGTGCTTCACTAATTAGTCCTCATGAGCTGCCCTACATGATCGAGGCACATATGTAATCCTTATGCTGTTGCTATGATGAGTTTGCTGGGATCCGATGGATTGTGAGATTATGTTCAGATTGTGTTTGAGTAATATATTTTATCTACCTCTTTTATATTTATGGTCGTAAGTAATTCTTGCATGTTCTCCGTTGTTATTTATTGCTTTGGCCAAGTAGTAGGTAGTGACTCCAAGAGGGATCGTTATGCTTGATTGTGGGTTCATGCCCCTCGATGACTAGCTTGAGTGACAGAAACATGAGTCTAGGGGATGTGCTGTTGCCACAAGGGGGAAAACAACGGTGCTTGTGCCCGCGGGTGCAAGGATTGTTTACTTTACGCAAAGTTCTTTTAATGCAGTTGTCTGTTGCTTTGAGTTTACACTATGGGTGGGACTCGCAACTTAATACCAGCGAGATGTTCTGGATAGATATCTCAAGGTGGATGATTAGTAGTAGATGCAGATGGATTTTGGTCTACTTGCCTTGGCCTACCGCCCATGCTTTGAACCTCTACCTTTCTTGCAACATAGTCAGCATTGGTTTGCGCACATGGTCCTGTCAATTGCCCAGCTGTAATTCGTTTACCTCACATAGCTGTTTTATCGTATTTTGGGAGAGAGACATCACTAGTGAACATCATGGGACTCCGGTCCATATTACCATCATTGATCACGTCCGCTATTTACTTTCAGCTTTTATTTACTATTTGTAGCAATACCTATCACTATTATCACTTGCGTTTGATCCTTTGTAAACGACAAGGCCGGAGGGATTGACAACCTCTCTGTACTCGTTGGGAGCAAAGTTATTTGTATCTGTGTGCAGGTCCATGTTGATTGCTAATATCTGGCGCCGTTAGCAGTTGACACCTTCTTGTTGAAACTGGGAGTCTCAGGGGAAATCGATCCTTGGTATCTTTGCCAAGGGAAAACTTCCGCTACACTGCATCTCAAACCTTCCACTTGGGGTAACCAACGAGGGGCGAGAAGCCATCAAGCAAAGTTTTCTGGCGCCGTTGCCGGGGACTCCACTCTTCAAGATAGGGGAGTTGCACGCTATCTTTTACCTTTGCTTTTTAGTCTTGTTAGTTTACCTTTCAGTTTTGCTTTAGTATCTTTTATCGAAAATCACAAAAATAGTTATCTTGCTTGCTTGCTACTATGGGTTCCACCGAGAACACCAAGTTGTGTGACTTCACTAGTCACAACAACGATGACTTTATCTGCACACCTATCACTACACGTGCCACTTCAGCACCTTCATATGAAATTAAACCTGCTTTACTGAACCTAGTTATGAAAGATCAATTCTACGGTGCTGGAGATGATGCTGCTTTACACTTAAACAATTTTGTTGAACTTTGTGATATGCAGAAGTAGCAAGAAATAGATGGTAATATTGTTAAGCTTAAGCTTTTTCCTTTCTCCTTGAGAGGAGGAGCTAAAATTTGGTTTCAATCTTTGCCTAGAAACAGCATAGATTCATGGGACAAGTGCAAAGATGCTTTTATTGGAAAATACTATCCACCTGCTAAAATTATCCAACTAAGAAGTAACATAATGAATTTCAAACAATTGTATAATGAACACGTTGCCCAAGCTTGGGAACGTATGAAATCTCTTGTCCAGAACTGCCCTACTCATGGTTTGACTACTTGGATGGTTATCCAAACTTTTTATGCAGGCTTGAACTTTACCTCGCGGAACTTGTTAGATTCGGCCGCGGGAGGAACCTTTATGTCAACTACACTTGGTGCTGCCACGAAGCTTCTCGATGAGATGATGACCAACTATTCTCAATGGCACACCGAACGCAGTCCAACAGGTAGGAAGGTAAACTCTGTCGAGGAGATTTCCTCCCTAAATGAGAAAGTTGACTTGATCATGTCTCTACTTTCGAAGCAATCTTCTGTTGATCCTCGTGATGTTCCCTTAAATTCTTTGATTGCTCAAGAACAAGTAGACGTGAACTTTATCTCTAGAAACAATTTTAATAACAATGCTTATAGGAGTAATTTTGGTAGCAATCCTAGACCATTCCCCTCTAATTCTTATGGGAACAACAATGCTTATCCTAGCACCAAGAACTCCACTACTGAACTAGAGATTATGCTTAAAGATTTCATCACTACCCAAAAAGCCTTTAATAGGAGTGTAGAAGAAAAACTAAACAAACTAGATGATCTCTCTTCGAAGGTAGACAATTTAGCCAATGAGGTAGAATTGCTTAAAATTAGAACTTCTCCTCTTGAGGAGAGGAAGGTCACTCCTATGAATGCTATTCAAGTGCAAATTAATGAAAACATTAGGATGTTGGCTAAACTTAAAGAGAGATGGGCTAGAGAAAGGGCGGAAGAGGATAGAATTAAGAACCTTCCTACCCACCACACTGTTGCTACTATCCAAGTTGTTGAGGATATTCAAACTCTTAGCACCCAATGCACTCCTGGTCCCGTTGGACCTATTAATGGTGATGCTATGACTATAGAAACTACCAAACAAGTGAACCTAAAGGACACCACTACCACTTTACTTGATAGTAGTGACCTTGATTTTGATAATTGCACTCTTACCGAAGTTATTGATTTCCTTCACAAGATGTCTAGAGATCCCCGCACTAGCACGCTTAACCTTGCCTTCACAGAGCATATCACTAATGCTCTCATCAAAGCTAGGGAGGAGAAACTTAGAGTAGAAGCCTCCATACCTAGAAAGCTAGAAGATCGTTGGGATCCTATGATTAAAATTAAGTTGAATAACTTCTCTTGCTATGCATTATGTGATGTTGGAGCTAGTACCTCTGTTATGCCCAAAGGAATATATGATATGCTTAAATTGAAACCTTATGATTCCTGTTCTTTTGGTGTTCGTCTCGTTGATTCTTCCATAAAGAAACCTTTGGGGAGGATCGACAATGTTCTTATCATTGTCAATGACAACTATGTTCCCGTTGATTTATAATTATGGATATTGAATGTGAACCTTCTTGTCCAATTATTTTGGGACGTCCTTTTCTACGCACTGTTGGTGCTATCATTGACATGAAAGAGGGGAATATAAAATTCCAATTTTTTCTCAAGAAAGGGATGGAACACTTCCCCCGAAAGAATATTACGTTACCTTTTGAGTCCGTTATACGGGCTAGCTATTCTTTTACTCTTGATAAAACTTGATCTCTATGCATTATGCCTAGCTTAAAGGCATAAAAGAAAGCGCTTTTGGGAGGCAACCCACATGAATAAAATTTTATTTTGCTTTTGTTCTGTCTTGATGTTGTTACTACAGTAGCATCATCATTGTATCTTTACTTTTCAACTTTGTGCCAAGTGTAGCCTCTGATTGCAAGAAAGTTCAAAAGTTGTGACGTGCTGTCCAGGAAACAGATTCTGTCCTTGGATAGAAAAAATCGTATAAAATCACCAGATCATCTTTTTGGTCTGAATTTTTTCGACAGCGTGCTCTATACAATTGTCTTTCGTGCGTCTGTTCTGAGTTTTTTTATTAGAGTTGCATAAGTGCCCTGAAAAAATCATTTACTACCTGCTGTTCTGTTTTTCACAGATTCTGTCCTGTTTTGCCTTTCCTTCATTTTGCAAACCTAGAGCTTGCTTTTTCTTTGCAAAAACCTTTTGGCAATCTTGAGAAACAGTAGACCTTCAAGAATATCTTTATTTCCAGCAAGGAACAATTATTTTATTATGGGTACTAACCTCGCTAATCAGATTATGATGAGTTATGTATGAAGGGAGTTTTCAAGTGTGCGAGGGAAGATGATAAAAAGATTCAGGAGTGTCAAATGCTCAAGCTTGGGGATGCCCCCGTGCACCCCCAAGAAATATTCAAGGAGACTCAAGCGTCTAAGCTTGGGATGCCCCCGTGCATCCCCTTCTCCATCAACATTATCAGTTCGTCTTTCATTCCACTATATTTTTATCACTTCATGTTTTATGTGCTATGCTTGGAGCGTCTTGCTTTTAGTTTCCTTTTTAGTTTTCTTTAGCTTTTCATAACGAGTCGGAACTCAGCTTTCTTTATGTGGGAGAGAAACACGCTCCACTTCTACCTAGAACATAACATAGAATTTTCATGTCTATCTTTGCTGTGTGTGTTCTTTGTCTTTCAATAGCTACTGTCATGTTCAGCTCTCAGTTTTCATGCTTATCTTTTTAAAGAGCTTTTGTTTAGTTGGTTGCTTGAACTCTCTTTAGTTATCATGCTTATGTTATTAAGAGAGTTTGCTTCTGTTGCATTGGTTGATATGTCTATGATAAAAATGCTACATGCATAATTTTGCTTAGTAATTCATGTTTTCTTATGGTTAGTCTCAAATAGCTGGGGGGTTCCCAATGTGTTATTGGAGTACCAACATGATTTGTTTGCCTATGATGTGGTATGGTTTAGTAATATCTTCCTTCAAGAATTTATTTTGATTGACTTGGCGTATGCTCACGCATATTTAAGACTGTAAATAAAGTCTGTCAAGCCTTGATGATCTTTTGTTTCTGAGTAGCGATATAACTTCTATGCCTGATTCAATGTTGCTTTGTCGCTCTGCATGATTATGACCGTCATTGCTCTTTTAGTTGGTCGCTCCCAGTCTTTTGCTAACCTCCACCTGTACTAAGCGGACTGACTGCTTGTGCATCCAAATTCCTTTAACCCAGTTATGCCATATGAGTCCACCATACCTTCCTATACATGATATTTACCTGCCATTCCAAACGAAGACTTTCATGTGCCATCTCGAAATTATTCGAAGAAAAGCATTCCTATTTTGTGTCTCTGTTTTAGTTCATGAGGAAGTAGTGGTTAATTCATGATCTTTTTAAGTTGGACAAGATTTACCCCGGGATTGCATGTCTAATGTGCAAACCCGTAATACGAGAAGGAACTGGCATAGAGTGCGCCCGGCTCATTAAAAAATAATACAACAAACAAACCCTCCTTCACGCTTTGTTCATGAGAAATCAGAAAACTTTGGCAGTGATAAACAAAGGAGATTAAGAGGATGTGATCGTCCTCATTGGGGAGCCGTTCCTCGAAACTTGTCCATCTCGAGAAGTGATTGAGTTGTCTGCTAGCATTCGTTGACGAAACATGCATAATCTAAAATAATAATTATTACCTCTGTTTTTAAAAACCAAGAGCTCTGGTACATGCTTTGTCTTTGTTTCCGACTACGAGTTTTCAACCTTACCAACAAAAGCCACGGTTCGAGAGCATGATTGTCATTCTGAGTGTAATGTGCATTGTCCCAAAGTAGCATTGTCTTTTGCATGATTGTGATATCGTTTATTTTGAAATTATTGTATCTAGTCATCACTTAAACCTTGGAGGTGCCCCTGCATTTATGTTTTGCTTCACTAAAGGGGGCAAGCGAGATATCACTTTATCATATTTGCACACCATGCTCATTACAAATCTATTTGATGTTTCAATATGATGTTGTAAAACTTTCAGTTCTTTGTGATTCTCTCATGAGGCAACTTAATTACTACAGATTCATTGTCTCAGTAAGTTTTGTCATGTGACTATGAAAAAGTCCTATATGGTTAATAGCGTGTCACCACAGAAATTATTCTTGTTATCATTTACCTACTCGAGGACGAGCAGGAATTAAGCTTGGGGATGTTGATACGTCCAAAATGTATCTATAATTTCTGCTTGCTCCATGCCTCTTTTGGGTGATATTGCTATGATATTTATACACTTCCATACACTTTTGATCATATTTGGACTAACCTATTAACTCAGTGCACCCCAGTGTTAGTTTCTGTTTTCTGCTGTTTTTGTATTTCAGGTTTTCACATTACGAGAACTGCCAGAAAAATCCCGGAAAAATTATATAAAAAATCAGTGTTCCAGAAGCTTCCCGGCACCCGAAGTAGAGCCGGAGGGGGGCCACCAGGTCTCCAGGCGCCCTGGTGGCGCAGCCCCCCTCCTGGCCGCGCCGGGGGGGCCTGGGCCCCCCAGGCCTCCGCTGATGCTCCCCTTTGGCATATATTTATATCGTGTCCCGAAACCCTCGAGACGGGAACCCTTTTTCGCGATCTCATCTCTGTTCCGCCGCCGCCGCGCTTCCAAGATCGGGAGCACCAGGAGAACTCTTCCCGGCACCCTGCCGGAGGGGAGGATCACCACCGGGAGCCTCTCCACCACCATGGACGCCTCCCGGATGAGTTGTGAGTAGTCTCCCTTGGACCATGGGTCCATGACCAGTAGCTATGTGATGTTCTCCTCCCGTTCTTGTGCTTCACTAATTAGTCCTCGTGAGCTGCCCTACATGATCGAGGCACATATGTAATCCTTATGCTGTTGCTATGATGAGTTTGCTGGGATCCGATGGATTGTGAGATTATGTTCAGATTGTGTTTGAGTAATATATGTTATCTACCTCTTTTATATTTATGTTCGTAAGTAATTCTTGCATGTTCTCCGTTGTTATTTATTGCTTTGGCCATGTAGTAGGTAGTGACTCCAAGAGGGATCGTTATGCTTGATTGTGGGTTCATGCCCCTCGATGACTAGCTTGAGTGACAGAAACATGAGTCTAGGGGATGTGTTGTTGCCACAAGGGGGAAAACAACGGTGCTTGTGCCCGCGGGTGCAAGGATTGTTTACTTTACGCAAAGTTCTTTTAATGCAGTTGTCTGTTGCTTTGAGTTTACACTATGGGTGGGACTCGCAACTTAATACCAGCGAGATGTTCTGGATAGATATCTCAAGGTGGATGATTAGTAGTAGAGGCAGATGGATTTCGGTCTACTTGCCTTGGCGTACCGCCCATGCTTTGAACCTCTACCTTTCTTGCAACATAGTCAGCATTGGTTTGCGCACATGGTCCTGTCAATTGCCCAGCTGTAATTCGTTTACCTCACATAGCTGTTTTATCGTCTTTTGGGAGAGAGACATCACTAGTGAACATCATGGGACTCTGGTTCATATTACCATCATTGATCACGTCCGCTATTTACTTTCAGCTTTTATTTACTATTTGTAGCAATACCTATCACTATTATCACTTGCGTTTGATCCTTTGTAAACGACAAGGCCGGCGGGATTGACAACCTCTCTGTACTCGTTGGGAGCAAAGTTATTTGTATCTGTGTGCAGGTCCACGTTGATTGCTAATATCTGGCGCCGTTAGCAGTTGACACCTTCTTGTTGAAACTGGGAGTCTCAGGGGAAATCGATCCTTGGTATCTTTGCCAAGGGAAAACTTCCGCTACACTTCATCTCAAACCTTCCACTTGGGGTAACCAACGAGGGGCGAGAAGCCATCAATTGCTTGCTGCTTATTTACTTTTCCGTTGCTACTATTACAAAAACTACAAAAACACTACTTTTACTTTTATTGCCGCCACCGCCACTATCATATTACTTTGCTACTAAAACTACCTTGCTGCAGATACTAAGTTTCCAGGTGTGGTTGAATTGACAACTCAGCTGCTAATACTTAAGAGTATTCTTTGGCTCCCTTTGTGTCGAATCAACAAATTTGGGTTGAATACTTTACCCTCGAAAACTGTTGCGATCCCCTACACTTGTGGGTTATCAAGACTATTTTCTGGCGCCGTTGCCGGGGAGCATAGCTCTATTCTTTAAGTCACTTGGGATTTATATGTGTTGATCACTATGAAGAACTTGAAGGACTCAAAAACCAAGATCTTACCCTCAACTACGAGGGGAGATGAGGAACTGTCATCTAGCTCTGCACCTGATTCACCATCTGTTATGGGTAAATTTGCGACACCTACTCATGCTATTGAATCTGATATGTTGTATGTTCTTGATGATGCCACTTCTGCTATGTATGATAAAAACTACTTCTATGCCTGATAATACTGTGCCACTAGGTGAATTTCTAGATGACCAAATTGCTAGAGTTAGGGAGAATGCAAATATTGAAACCGATGATATTTATGAAAGTGATGATGAAGCTTCTCCCAATAGATATGAATTGCCTGTTATTCCTGAGGGTTATGTTATGGATGAAGAAACTGCTAGAGACTTTCTTGCTTGCAACGATAGATATGATCTTAAGAAATTATTAGCTAAGCTGAAAGAAAAGTCCTTGAATGCTAGAATGAAACATGACCCTGATTTCGCTACTTCACCTATCTGTGTCACCGATAAGGATTATGAATTCTCTGTTGATTCTGAGTTAATTACTTTGGTTGAATCTGATCCTTTCCATGGCTATGAGTCTGAAACTGTTGTGGCACATCTTACCAAGTTGAATGATATAGCCACCCTATTTACCAACGATGAAAATATTCGTTATTACTATATCCTTAAGCTATTTCCTTTCTCGTTAAAGGGTGATGCTAAAACATGGTTTAATTCTCTTGATCCTGGTTGTGTGCGTAGTCCCCAGGATATGATGTATTACTTCTGTGCTAAATATTTTCCCGCTCATAAGAAACAAGCTGCCTTACGGGGAATTTATAACTTTGTGCAAATTGAAGAAGAGAGTCCCACAAGCTTGGGGGAGGCTTCTCCAATTACTTAATGCTTTGCCTGATCATCCTCTTGAGATGAATGATATACTTGATGTCTTTTATAATGGACTAACTGATGCATCCAGAGACCACCTGGATAGTTGTGCTGGTTGTGTTTTCAGGGAAAGAACAGTTGATCAAGCTGAATTACTATTGAATAATATGCTGGCCAATGAAAATAATTGGACACTTCCTGAACCAGCCCCTAATCCAACTCCGAAGAAAAGAGGTGTTCTATTTCTCAGTCCTGAAGATATGCAAGAGGCAAAGAAATCTATGAAAGATAAAGGTATTAAAGCTAAAGATGTTAAGAATTTACCGCCTATTGAAGAGATACATGGTCTTGATAACTCGACAAAGGTAGTAAAGGTAAATTCTCTTTATAGATTTGATGAAGGTGATATTCCTCGTTATAAGTCTGCTAGCCAATGCTTAGATGAGTTTTACAATTTTATTGTGAAACAAGAAAACTTCAATGCTTATGTTGGTAGACAATTGCAACACATTGCTTATATGATTGAACGCTCGAGTGATTATCTGTCTAGAGCTAAAGGTGAATTGAAACTCATTAGTATACATGCTTCTATGGTCACCACTCAAGTGGAACAAGTACTTAAGGCTCAGAATGATTTGCTCAGTGAATTAAATAGTAAGAATAATGACTATGATGTTAGAGTTGCTACTAGACGTGGTAAGATAGCTCAGGAACCTTTGTATCCTAAAGGCCACCCTAAGAGAATTGAGCAAGATTCTCAGAGAGCTAATTTAGATGCACCATTTCTTCTAAGAAGAAGAAAAAGAAACGTGATAGAACTTTGCATGCTTCTAGTGAACCTGTACATGACACACCTGAGAATCCCAATGATATATCTATTTTTGATGCTGAGACACAATCTGGTAATGAACATGAACCTAGTGATAATGTTAATGATGATGTTCATGGTGATGCTCAACCTAGTAATGATAATGATGTTGAGATAGAACCTGCTGTTTATCTTGATAACCCACAATCAAAGAATCAACGTTATGATAAGAGGGACTTTATTGCTAGGAAGCATGGTAGGGAAAGAGAACCATGGGTTCAGAAACCCGTGCCTTTTCCTCCTAAATCATCCAAGAAAAAGGATGATGAGGATTTTGAGCGCTTTGCTGAAATGATTAGACCTATCTTTTTACGTATGTGTTTGACTGATGTTCTTGAAACAAATCTGTATGCTAAGTATATGAAAGATATTATCACCAACAAAAGAAAGATACATGAAGTAGAAATTTCCACCATGCTTGCCAATTGCACTTTCAATGGTGGAATACCTAAGAAACTAGGAGATCCAGGAGTACCTACTATACCTTGCTCCATTAAGAAGAACTATGTTAAAACTGCTTTGTGTGATCTTGGAGCCGGTGTTAGTGTTATGCCTCTCTCTTTATATCGTAGACTTGACTTGAGTAAGTTGACACCTACTGAAATATGTTTGCAAATGGATGATAAATCAACTGCTATACCTGTCAGTATTTGTGAGGACGTGCCTGTTGTAGTTGCAAATGTTACTATTCTAACGGACTTTGTTATACTTGATATTCTCGAGGACGATAGTATGTCTATTATCCTTGGTAGACCATTTTTGAATACTGCAGGGGCTGTTATTAATTGCAACAAAGGCAATGTCACTTTTCATGTCAATGGTAATGAGCATACGGTACACTTTCCGAGGAAACAACCTCAGGTCCACATTATCAATTATATTGGAAAAATTTCAACTATCACTATTGGAGGTTTTGAATTTCCTCTTCCTCCTGTCAAGAAGACATATGGCATTCTTATTGTTGGGGACATACATATCCCCATTGAGGTAACCTAGTGTCATTCGAAAATTCTCCGGTTTCATGTTATTCGGAAAGAGTTTACTAACAAGACCTGATCAACCTTGTTAATGGATTCCTTTTGACAAGCATGAGATGGGTGAATCTAGATAGCACCACCTTCTGTACCCTCCTTTTACTTTCTGTTAATTAGGATAAATAAAGCAAAAATAGTATTCTCCGTCTATTTCCAGACTTATCCATGTAATAAAAAATACCCCGAAAATAAAAGTTCTACAAATGCCATGAAAATGAAATATGATTTTTTCTGTAATATTTGAGAAAATATGGCACAAAACACACAGCGAGGGGAGCCAGCACCTGGCCACGAGGGTCCAGGGTGCGCCACCTGCCTCGTGGGCCCCACGTGGCCCCTCCACTTATTCATGCACCCACACTTTTCCTCCCAAAAAAATCATGAACCAGCTCAAACCCGAGTTCTAGCTCATCTTGCTGCCATTTTCGATCTCCTTGCTCAAAGCACCATTCATCAAACTGTTTGGGAGGATTGTTCCTTGGTATGTGACTCCTCCATTTGCCCAATTAGTTTTTGTTCTAGTGCTTTATTTTTTGCAAATTTATGCTGCTGTGGTGACCTTGTTCTTGAGCTTGCTTGTCAAATTTTCTTGGCCCCAAGTAGTTCTAATGCATGATATAGCCTCTAGGCACTAGTAGAAGTTGTTGCTATCAATCTTGTTGAGTTTGGTTAACTTTTATTTTGAGTTACTAAAAATTTCAGAAAATTTCAGAAAAGGAAAATGATAAAGAGATTGTTGAGGGGCTCCTCCAGTAAGGGCTCAGAGGAGAAGAAGAAAGAAGAAAATAAGAAGCCCAAATATAATCTTCCTCGCATGGCAGAAGTTCGGCTCTGTGAATGGCCTTGTAATGACTTCATGATGTCTGCCGGGATTTACGAAGACCTTTATTGGTTGGCAAATAATGCAGGCCTCACCGACTTCCTCCACGACCAGCGTGAATAGTATCTCTTACTCACCAATATTTTCACGCAAAGTTTTCATTTTCATGCTAAGAAAACACCACCTACAGTGAAGTTTCGTTTATATGATGAGATTAAGGAGATATCACTCTTAGAATTTTGTGAAGTATGTAAAATACCCTTTGGAGGTAGACTTGATGAACCATGTCGTGAAGATGTTGAAGAGTTTATTGACATGATAGCTGTAGGGGAAACTAGACAAGTCTCAGGGGCAAGGATCACTAGTATACACTTCCCTGTTCTGCGCTACTTTGCTTTATTTTCTAGTAGATGTTTAATTGGTCGCGGGAACAGTGGGAATCTTAGTGCCCCTGATATTGTCATCTTACGCCATGCTTTGTTTCAAGACACAACTTTTAGCTTGGGCGCCGTCGTTGCTAAACGACTAAGTTTCAACCGCTCAAAGGGGCCTGACTTTGGAGGCATCTTTGCTTCTCGCCTTGCTGAACATTTTAGGATACCTATTAGGCATCATGAGAAGGAAGAAAAATTGCTTGCCCCTGTTTATCTAGACTACAACAGCATGGTAGCTCATGATTTTATTGTTAAAGACTAGGATAGGTTGCTTAATTATAAATTAAGGTTTGATGAAATATATTGTGAAATTTTTACCTTGCCTGCACCATCTTTGTTTGATATGTCCACATGCATATACCTAATTACATCAGATGCCTTCTACAAGTACCAAGGCCACGCACAAGCTTCAGAGCCTGAGCTAGAGCCACCACTTGATCCTTATCGTTAGTCTGTTTATGGGTGGGAGCTGGATGAGCTCGCCAACCAGTGGCACCCAAAGGATACATCTCAGTACACTGGAGGGAGTAGCTTCGATCTGTGGCCATAGACCAACTTAGGCAAAAACCTAAGCTTGGGGGAGTACGTGTTTCTCACCGACTTTACATTCATGTTCACACTTATTCCAGTTGTCGGTGCTCACACTCTTTCACTGTACCATCCATGTTCAGTTTCATTTCTTTTTCTTAGTATTTCTCTCGTGTGCTAGAAAAACCTTAAGAAAAACAAAAAAATATTAGTGGTAGCTTCTAGCTAGTTTACTTTGCCTGTAGTAGTAATTAAAAGAAAACCCAAAAAGATTTACCGTTCTTCTTTTGCTTGTTGGGAGCTTTCCCGTATAAATAGTTTCTTTTCTTTTCCTTGGGGGTTAAGAGTAGAATACCATGATTTAAATGCCTAGTGGCTCTCTTATGCTTTATTCTTGATTTAACCTTGAGCCATATTACCTTGTCTTCTCTCTTGTATTAAATGCCTGCAGATTCCAGCTTAGTCCAATGCACGTGCACTGTTATTATTATTCACACTATTCGGTCGTGCGAGTGAAAGGCAATAAGGATGATATATGATGAACTAATTGAGATGAGAAAAGTTGGTATGAACTCGACCTCTCTGGTTTTTGTAAATATGATAGTTCATCGTTCCTGATCCAGCTTATTATGAATGAAACATGCTTGCAACGACAATTAGAGATCATAGCTGCTTATTCCATGCTTAATTAGCTGAGAGTTTATAATGGTCTATCTTGCGTGCCAACATGATATTAAAATGGTTGTGATGTAGTATGATGGGGTGGTATCCTCCTTTGAACGATTTAAGTGATCTGACTTGGCACATGTTCACGCATGTAGTTGAAACAAAATCAACATAGCCTCCACGATATTTATGTTCATGGTGATTTATATCCTACTCATGCTTGCATTCATTGTTGATTAATTTTAATGCATGTTCATGACCGTTGTCACTCTCTAGCTGGTCACTTCCCAGTCGCTTTCTGGCCTTCACATGTACTAAGCGGGAATACTGCTTGTGCATCCACTTCCATAAACCCCAAAGTTATTCCACGTAAGTCCACTATACCTTCCTTTATGCGGTATTTACCTGCCATTCCAAGTAAATTTGTATGTGCCAAACTCTAAACCTTCAAATGAAATTCTGTTTTGTATGCTCGAACAGCTCATGTATCAACTAGGGTTGTCTATATCTTCCTTGCTAGGTGGGTTATTCTCACGATGAGTGGACTCGGCTCATCATTCATGAGAAAATGGCTGGTAACCGGGATGCCCAGTCCCACACTCAAAATCATAAATAATTAAAAAAAACTCCCACAGGGATGTTGCTTGTTTGGACGGTACCCGTTGTTTCGGGTTAGCCGTGGAGTGTGCTTGTTGGTAGTTGGGGAGAGTATAAACTTTACCATTCTGTTTGGGAACCGCCTATAATATGCGTAGCATGGGAGATATCGAGATTCTTGGTTGATATGTTGACAATGAAAGTATACCGCTCAAAATGTTATTCATCTCTATTTAAAAATCGAGCTCTGGCACCTCTACAAATCCCTGCTTCCCTTTGCGAAGGGCCTATGTATTTACTTTTATGCAGAGTCATCATCCTCTTATCAAAGAGCGCCAGTAGGAGAGCACCTCTGTCATTTGCATGTATTACCATTAATTTGCATTGAGTATGATCATGACTGGATCTCTTTTACCATGAATTACAATATCTAGTCAGTCCTTGATCCTTGAAGGTGCTCTGCATTTATGTTTTGCTGTCTCAGAAAGGGCTAGCGAGATACCATCTTGTTATATCATATCATGATTGTTTTAAGAAAGTGTTGTCATCCGAGGTTTATTATTATTGCTCGCTTGTTGATTATGCCATTGGTATGAGTAGTCTTGAGACCTGAAAGTTATTGTGAATGTGGCTGGTTCATGATCCTGCTGAAAACCTGAATGCTGGCTTACATGTTTACAACAACAAGAGCAAACATAGTTTGTCAAAGTTTTTCTTTATCACTTTCAGTTTATCAACTGAATTGCTTGAGGACAAGCAAAGGTTTAAGCTTGGGGGAGTTGATACGTCTCTAACGTATCTACTTTTCCAAACCCTTTTGCCCTTGTTTTGGACTCTAAATTGCATGATTTGAATGGAACTAACCCGGACTGACGTTGTTTTCAGCAGAATTGCCATGGTGTTGTTTTTGTGCAGAAATAAAAAGTTCTCGGAATGACCTGAAACTCCACGGAGAACTATTTTGGAAAATATAAAAAAATACTCGCAAGAAGATCCAGACCAGGGGGCCCACACCCTGTCCACGAGGGTGGGGGCGCCCCCCCTAGGGCGCGCCCCCTACCTCGTGGGCCCCCTGGTGCTCCACCGACGTATCTGCAGATCCTATATATTCACTTTAGGGGAGAAAAAAATCAAGGAGAAAGAATTATCGCGTTTTACGATAAGGAGCCGCCGCCAAGCCCTAATCTCTCTCGGGAGGGCTGATCTGGAGTCCGTTCGAGGCTCCAGAGAGTGGAGATCGTCGCCATCGTCGTCATCAACCTTCCTCCATCACCAATTCCATGATGCTCACCGCCGTGCGTGAGTAATTCCATCATAGGCTTGCTGGACGGTGATGGGTTGGATGGGATCTATCATGTAATCGAGTTAGTTTTGTTAGGGTTTGATCCCTAGTATCCACTATGTTCTGAGATTGATGTTGCTATGACTTTGCTATGCTTAATGCTTGTCACTAGGGCCCGAGTGCCATGATTTCAGATCTGAACCTATTATGTTTTCATTAATATATGTGTGTTCTTGGTCCTATCTTGCAAGTCTATAGTCACCTACTATGTGTTATGATCTGGGAGCCCCGAAGTGATAATAATCGGGACCACTCCCGGTGATGAGCATAGTTTGAGGAGTTTATGTATTCACTATGTGTTAATGCTTTGGTCCGGTACTCTATTAAAAGGAGGCCTTAATATCCCTTAGTTTCCAATAGGACCCCGCTGCCACGGGAGGGTAGGACAAAAGATGGCATGCAAGTTCTTTTCCATAAGCACGTATGGCTATATTCGGAATACATGCCTACATTGCATTGATGAACTGGAGCTAGTTCTGTGTCACCCTAGGTTATAACTTCTACATGATGAATTGCATCCAACGTAATTTCCTATCACCGATCCAATGCCTACGAGCTTTACCTATATTGCCAGTTGCTTATTTACTTTTCCGTTGCTACTATCACAAAAACTACAAAAACATTATCTTTACTTTTATTGCTGCTACCACCACTATCATATTACTGTGCTACTAAATTATCTTGCTGCAGATACTAAGTTTCCAGGTGTGGTTGAATTGACAACTCAGCTGCTAATACTTAAGAGTATTCTTTGGCTCCCCTTGTATCGAATCAAAAAAATTTGGGTTTAATACTTTACCCTCGAAAACTGTTGCGATCCCCTACACATGTGGGTTATCAAAGACCTAGGGCATTTGAGGAAGCCCATCGTTGGAATATACAAGCCAAGTTATATAATGAAAAATTCCCACTAGTATATGAAAGTGACTAAACAAGAGACTCTCTGTCATGAGGAACATGGTGCTACTTTGAAGCACAAGTGTGGGAAAAAGATAGTAGCATTGTCCCTTTTTTGGGGGCCTTTCTTTTTCTTGGCCTTTCCTTCTTTTTTTCTTTTTTTTTCTTTTTTCCCTTTTTTTCTTCTTTGGGACAATGCTCTAATAATGATGATCATCAGACTTATATTGATTTACAACTCGATACTAGAACAAAGTATGACTCTATATTAATGCCTCCGACGGTGTACCGGGATGTGCAATGAATCAAGAGTGACATGTATGAAAAATTATGCATGGTGGCTTTGCCACAAATATGATGTCAACTACATGATCATGCATGGCAATATGACAATATGAAGCGTGTCATAATAACGGAACGATGGAAAGTTGCATGGCAATATATCTCGGAATGGCTGTGGAAATGCCATGATAGGTAGGTATGGTGGCTCTTTTGAGGAGGGTATATGGTGGGTGTATGGTACGGGCGAAAGTTGTGCAGTACAAGAGAGGCTAGCAATGGTGGAAGGGTGAGAGTGTGTATAATCCATGGACTCAACATTAGTCATAAAGAACTCATATACTTATTGCAAAAAATTACGAGTCATCAAAACAAAGTAATCAACGCATGCTCCTAGGGGGGAGGTTGGTAGGAGTTAACCATCGTGTGCCCCCGACCTCGACACAAACGATGACACTCTACAGATACCTCATGCTCTAACTTCGTCACATAGCGGTTCACCATACGTGCATGCTACGGGAATCACAAACTTTAACACAAGTATTTCTCAATTTCATAATAAATCCACTGGCATGACTCTAATATCATTATCCTCATATCTCAAAACAATCATCAAGTATCAAACTTCTCATCATATTCAATGCACTTTGTATGAAAGTTTTTACTACATTCATCTTGGATGCCTATCATATTAGGACTAGTTTTATAACCAAAGCACATTACCATGCTGTTCTAAAAGACTCTCACAAGGATATAAGTGAAGCATGAGAGATCAACAATTTCTACAAAATAAAATCACCACCGTGCTCTAAAAGATATAAGTGAAGCACTAGAGCAAAACTATTTAGCTCAAAAGATATAAGTGAAGCACATAGAGTGTTCTAACAAATTCTAGGCCATATATCTCTCTCTCAAAAAGGTGTGTCCAGCAAGGATGATTGTGGCAATTTAACAAGCAAAGACTCAAATCACACATGACGCTCCAAGCAAAACACATATCATGTGGTGAATAAAAATATAGTCCCAAGTATAGCTACCGATAGATGAAGACGAAAGAGGGGATGCCTTCCCCGGGCATCCCCAAGCTTAGGCTTTTGGTTGTCCTTGAATTTTACCTTGGAGTGCCTTGGGAACCCCCAAGCTTAGGCTCTTGCCACTCTTTGTTCCATAATCCTTCAAATCCATACTCAAAACTTCAAAACTTCACAACACAAAACTTAGCCAAAAATCTCGTGAGCTCCGTTAGTATAAGAAAACAAACCACCACTCAAAGGTATTGTAATAAACTCATTCTTTGTTTATATTGGTGCTAAACCTACTGTATTCCAACTTCTCTATGATTCATATCCTCCAATACTACTCATAGATTCATCAAAATAAGCAAATAACACACGAAAACCAGAATTTGTCAAAAACAGAACAGTCTCTAGTAATCTGTAACTTTCGCATACTTTTGTAACTCCAAAAAAACTGAAATAAATTGGTAAACATGAAGAATTTGTCTATTAATCATCTGCAAAAATAATCAACTAAATAGTACTCTCCAGTAAAATCCGGTGACTATTCTCGTGAGCGCTAACGTTTCTGTTTTTGACAGCAAGATCATATAAACTTCACACAAGTCTTCCCAAAGGTTCTACTTGGCACAGACACTAATTAAAACACAAAACCACATCTAAACAGAAGCTAGATGCAATATTTATTCCTAAACAGAAGCAAAAACAAAGAAAATAAAATTGGGTTGCCTCCCAACAAGCGCTATCGTTTAACGCCCCTAGCTAGGCACGATACAAGGATAGATCTAGGTATTGCCATCTTTGGAAGGCAATCCATAGGTGGCTCTCATAATAGATTCATATGGTAATTTAATTTTCTTTTTAGGAAATTGTTCCATGCCTTTCCTTAACGGAAATTGGAATCTAATATTTCCTTCCTTCATATCAATAATTGCACCAATCGTTGTAAGGAAGGGTCTACCAAGAATAATAGGACATGAAGGATTGCAATCTATATCAAGAACAATGAAATCTACGGGCACATAATTCCTATTGGCAACAATAAGAACATCATTAATCCTTCCCATAGATTTCTTAATAGTAGAATCTGCAAGATGCAAATTTAAAGAACGATCATCAAGCTCATGAAAACCTAACAAATCACACAAAGTTTTTGGGATAGTGGAAACATCTGCACCCAAATCACACAAAGCAAAGCATTCATGATCTTTAATTTTAATTTTAATAGTAGGTTCCCATTCATCATAAAGCTTTCTAGGGATAGAAACTTCTAGTTCAAGTTTTTCTTCATAAGATTGCATCAAAGCATCAACTATGTGTTTGGTAAAAGCTTTATTTTGACTATAAGCATGCGGAGAATTTAGTATGGATTGCAACAAGGAAAGACAATCAATCAAAGAGCAATTATCATAATTGAATCCCTTGAAATCCAAAATAGTGGGTTCATCACTATGCAAAGTTTTAATCTCTTCATTCCCACTTTTAACAATTTTAGCATCAAGATCTAAAAACTCCGAATCATTGGGACGCCTTTTAACTAAGGTAGACTCATCTCCAGTCCCTTCTTTATCAAGATGTATACTAGAAAACAGGGATCTAATAGGCACATGAATAACTTTCAGATCTTCATCTTTATTTTCATGATAACTAGAAGAACACGTTTTTATAAAGCACTCTTTTTTAGCACGCATCCTAGCGGTATTTTCTTTGCATTCATCAATGGAAATTCCCATGGCTTTGAGAGACTCATTGATATCATGCTTAGGTGGAATAGATCTAAGTTTCAAAGAATCAACATCAAGAGTAATTCTATCCACACTTCTAGCCAATTCATCAATCTTAAGCATTTTTTATTCAAGCAAAGCATTGAAATTCTTTTGCGAATTTATAAACTCTTTAACACTAGTTTCAAATTCAGAAGGCATCTTTCCATAAGAGTTATTGTAGGAATTACCATAATTATTAGAGGAATTATTAGGAAAAGGCATAGGATTAAAGTTTCCTCTATAAGCATTGTTACCAAAATTATTCCTACCAACAAAATTCACATCCAAAGATTTATTATTATTTTAAATCAACATGGATAAAGGCATGCCATTAGGATCAGAAGAAGCACTCTTAGCAGCAAATAATTTCATAAGTTCATCCATCTTTCCACTCAAAACACTAATCTCTTCGATAGCATGTACTTTTTTACTAGTAGATCTTTTGGTGTGCCATTGAGAATAATTAACCATAATATTATCTAGGATTTGGGTAGCTTCTCCTAAGGTAGTTTCCATGAAAGTGCCTCCTGCGGTCGAATCTAAAAGATTTCTAGATGCAAAATTCAAGCCAACATAAAAGTTTTGTATAATCATCCATAAGTTCAATCCATGTGTAGGACAATTACGTATCATTAATTTCATTCTCTCCCAAGCTTGTGCAACATGCTCATGATCTAGTTGCTTAAAGTTCATAATATCATTCGTAAGGCAGATAATCTTAGCAGGAGGAAAATACTTAGACATAAAAGCATCTTTGCACTTATTCCGTGTATCAATACTATTTCTAGGCAAAGAGGAAAACCATGTTTTGGCACGATCTCTAAGTGAAAACGGAAATAACTTCAATTTAACAATATCATTATCTGTATCCCTCTTCTTTTGCATATCACACAAATCAACAAAGTTGTTTAGATGGGTAGCGGCATCTTCACTAGGAAGGCAGGAAAATTGATCTTTCATGACACGATTTAACAGAGCAACATTTATCTCACAAGATTCAGCATCAGTAATAGGAGCAATCGGAGTGCTAATAAAATCATTATTGTTGGTATTGGAGAAGTCACACTATTTGGTTTTGTTCTGCGCCATAGTGACAAGCAAGCAATCCAACACAAAAGGAAATAAGAAGCAAGCGAACGATAAACACACGGCAAAAAGAAGGGCAAATAAAACGTCAAGGAAACGAGAGGCAAATAATGTAATGTGAAGGATAAGGGTTTGTGATAGGTACTTGGTATATGACTTTTGCGTAAGCCTCTCGGGCAACGGCGCCAGAAATTCTTCTTGCTACTTCTCGAGCTTGTGTTGTATTTTCTCGAAGAGGAAAGGGTGATGCAACATAGTAGTGTAAGTATTTCCCTCAGTTTTTGAGAACCAAGGTATAAATCCAGTAGGAGACCACGCACGAGTCCCTCGCACCTGCACAAACAATTAAGAACTTCGCAGCCAACGCTGTAAGGGGTTGTCAATCCCTTTACGGTCACTTACGAAAGTGAGATCTGATAGATAGGATAGTTTGATATTTTTGGTATTTTTGAGATAAGAACAGAAAGTAAAAACCGCGAAGTAAATTAGATTGTATATTCATATGTTGAGAATAGACCCGAGGGCCATATGTTTCACTAGTGGCTTCTCTCATGATAGCAGAATTCTACGGTGGGTGAACAAATTACTGTCGAGCAATTGATAGAAAAGCGAATAATTATGAGAATATCTAGGCATGATCATTATATATAGGCATCACGTCCGTGACAAGTAGACCGAAACGATTCTGCATCTACTACTATTACTCCACACATCGATCACTATCCAGCATGCATCTAGAGTATTAAGTTCATAAGAACAAAGTAATGCTTTAAGCAAGATGACATGATGTAGAGGGATAAACTCAAGCAATATGACATAAACCCCATCTTTTTATCCTCGATGGCAACAATACAATACGTGCCTTGCTGCCCCTGCTGTCACTGGGAAAGGACATCGCAAGATTGAACCCAAAGCCAAGCACTTCTCCCATTGCAAGAACTATAGATCTAGTAGGCCAAACCAAACTGATAATTCGAAGAGACTTGCAAGGATATTATAATCATACATAAAAGAATTCAGAAAAGAACCAAATATTTCTCATAGATAATCTTGATCATAAACCCACAATTCATCGGATCTCGACAAACACACCGCAAAAAAGATTACATCGAATAGATCTCCTCGAAGGCCGAGGAGAACTTGGTATTGAGATCCAAAAAGAGAGAAGAAGCCATCTAGGTACTAACTATGGACCCGAAGGTCTATGGTAAACTACTCACAACTCATGGTGTCGTGGTTCTAGATCTGAAAGTGAGGGTAGGGGGTATGAATGGAGAGGCAAGGTCCTAGCTATGGCGCAGTTGTACACAGGGTGTTTTACGAGTTCAGGCCCTTCTCGGAAGAAGTAAAAGCCCTACGTCTCGTTGCCCGGAGGCTTAGTCGACTGATGTGTGTATGTATGTGTTACAGAGGTGCCAACCCTTGTTCTGGAGGAGGGGGGTGGCTTATATAGTGTGCCAAGACCCCAGCCATGCTCCATGTCACCAAGGGCTTAAAGGTACATTAAGGCAGGCGTTACTGATAATGCCTGCAATAAAGGGTAGTTATGGGGTTTACTACAGTGAGTAAATACATGACCGTTGCCGTTCGAGAGGCGTTTAGTCTTCGGAGGTCGAGTGCCTGATCCAGTCGAGTGGAGTTGAGTCGTCCTGGATACTTGAGTCAGTCGAGTGAAGTGTAATCTTGGACCGTCTCAGTCGACTGTCTCCACCGTCGTGACTCTTGTCTTTTGATCTCCTAGGATAGTGACCTTGGGAGGGGCCTTTAGGTCAGGCCTATGACCCTACCCTAGGTCTGTAACCTCGTTAGTAGCCCCCGAATGGATCGGGGCTTGAGCAAGGGGATGCTGAGGGGAGCTCTGGCTCTGGCTCGACGTCCTCGGGGCATGTTGTTTTTGAAGCTGTGGCTCGGGTAGGCCTCCTCAGCTGTGTCTTGGTCACCTCGATCGATTCCGAAGCCATTGGTGAATTAGTTGTCTTTGCGTCGACTGGATGTCTTGCGTCGACTGAGTTTTGCGCCGGGCGTCGAGCGCCACGAGCGCGTGCCGTTTTCGACGGGATCAGTTGCCTTCTGTCCGCCGGATTCGGCGGGGTTTTCAAAATTTGGGGAAGCGCGCGGGGTGGGGCGTGCCGCACCGAGCGGAGGGGTGCGGTTCGAAGGCCTCGATTCCCGCGCCCCCTTTTTCGCCACGTATCACTCCAGCGCCTGTTACGGGATCGGATAAGATCGCCCGGGGCCACCAGTCAGCCACACGACCGGGTTATTATAAAAGCGCGTTGAGTCCGCTGCGGGGGGTACTGTGCGCCCAGCTTTCCTCCGTCCGCCTTGTCTTCTCCGGAGCGCCTTTGCTTCTCTGCCGCGCCCTCAATCCTTCCTGCTCTTCTCCACCGCAACCGCCGTCTCGCGAGCCATGGTTAAGGACAAGACCGCGGCTATGGAGCGTTCCAAGAAGGCGGCATCGGGGAAGGGGCGGCGAGCAGGCCGGGTCGGATCGTCGTCGCGGTCCGGGCTCCCCGCTGGATGGATCCAGGGGGATTGGATCCGGTCCACCGTTGTCATGGAATTAGCACAGCAGATGTCCGGTTTAACGGACTTGATGATGGAACCATCGCACGGGTTAGCTTGAACGGGTTCATAGCACACAAAGGACACAGAGGGTTTATACTAGTTCGGCCCCTTCGATGAAGGTAAAAGCCTACGTCTAGTTGGTTTGGTATTGCTTGGGCGTCGGTTTACAGGGAGCGGATTGCTTGCCTGTAATATCGATGGGTTGATTCTTGCTTGTCCCTGAACCGTCGCCGGGTCGTCCCTTTATATAGAGAGGCGACGCCCAGTCCGGTTTACAGAGTCCCGAGGCCGGCTCATAATTGTGTCCGCCTCGGTCTCTGCTCTTTCATCCTTGTCTCCCAAGTTACATCATCGGGCGGTTTACAAACCATGACTCTTTACATGGGCCCTAAGATCTAATGGGATTTGAGGGAGCAAAGATCGGATAAAGATCCTTTTGACGCCTCGATCTTCGAGATAACCATTAAACAAAGCTACAGGACAGCTCGCAGCGTTAAATGCGGAGATGATGTCACGGTAAGATTCGGTGATTCTCGAGGATGACGTCAGAGCCGGTTTAAAAAAAATGAGAAGGCACAGAAGAAAGTTATACAAGACAAGGGAGATTGATATGAACAAGTTCAAATCATTCTGGGGCCTAATGTCAGGGATATTACTAGCAGGTATGAACCGGCTAGTGTAAACCGGCTTGTTATAATTATGTGGTTGTAATATTCCATAAAGGCTACGGCCCATTAGATCTTAGGGCCCATGTAAAGAGTCATGGTTTGTAAACCGCCCAATGATGTAACTTGGGAGACAAGGATGAAAGAGCAGAGACCGAGGCGGACACAAGTATGAGCCGGCCTCGGGACTCTGTAAACCGGACTAGGCGTCACCTCTCTATATAAAGGGACGACCCGGCGACGGTTCAGGGACAACCAAGAATCAACCCGTTGAGATTACAGGCAAGCAATCCGCTCCCTGTAAACCGACGCCCAAGCAATACCAAACCAACTAGACGTAGGCTTTTACCTTCATCGAAGGGGCCGAACTAGTATAAACCCTCTGTGTCCTTTGTGTGCTATGAACCCCTTCAAGCTAACCCGTGCGATGGTTCCATCTTCAAGTCCGTTAAACCGGACATCTGCCGTGCTAATTCCACGACAACCGTCGTGGTGGAGGATCTGGAGGAGTTGGAGGAAGAAGGGCTGATCACCGGCGGCTCCTGGAGGGCGCCGGGAGGAGAGCTCGAGCCGCAGCCTCGGGAGGGCGAGTGCGTACTTCACGCCACCCACGTCGACCGAGGTTTTTCAACTCCACCGCACCTTTCCTCCGCGCATTTCTGATCTTCTTTGGTGCCCAGCTGCATTATTTTACGCCCAACTCCATCGCCTTTCTCTCCGCTTTCGTCTCCATGTGCGAGAACTTCCTCGGTTGCCGACCGCACTGGGGATTTTTATCTTCACCTGCCGCTCCCAAACCGTTAAGAGAGTGAACCCGAGTGACGGCAAGACGCACGTCCTTCAGGCGTGCGGCGGGCTCGGGATTCAGCTTAGGAACAGGAGTGCTTTCCCCCCCATGAACCTTCCAGATTCGATCTGGGGCTGGCAGTCGACCTGGTTTTACTATAGGGACAGTCCGACTCCGGGTCAGTCGACTGGTCTTCCTCCATTTACCCTAGGTCGAGCCAGTCCGCCTCCTTCGATGGTAGTGAGCAAGGCCGAGAGGGCCGAGGTTGACATGCTGATGGAGAGGGTCGCCCAGCTAGTCCGCGAGGGGGTCACGGGGATGGATTTGCTCGAGGTGTATATCTCGTGGAGGATCCAACCGCTCCAAGCCCGGGACCACCCGATGTGGTTGTACTCCGGTACTGACGACACGTCGCGAGTCCACCCGGAGGCGGCCGACCCGAAGTACATGGTGCATTGCTTGAAGAGCGTCACCGGAAACAAGGACAACCCCAGGGGGTCGGGGAGGATCATCCCATTCGACGCTGACCACCTGCCAGACAAGGTTAGCCTTCCGCTTCCGAGTGATGTATCTGTCGACTGATTCGCGATCTTCATTGATGATTCCGACTGGTATTTGGTGAACTTCCTTTCGTTGCAGATATATACGGAGATGTATTCGCTGCCCAACGGAGACTCGGGCCAAGGAGTCGAGGAAGGTACGGGTGACGCCGCCGAGTGGAAATCGGAGGAGGAGACCGAGGAGAGCGAGGAGTACAGCAGCGGGGAGGAGGTCGAGTCACCTCCCCGTGTCGAGCGCCGCTCCAAGGAGAAGAATGACCCAGGGGCCGCTCGACCTCGTGTGGGTCCCTCGGGGTCTCGGACGCCCAAGCGCACCCGCACGACTACCCCCGAGCCAGTTGAGAGGACGCCCAAGCAGCCCAAAGTCTCCCCCGCCAAGCCCCGGAAGGCTCTGCCAAGGATCAAGGTGGATGTACCCATTGCCTCCACGTAAGTGTCGCTCGGGCTTGCTTTCCCTCGTTTCTTGGGGGTCGACTACAGTTTTGGTCGACTCATTTCTTGACCGAATTTTCCAGAGCTGCCGCTTCCACGACCTCGATGGACATCGACCGGGGTCGAGATGACGAGGAGATCGCGGATGCTGCGACATCTCGAGCAGGTATCAGCTCCATGAGACTCGATTTTGTTCTTCTTTTCTTTCGCGGGCGATAGTCGATTAACTTGGTTCCCTATTTGATCTGAAGCGCCGCGCCTTGTCATAGAGCTGCCGGACGACGATGAGGACGAGGGGCGGCTTTGCGAGGACTACCGGTGCGCAAGGAGGAAGGACCGGAAGGCGCCTTCCGGCTCGGGGGCCCAGCGACCTGAGGACGCGGCCCGAACCGCGGTCTCATTCGCTGTCCCTGTGCCAACCATGCCCGTCGTCGACCCACCGCCTGCACCGAGCGTCGACCCGGCGCCCGTCTCGGTTGCCAACCCAGCGTCCACTCCGGTTGTCGACTCAGCGCCGATTCATGCCGTCGATCCAGCGCCTGCTCCTGTGGCCGGCTCGACGCCCGCTGCTTCATCTGTCCTTTTCTCCACCTATCGCCTCCCGGACGACCCTGTGGGAGCGGCACAAGAGGATGTTCGCCAGGCGGAGGTGATGATGGGACGGACGAAGGCGGTGTATGAGGCCAGCATGGCGGCTTACGACGCCAGTTCTGCTCTTCGGGCCAACGTCCAGGTATGTTGTCGGAGTACTTTATGATGTTTTGCTTTGTGACGTATCACACCACCCACTGGGTGCTCTTCTTTTCCTGTCTTTCTTGAGCTCGCGCCGGACTGATCTCGGCCGAGTGAAGCCAGTGGGGGCACGCTCAGTGCACCCACTGGGTGTAGCCCCCGAGACCGTGGTTGACTGATTGCAGTCGGTCATGGTCTTACTATAGAGCATTCATGTTTCATTGTTTTTTTTGGCTCGCGCCAGACTGATCTTGGCCGAGTGAAACCAGTGGGGGCACGCTCAGTGCGCCCACTGGGTGTAGTCCCCGAGACTGCGGTTGAGTGATCTGACTCGACTGTAGTCTTATAATCTTTGCTTTGTCTTGTTGATGCAGAAATCTTGCGAGTTCGGGGCCAAGTTTGCGGATCTTGAGCAGAAGTAAATCCAGCTCAATCTTGACTTGAAGTTGGCCCGGGACCATCTGAAGAAGACGCAGGACGATGCGGCTGGTAACTTACTTTCGTCTCCCATCGACTGATTTTTCGCTTGGAATGTTCCTTCATGTTCATCTGTCCAGTGGCGGCCTTGGTAGGTCAACTGCGGGCAGCTTTGGAGCAAAAGGACCTTGACCTGGCGGCGGCTGATACGTCTCAAACGTATCTACTTTTCCAAACACTTTTGATATTGTTTTGACCTCATTCTTGCATGATTTGGACTAAACTAACCCGGACTGACGATGTTTTCAGCAGAGCTGCCTGTATGGTTTATTTGTGTGCAGGAAAACGGATTTTTAAGTATCTTAGAAAAATCCACGAAAAATCAGAGAAAATCCACGCACCCGAAGGAACCAAATACCAGAAGTGGGGCCAGAGGGGGCCAGGGGGTGCCCAGGCGCCCTGTGGGCGCCCCCCCCTGGGCTACGCCGGGGGGGGGGGGCGCCTGGGTGGGGCTCACACCCCCTGGTGCCCTACTTTAACCCGTATTTTTCCTACCGACGCAGAAACCCCAGATCGAAAGTTCTTTTGCTGTTTTTCATCGCGGAGCCGCCGCCACCCTCTGTTCTTCTTCGGGAGGGCTAATCTGGAGGCTGATTTGGCCTCCGGAGAGGGGAGATCGTCGCCATCGTCATCATCATCACCACTCCATCATCCCTCCATGACTTCCCCCTTCATGTGTGAGTAATTCCCCTGCTGTAGGCGAAGGGGATGGTAGGGATTGGATGAGTTAGATCATGTAATAGTTCGTCAGATTGTTGGGGGCATGTTGCCTATCATCTACTATGGTGTTTATCATCTTTGCTACAACTTGTTATTCTTAATGCTTGACACTTAGGGCCCGAGTGCCATGATTTCAGATCTGAACCATATGTGTTTGCATGAATATATTTGTGTTCTTGATCCTATCTATGAGTTGTATGCACCTGTTACGGTTCGGAACCGGCGATCCCAAAAGTGACAGCTTGGGACACCAAAGGGGATGGTCCGTAGTTTGAGGATTACATGTATCCATTGAGTTCATTGCTTTGTTCCGGTGCTCTTTGACAGGAGCACCTTAATATCCATTAGTTCCTTTTGGCCCCGTTCGTAGCGGGATGGTAGGACAAAAGATGTTGTGCAAGTTCTTATTGCAAGCACGTACAACTACCTACGGGATACATGCCTAATGCTTGATATTTGCCTAGATGATCATTACTTTTCCGTGTGTCATGCCCCAAGTTAGAATCTATCTCATCCATGCAGCGCCCAACCATCCATCTCCCTAGCCTACAGTATTTTAAACCTTGCTTGTCACTAGTTGCTACTTTTGCCATTTACTACTACTATTTACTTTTGCTGTTTACTTTTACTATTACTATCATCACTATCATATCACTGTTACCACTTATCTTTTGTTGCAAGTAAGTATATTTCAGGTGCGGTTGAATTGACAACTCAACTGTTAAAGCTTATAAATACTCTTTGGCTCCCCGTATGTCGAATCAATAAATTGGGTTATTCTTACCCACGAAGACTATCTCGATCCCTTATGGTTGAGGGTTATCAAGTACCGTTTTCTGGCGCCGTTGCCGGGGAGCATAGCAATATTTACAAGTCTACTTGAGGTATCCTACCTGCTGCACTTTATTCACTATGGGTAAGAAAGGAGACCCCAAGGTTCCGATCTTACTATCTACTACAAGTCTACTTGAGGTATCCTACCTGCTGCACTTTATTCACTATGGGTAAGAAAGGAGACCCCAAGGTCCGTGATGGCATTTGATTATATTTCCTACGTTCGATCGTGCAAGTGACAAGCAGTAATGACGAAGATCGACTGAAAGGAAGCAACAAGGAAGACCGGTATGAACTCTTATTGTTTCTACTTTTGTACATATGCCTGTACTTATGATCTAGAGACCAGCTTGTAGCGACATAGTGCTATGTTTACAATGCTCTTCCAGTGGTTCATGCTTTTCTTGTGGCTAGTCTCGAATAACTAGAGTATATAATGTGTTACTGAAATGATCTACATGCATTGCACTGTTCATAGTCTGGTATACTAAGGTGGTATTTCCCTTTAGAGAATTTTTGGATTGACTTGGCACATGCTTACACATGTTTAAGACTAAAAAGTCTATTTTGCCTTGATGATCTTTGAGTTTTAGAATAGTTATATCACTTTCATGCCCGATTCAATGTTGCTCTCTAGTTGGTCGCTTCCCAGTCTTTTGCTAAACCTCCACCCGTACTAAGCGGAATGACTGCTTGTGCATCCAAAACCTTTAAACCTGTTATGCCATATGAGTCCACTATACCTTCCTATACATGGTATTTACCTGCCATACCTAATGAAGACTTTCATGTACCATCTCGAAATTATTCAAAAGCACTTCTCTTTTTGTGCCTATGTTTTAGCTCATGAGGAAGTAGTAGTTAATTCATGATCTCTTTAAGTTGGACAAGTTTCACTCCTAGATTGCATGTATAATGTGCAAACCCCTAATATGAAAAGGAACTGGCATTGAGTGCGCCCGGCTCGAAAAGATAATATAACAAACAAACCCTCCTTCACGCTTTGTTCATGAGAAATCAGAAAACTTTGGAAGTGATAAACAAAGGAGATTAAGAGGATGTGATCATCCTCATGCGGGAGCCGTTCCTCGAGACTTGTCTAGCTTAAAAAGTGATTGAGTTATCTGCTAGCATTCGTTGACGAAATATGCACCTCTCAAAACATATTTACTTCTGTTTTTAAAACCAAGAGCTCTGGTACATGTTTAGTTTTTGTTTCCAATCACGGGTTTTCAACTTTGCCAATAAAAGCCACGGTTCGAGAGTCTCACCTTTTTTCTTCAAAGCACTGACTAGGAGAGCATAATTGTCATTTTGAGTGTAATGTGCATTGTCCCAAAGTATTACATTGTCTTCTGCATACTTGTGATATGATTTATTCTGAAATTCTTAGCTCTAGTCTCCTTTAAAACTCTGGAGGAGTCTCTGCATTTATGTTTTGCTTCACTCATGGAGGCTAGCGAGATACCACCCTAATATGCTCAAGCTATGTGCAATGTGATCCTGTCTTGATTTTCAGTAATATATTATTTACTTCTAAGTATTTGTGACTGGTCACTTGAAAGAAGGATTGCTCCTTGCATTGTTCTCATAAGTACTGTTTTAATACTTGCTGAACTCTTTTCGTAGTACATGCTTGTATACATCTAATGAAGCAAAAGAGTTTGTCAAAGTTTTCTTTGTCGCGTCCAGTTCGTTGAACTGAATTGCTTGAGGACAAGCAATATGCTAAGCTTGGGGGAGTTGATACGTCTCAAACGTATCTACTTTTCCAAACACTTTTGATATTGTTTTGACCTCATTCTTGCATGATTTGGACTAAACTAACCCGGACTGACGCTATTTTTAGCAGAGCTGCCTGTATGGTTTATTTGTGTGCAGGAAAACGGATTTTTAAGTATCTCAGGAAAATCCACGAAAAATCAGAGAAAATACACGCACCCGAAGGAACCAAATACCAGAAGTGGGGCCAGAGGGGGGCCAGGGGGTGCCCAGGCGCCCTGTGGGCGCCCCCACCCCTGGGCCGCGCCGGGGGGCACCTGGGTGGGGCCCACACCCCCTGGTGCCCTACTTTAGCCCGTATTTTTCCTCCCGACGCAGAAACCCCAGATCGGAAGTTCTTTCGCTGTTTTTCGTCGTGGAGCCGCCGCCACCCTCTGTTCTTCTTCGGGAGGGCTAATCTGGAGGCTGATTTGGCCTCCGGAGAGGGGAGATCGTCGCCATCGTCATCATCATCACCACTCCATCGTCCCTCCATGACTTCCCCCTTCATGTGTGAGTAATTCCCCTGCTATAGGCGAAGGGGATCGTAGGGATTGGATGAGTTAGATCATGTAATAGTTCGTCAGATTGTTGGGGGCATGTTGCCTATCATCTACTATGGTGTTTATCATCTTTGCTACAACTTGTTATTCTTAATGCTTGACACTTAGGGCCCGAGTGCCATGATTTCAGATCTGAACCATATGTGTTTGCATGAATATATTTGTGTTCTTGATCCTATCTATGAGTTGTATGCACCTGTTACGGTTCGGAACCGGCGATCCCAAAAGTGACAGCTTGGGACACCAAAGGGGATGGTCCGTAGTTTGAGGATTACATGTATCCATTGAGTTCATTGCTTTGTTCCGGTGCTCTTTGACAGGAGCACCTTAATATCCATTAGTTCCTTTTGGCCCCGTTCGTAGCGGGATGGTAGGACAAAAGATGTTGTGCAAGTTCTTATTGCAAGCACGTACAACTACCTACGGGATACATGCCCAATGCTTGATATTTGCCTAGATGATCATTACTTTTCCGTGTGCCGTGCCCCACATTAGAATCTATCTCATCCATGCAGCGCCCAACCATCCATCTCCCTAGCCTACAGTATTTTAAACCTTGCTTGTCACTAGTTGCTACTTTGGCCATTTACTACTACTATTTACTTTTGTTGTTTACTTTTACTATTACTATCATCACTATCATATCACTGTTACCACTTATCTTTTGTTGCAAGTAAGTATATTTCAGGTGCGGTTGAATTGACAACTCAACTGTTAAAGCTTATAAATACTCTTTGGCTCCCCGTGTGTCGAATCAATAAATTGGTTTATTCTTACCCGCGAAGACTATCTCGATCCCTTACGGTTGAGGGTTATCAGCGGCGCAGCAGGCGGCCCAGGAGAAGTCGGAGCTGGCGGAGAAGAAGCTGGCTTCTGTGGGCGCACTCAGGCGGAGATCCTGCGACTGAAAGGTTCACTCGACACGGCCAACAAGGAGGTGGCTCAGCTGAAGAAGTCCCGGGCCGACTTGAACGACAAGTATGAGGCTCTGTTTCGGAAGAGGCTTGATCTTGAGGCGTATTTGGGCGACCTCGCCAAAAAATGGTACCTCGTGCTCGAAGGTATGTCCTCTTTATATTGGTTGATATTGGGCTGGTCGACCCGTCTTGCATCTGCTAACTCGACTGTTGTTCTTGGTGCAGAGTTCTGCCGTAACTTCGGAGAGGAGACTAGCCGGGTCGAGCCTGGCTTGGACCCCGCCAACTCCATTGTGAAGGACGAGGTTTCCATGAACATACTAAGGCTGGAGTCTCGCCTCACTGCGGCTACCGATTATCTAGGACGACTGAAGGCGGTGATGGCCCGAATCGATGCTGCACTCTGGAGGGGAGTCGTGCAGGAGAACGACCTCGAGTCTTTGATGGCTTGACTTAATGAGGTCCCCGACCGAGTGCAGGAATGGAAGAAGTCGCCGCCCGGGGAGGAGCAGACGTGGCGCTGGCTTTGGTCCGAGTGCACTGCAAGGAGGTGAAGGAGAGGAAGCTTGCCGCGCTGAAGGTTGCAAACACGAAGGAGCTCCAATTCCAGACCTTCATGGAGACTTTCTTGGAAGCAGCCACTCGCATCGCCGACGGGATTGATCTGGAAGAATTTGTCGCGCCTACAAGCCCGCCTCCTCCCGAGCCATGACTTTGATATATTAACTTTATTTGCCGCGGAATGCCGCGTGGATCTGTATTCGTTAAACTCTGGTGGGTCTGTGGCCCAAGTACTCTTGCCCGAACCTTGCGGGGCTTTTTATTTAATTTTGATCCTTCAGTCTGACGCTCTTCTTTTGATTGCTTGGAATCTTTACGTCGACGTCTGTAGCCGGGTCCCCGAGCGAGAAGGTCGCCCTTCGCGCAGAGTAGGTAGTTGTAACTTAGGCGAGTCACGGGGTCACAGCTAAGCCCCCGAGTGAGAGGGTCGCTCTTCACTCGGAGTAGAATGTTTATAACTTAGGCGATTCCAAGCTACGTTGTACTTGTGGCGGAGTTCGGAGGACCGAACCGCCTTGTATTTTTGACGTAGCTCGGAGGACCGCAGCTAAGCCCCTGAGTGAGAGGGTTGCTCTTCACTCGGAGTAGATAGTTGTAACTTAGGCGAGTCACGGGGTTGCAGCTAAGCCCCCGAGTGAGAGGGTTGCTCTTC
>LR738712.1:16863853-16903784 GCA_902687465.1 Secale cereale
GTTGTAACTTAGGCGAGTCACGGGGTCGCAGCTAAGCCCCCGAGTGAGAGGGTCGCTCTTCACTCGGAGTAGAATGCTTATAACTTAGGCGATTCCAAGCTATGTTGTACTTGTGGCGGAGTTCGGAGGACCGAACCGCCTTGTATTTGTGACGTAGCTCGGAGGACCGCAGCTAAGCCCCCGAGTGAGAGGGTTGCTCTTCACTCGGAGGAGAATGTTTATAACTTAGGCGATTCCAAGCTACGTTGTACTTGTGGCGGAGTTCGGAGGACCGAACCGCCTTGTATTTGTGACGTAGCTCGGAGGACCGCAGCTAAGCCCCCGAGTGAGAGGGTTGCTCTTCACTCGGAGTAGATAGTTGTAACTTAGGCGAGTCACGGGGTCGCAGCTAAGCCCCCGAGTGAGAGGGTCGCTCTTCACTCGAAGTAGAATGTTTATAACTTAGGTGATTCCAAGCTACGTTGTACTTGTGGCGGAGTTCGGAGGACCGAACCGCCTTGTATTTGTGACGTAGCTCGGAGGATCGCAGCTAAGCACCCACTGGGGGATTTAGAGGACACCAATTGTTAGGGAAACATCGCTATCTTGCTTTTGAAACAAATTGGGGAATCTTTATTACAACTCGACCGTCGAGTGCTTGAAGTGAAAAAACGGCGGAGTAGGTCCGCATTCCACAAATGAGGTTCATCTTTCTTCTGGGCTACATTATAGAGGTGGTAAGCTCCGTTGCGCAGCACCTTATTGATGATGAACGGGCCTTCCCATGCTGGGGCGAGCTTGTGAGGACGTTTCTGATGCACTCGGAGGACCAGGTCTCCTTCCTGGAACGCTCGACTTCTCATGTTGCGGGCGAGGAATCGACGCAGGTCCTGTTGATAGATGGTCGATCGGATCAGGGCCATCTCTCTTTCCTCTTCTAAAAGGTCGACTGCATCTTGACGAGCTTGCTCTGCCTCGGCTTCGGAGAAGAGTTCTACTCTGGGGGCATTGTGTAATAAGTCACTTGGCAATACAGCTTCGGCTCCATAGACCAGGAAGAAAGGGGTTCGGCCAGTCGACCGATTCGGAGTTGTCCTTAGACCCCACAGGATGGAGGGCAGCTCGGTTACCCAAGCCCCGGCGGCATGCTTGAGGTCGCGCATGAGCCGTGGCTTTAAGCCTTGGAGAATCAGCCCATTTGCTCTTTCCTCTTGCCCATTCGACTGAGGGTGCGCTACGAAGGCGTAATCGACACGCGTCCCTTGGGAAGCACAGAAAGCTCTGAATTCATCCGAGTCAAAGTTGGAGCCGTTGTCTGTGATGATGCTGTGGGGGACCCCATATCTGAATATTAGTTCCCTAATGAAACTGATGGCGGTGCTCGACTCGAGGTTCTTGATGGGTTTGGCCTCGATCCACTTGGTGAACTTGTCGACTGCCACCAGAAGGTGAGTGAACCCGCTCCTGCCTGTCCTGAAGGGGCCAACCATATCTAAGCCCCAAACTGCGAAGGGCCAGACTAGTGGGATGGTTTTGAGGGCGGATGCTGGCTTGTGCGACATTTTGGAGTAGAACTGGCACCCTGCGCACTTATCCACAATATCCTTGGCCATCTCATTGGCGCGGGGCCAGTAAAATCCGGCTCGTATGCTTTGGCCATGATAGTCCGAGAGGAAGCGTGGTGGCCGCAAGTCCCTGAGTGGATTTCATCCAAGATCAGTCGACCTTCCTCTGGGTCGATGCAGCGCTGGGCGACTCCTGTGACGCTTTCTCTGTAGAGCTGACCTTGAATGACTGTGAACGCTTTGGATCGGCGGACGATTTGGCGCGCTTCTTCTTCATCTTCTGGGAGTTCTTGCCTGAGCAGATATGATATATATGGCACAGTCCAATCAGGTGTGATTATTAGGACCTCCATGATCAAGTCGACCACAGCGGGCACTTCGACCTCAGTCGGATCGGCTGCACTGACTGGCTGCGGGGGCTCTTCCGTGAAGGGGTCTTCCTTGACAGAGGGAGTGTGCAGATGCTCTAGGAACACATTCTTGGGTATGGACCTCCGAGTCGACTCAATTTTTGCGAGATCGTCGGCTAGCTAATTCTTTGCTCTGGGCACATGATGGAGCTCTAAGCCTTCGAACTTCTTTTCAAGCTTTCACACTGCACTGCAATAACTGGTCATTGCCGGGCTCCTGACGTCCCATTCTTTCATTACTTGGTTCACCACTAGGTCTGAATTGCCATAGACCATCAGGCGACGGATGCCGAGTGAGATGGCCATACGCAACCCATACAAAAGTGCTTCGTACTCAGCCTCGTTGTTCGATGAATCAAAATGGATCTGAAGGACGTAGCCGAGCTTGTCGCTCCTAGGAGAGATCAGGACCACGCCTGCACCGGATCCGTTTAGCATTTTGGAACCATCGAAGAACATAGTCCAATGGTCCGACTGAACTTGAGTCGGAAGCTCTTGTTCTATCCACTCTGCCACAAAATCCGCAATGGCCTTAGCCTTGATGGCTTTCTTCGCTTCGAACTTGATATCTAACCGAAGAAGTTCAATCGCCCATTTTGCCACTCGACCAGTTGCATCTCGGTTGTTTAGTATCTCTGATAATGGGGCGTCGCTGACGACTGAGATTGAGTGATCCGAGAAATAGTGGGCAACCTTTTTTGCAATCAAGTAGATCCCGTACACAAGCTTTTGGTAATGTGGATACCTTTGCTTGGAGGGAGTCAAAACTTCGGATATGTAATAGACCGGGCGTTGTACCTTGTATGCCTTGCCCTCTTCTTCTCGCTCGACCGTGAGCACAGTACTGACGACTTGTCCGGTGGCAGCAATGTACAGCAGAAGAGGCTCTCCGCTGACTGGGGCAGCGAGCACCGGCTGGGTGGACAACAGGCCTTTGAGTTCCTCAAACGCTGCTTCAGCTTCGGGATTCCACTCGAACTTGTCGGATTTCTTCATGAGTCGGTAGAGAGGCAGTGCCTTCTCCCCGAGCCGAGAAATGAATCGACTCAATGCGGCCAGGCAACCAGTAAGCTTCTGGACGTCGTGTATACGCTCGGGGCGTTTCATTCGGAGGATGGCGCCGACTTTCTCTGGGTTGGCGTCGATTCCCCGTTCGGAAACGAGAAAACCGAGCAACTTACCACCAGGAACTCCAAATGTACATTTCGACGGGTTGAGCTTGATATCGTAGCTTCTGAGGTTCGCGAATGTCTCAACGAGGTCAGTCAGCAGGTCGGAACCTTTCCGTGACTTGACCACGATGTCATCCATGTACGCCTCGACGTTCCGACTGATTTGCTTTATCAAGCATTTCTGGATCATGCGCATGAATGTGGCGCCGGCATTTGAAAGGCATGGTGACATAGCAAAAACACCTGAAAGGGGTGATGAAGGCTGTCTTTATTTCATCGGGCCCATATAGACGGATCTGATGGTATCCGGAATATGCGTCCAGAAAGGACAAACGCTCACATCCCGCAGTCGAGTCGACTATCTGGTCAATGCGGGGGAGAGGAAAATGATCTTTCGGGCAGGCCCGATTGATGTTCTTGAAATCGATGCACATGCGGAGAGACTTGTCCTTCTTGGGGACCATGACGACGTTGGCGAGCCACTCGGAGTGGTATATCTCGCGGATGAACTCTGCTGCTAGGAGTCGAGCCACCTCTTCGCCAATCGCCTTTCTCTTCTCCGCAGCGGATAGACGGAGATGTTCCTTCACAAGTTTCACCTTCGGGTCGACTCGCAAATGGTGCTCAGCCAGCCCCCTGGGCACACCTGGCATGTCTGATGGTTTCCATGCGAAGATGTCCCAGTTCTCACGGAGGAACTGGATGAGTGCTTCTTCCTATTTGCTATCGAGGGTGGTGGAAATGTGTGTCGGCGCTGCATTGGGGTCGGTGGGGTGGATGTGCACAGGTTTTGTGTCCCCAGCCGACTGAAAGGCTGACTCGGAAGCCGGCTTCTTTGCCCTGAGCAGGTCGCCTGGATCCACTTGCTTCTGGTACTCCTCCATCTCTACTGCTGCCATCTGCTCGTCAGCGATCTTCGAGCCTTTCTGGAAGCATTCTTCCGCTTTCTGCCGGTTCCCAGTGATGGTTATGACACCGTTGGGTCCCGACAACTTCAGCTTGAGGTAGACGTAACATGGTCGAGCCATGAACCTGGCGTAGGCTGGCCTACCCAGGATGGCGTGGTAGGCGCTGTTAAAGTCCACCACTTCGAACGTCAGCTTCTCCTTTCGGTAGTTCTTGGACTCGCCAAAGACGACGTCGAGTGAGATCTGACCAAGTGAGTCGGCCTTCTTCCCAGAAATTACCCCATGGAACCTCATGTTACTTTCCCTTAGCTTGGACATCGGAATGCCCATATCCCGGAGGGTTGCTGCACACAGGATATTCAAGCCACTGCCTCCATCCATAAGAACCCTGGTCAGTCGAGTGCCTTCAACCACTGGGTCGACCACCAACGCCTGCCGCCCAGGGGTGGCGATGTGCGCTGGGTGATCAGACTGGTCAAATGTGATGGGGGTCTTCGACCATTTCAGGAACATGGGGGTCGCTGGAGCAACCATGTTCACTTCTCTGTTGATGATCTTCAGTCGACTCTTGCTCTCGACGTCTGCGAAAATCACCAAAGTGGAGTTGATGCGGGGGTATCCTCCGTCCCCTTCTTTATCCTCGGACTCTTCCGATTCCTTCTCTTTCTCAGTGGACTGGTCCTTCTGGAAACTCTGGATCAAGAGTCGACATTGTCGAGTGGTGTGCTTGGGGTACACCGAGTTCCCCTCGTCGTCCTTCTTAGTGTGTATGGGACACGGCTGGTCGAGGATATCATCTCCAGCCTGACCCTTTCCTTTCTTGGGGGCCCAGGAGCCTTTGGGCTTTCCTTTGCCCTTCCCTTGGTTGACCACTGCGGCCTCTCCCTGGGCAGTTGGGTCGGCCTTACGCTTGTTCTTCCGATTGTGATTCTGGTCGTCCTGCCCGACTGGTTTCTTGCCGCTGCGGAGCCGATCGGCCTCCTCACCATTGGCATACCGACTGGCAATTTCCATCATTCGCGACAGGGACATGTCGCCTGTTCGCCCAAACTTCAGATTCAACTCCCGATTGCGCACACCTTCCTTGAAGGCGCACACCGCCTGGTGCTCGGAGACGTTTTCCACTGTGTGATGCAAAGTGGTCCACCGCTGAATGTAGTCCCTCAAAGTTTCACTCGGCTTCTGGGTGCAATGCTGAAGCTCTGCGAGCACAGCAGGTCGTTTGCAGGTGCCTTCGAAGGTCCGAACGAACACCCGAGCGAGCACTTCCCAACTGTATATGCTCCTGGGGGCTAACTGGTTGAGCCACGCCCGAGCGGAGCCTCCCAGCATCAAGGGGAGGTGCTTCATGGCCACGTCGTCGTTGCCTCCCCCGATCTGCACGGCCACTCGGTAGTCTTCCAGCCACGTGTCCGGCTTCGACTCACCGGTGAATTTGCTTACTCCGGCCGCCAGCCTGAAGTTCGGGGGGATCTCTGCGGCCCTTATTGCGCTGCAGAAGCACTCGGTCCCGGAGGCCGGCGCCCGGCTGCCGGAGGGTTGGTCTCCGCCTCGCTCGTCCCTGGACGCCCGGTTACGGTCGACCCGGCCTTGCACAAGGATGGACCTCACGTCGAAGCCCGGCCGCCGGGGATCCGGGGGGACCCTACGCTCGTCGTCTCGTAGGCGCCTGCCCACGCGCTGCGGAGGCGAGTGCGACCCACTTCCCGGAGGAGGGGTGGGCACTCGACGGCGGTCGTTGCGTCCGTGTCGACGGTCGAGTGGGTCGTCGTTCCGACCCATGTGCCGGTCATGTCGCGGACCACGTTCCTCATGCCTCAGGGGCGATCTTGGACTGTGGGCCGACCATACGGTGTCTGCAGCCACCGATCTGCTGTGAATCCTGTTGCGCGACTGAGAGACAGCCGCGTTTTGCTCTTCAGCCGTTCGGAGCAAAGCTCGGATCTGCTGAAGGCCTCTTCCAGCTTCCGACTGGGAGGGCTGAATCGACTCCACGATACGGGCCGCGGCTTCGAGGTTTTGGACTGGTGTGCGGAACACCTGAGTCTCACGCTGACGTGATTGCCGCGGCCGTCGACTGGACTCGGGGGCCAGTCGGCGGGCCTGATCGTCGAGTGAACGTTGGATGTTTTCCAGAAGCGCGCGTTCGGCCAAGGTGGCCACGCGCGTGGCTTCGAGGGCCAAATCTTCTAGGGAATCTCCCACGATGGGGGTGAAGAGCGCATCTCCGTTGCGGCGACAGAGCTCAGCCCTCTGCTCGGAGGTAAGGGGCTGAGGGATGTAGCCGTCGTTGTCGTGCGCGCGATCGCCGCCGTTGCCGCCGTTCTCTCCGCGAGGAAATACTGGCGGGCTACGGCGCAGATCGACCATGAGTATTTCTGCCGTGGGGTCGCTGCTCCCACACTCGGAAACTGAATCTTCGAGCCCGGTCGACTGATCGGCCGGCCCGTAAAGATAACCGTCGGGCTCGATGGCCGCGACTTGCGGGGTGGCCGTTTGACGAGCCACCGCGTGTTTTACCCACCGCTGGAGCCGCGAGCGACCGGATCGCTTACGGCGGTGTCCAGTGGAGATGATGGACGATGAGTATCGGGTCGACGGCTGCAGAAGGAGGACACCGCCGGCTCCATCACGAAAGTGAGTTGCTCCACGGGTAGGTAGAGCCCCAACGTCGAGCGGGGCTTCCTTAAGCCACGCAGAGTCATCGGCGGTGAAGACCAGCGCGCCGAGCCGGATATCATGGCCCGAAGCTAAAGCGCTGCCTGACACCATGACGAAAGCGGTCGGGGAATGGATTGCAACTTCACCAAATGTTGCTAAGACGCCATGCCCCAAGGTGGGCGCCAACTGTCGTGGTTCTAGATCTGACAGCGAGGGTAGGGGTATGAATGGAGAGGCAAGGTCCTAGCTATGGCGCAGTTGTACACAGGGTGTTTTACGAGTTCGGGACCTTCTCGGAGGAAGTAAAAGCCCTACGTCTTGTTGCCCGGAGGCTTAGTCGACTGATGTGTGTATGTATGTGTTACAGAGGTGCCAACCCTTGTTCTGGAGGAGGGGGTGGCTTATATAGTGTGCCAAGACCCCAGCCATGCTCCACGTTACCAAGGGCTTAAAGGTACATTAAGGCAGGCGTTACTGATAACGCCTGCAATAAAGGGTAGTTATGGGGTTTACTACAGTGAGTAAATACATGACCGTTGCCGTTCGAGAGGCGTTTAGTCTTCGGAGGTCGAGTGCCTGATCCAGCCGAGTGGAGTTGAGTCGTCCTGGATACTTGAGTCAGTCGAGTGAAGTGTCATGTTGGACCGTCTCAGTTGACTGTCTCCACCGTCGTGACTCTTGTCTTTTGATCTCCTAGGATAGTGACCTTGGGAGGGGCCTTTAGGTCAGGCCTATGACCCTACCCTAGGTCTGTAACCTCGTCACATGGTGAGGCGATGGTGTTGATGTAGAAGCACTCCGTGGAAGATCCCCCCTCCGGCGGAGCTCCGGAACAGGCCCCAAGATGGGATCTCACGGAAACAGAAGGTTGCGGCAGTGGAATTAGGGTTTTCTCTGTTGCTTCGATGTTTTTAGGGTACATGGGTATATAAAGGAGGAAGGAGTACGTCGGTGGAGCATTGTGGGACCCACGAGGCAGGGGGGCGTGCCCAGGGGGAGGGGCGCGCCCTCCACCACCGTGGGCACCACGTGTCCCCTCTGCCTTGGTTCTCAAGTCTCTCGTGAAGACATCGTTCCAAAAATAACTCTTCCGAAGGTTTTATTCCGTTTGGACTCTGATTGATATTCCTTTTCTGCGAAACCCTCAAATAGGCAAAAAACAGCAATCTGGATGTGGGGACCCCGACTTAGAAGTCGAGATCACCGAATGCACGTGTACAGTGATCCCAGAGATCAATGCTCACTGAACACACAGAAGCTGAAATAACAAGAGTCTTACATCCATACAAATAGTCTTACACGAATTAAGGCCATTATGGCCAAGTCTTACATAGATAGAGCCTCACGGGCTGGATAGCAAATAACTCAAATAGCGGAAGTCTTCGATAAACGGGTAGAACCCATGCCATCTGCCTTAACCCTACAGGCATTCTGACTGGGATAGCGTCCTAGTTCGCATGATCGTCTCCAAAGAACTCTTCCTCATATTCCTGTTCTTCCATGCCTGGCCAATTAAATAACCAGTGGCAAGCCAATGAGTACTTTGAATGTACTCGCAAGCAACCCATGATGTGGTTCATAGTAACAATGCAATTGAATAACAATGATCAATCTAGCAAGGCTAGAACAATGATTCTACCATCAAGTTAATGCATCAATAAACTCGCGTAACCTCGAAGACAGGTTACCGACATCAACATGAATATGATTCAACTCATCGAGTCAAGTCACCATCCTTGACTTATCACCCACATTCCAACACCGATGAAGTAAAATTCTGGACATAGTTTAAGTAGCACCACCCAACTGTCCATGACCGTGGACACGGCTATTCGAATAGTTTTACACTCTGCAGAGGTTGCGCACTTTACCCACAGGATCCGGGGAACTTCCGTGTCATCCACGACCCGCGGTACCTCAAGTACCCGGGGTAAGCACCCGGTCATTACCTTTCCTTAGACGACACTAACATAGAGTCCACTCGTTGGTACACGGCCCTCGGGTACAAACAATAGATCACGGGACTTGCCCTAATTTCAATGTCACGCGTACCCGAAGGGACCAACGGTGTGTCCGGTGCCCTGTAAAAACAGTCATGGCCGTCTATCCAAGCACGACCCCGTCCCGGGAAAGACCTCACGTCTTCCCGTCACTAGTAATGCGGGCACCATGCTAGTATCGACCTAAGTAATCAATAAAGCCCCGTCCCATAAGGGGTAGTGTGGTTGCACATGTTTGGTTGGGACGGTAGTCACACATAAATCTAATCCATCATTCCACCATGCACATGATATTACCGGCACATCACTTCTTTCTCAAGTGATGACCTAACACATCATCACCCTCGGGCATTAGGGGCACCCGATGGGTTCATGCAAAGATTTCAACTACGAGGGTTCAAATCACACATGCATCATATAAGCATCATGACCAACTATTTGCATGTCATCTAGAACTTAGCAAGATCAAGATCAAGCATGCATCATGTGGTGGAATCAACTAGGTTACCATCGTAACCCTAATATCATGCATCGGAAACAAACGGGTTCCGAGGAACAAGTGTATCATGGTCAAAGGGCTGCTTGCCTGGATTGGCTTGGTCTTCAAAGTCTTCAAGTCCTTCTCCTTCTTCTTCCACAGCAACTTCGTCAAATACGGGATCTATACGTCGCATAATAACCACGGGAAAATAAGAATACAAACAAAACAGAAAAATCAAAGTGCTCAAAAAAATGTCAACTCATTTTTGTAAAATACTAGAGGAATTTCTAAGGTGGGGAAAAATCTTAGTTGGAGTTTTGGAGTAACAAAATGGAATCTACTGATTTTTGAACAGGAGTATTACTGCCCAAATTTGAATTTAAATTTGAACAGTACAGAAAAGTTTCATGGATTTGAGTGAAAGTGGTACCAATAAATAGGTTGGAATATTACAAGATTTTAGGAGTTGGAATTATTTAATTTGGACCATTATTCTTTTCTGTAGAAATGTTTAAAACATTTACAGAAAAGAAAAAGAAAAATGTGACCTGTGCACTGGGCCAGAGAAGGCCACAGTGCACGGCCCAGGGCGGTCCAGCCCAACCGCACGGGAGCCTGCGCGCGCACGTCAGGTTTTTAAACCTGACGGGCGGGGCCCGTGGGTCAGTGGCAGAGAGGAGGGGGGAAGAGGTGTGGGGATGACAGGCGGGGCCCGCCTGTCATCTCCAACCTTGCGGCCACGGCGACGGCGAGCTCACCGGCGAGGTTCCCGGCCACGGCGACGGCAACCGAGGGCAGGGATGGAATCAGTGTCGTGTCGCGGATGCAGGGGTGGTGGTGCGGCACGGCGGGGAGGTCTGGTTCGCCGGCGGCGAGGTGGGACGGCGGAAGCTCGTTGGAGGGTCGTGGTTCTGGTCGTTTCCGACTGCCACAGAGAGGGGAAACAAGGGGGAAATGGTCAGTGTGGCTTGGTGGTTCTAGATCGGGCAAGAAGAAGAGCGGGGAAGGCCCGTACTGCAGGATCACCGGCGGCCCGACGCGGCGGAGCTCCGGTCGATCCCGAGCACTGGGACGACCTGGGGAGGAGTGGATGATGCTGGGGGACTCAGTGGAGTGTGGTGGAGCTGTTGATGCTGTTGGAGGGGCTCGGGAGGGGCTATTTGTAGGAGCTCGACGGAGGCCCGTGGTCCAGTGCGCCGGCGAGCCCCGGCTCGAGGCTACAGCGCACGGGAGGCCAAGGGAGTGAGTCCGTGGAGTTCCTGGACGATCTCCACGTCCAGTAGAGGTGAGAGGAGGAGCGGGGGAGCGTCAGGAGCGTGCGCGCGTGCGAGGCAGAGGAGTGGCCACCGCGGGCGGCCAGCGCGCGTGCGACGACGGCCACTGGAGGGCGCAGGAGGAGGGGGGACAACGCCGGGGAGGTCGCGGACGTCGAGGGGCCTCGACTGGCGCGAGGGGGAGGCCCGAGGCTGTCGGGGTCAGCGATTGGCCGGAGCCACCGTGCGGAGGTGCACTGTTGCGCGCTCCAGAGCGTGCGTATTGCTGGCATCATCGCGCTCTCGCTGTTTTGGTCCAAACCAGCATGTCCAACAGTGTCTAGCACGTTGAGGAAAGTGTAAAGAAATGGCCTGAGGCCTTGGATGCCCTGGAGATGCTGAGAGAGAGTGGAGATGCTGGTGAAATGGTGAAAACCTGCTATCCAGCAAGGTAAAACAGGGCTTTCACCCCTCAATCATGGAGCTGGGGTGCTGGGGAAGTTACTGCAGGTAGCTAGTAACTCAATGATCATGTGGTAAGAAGTTGAGGCCATGGAGAAAAGCAAAAGTGATCAAGTTGGAGGTTTTAGCAATTCTGCAGAAGGTGTTTGATCAGTGTTTGGTCAAGTAAATGACCTCCACTTGATATGGCACTTAACAGGGTTGAAAGACATGAGAAAATAGGGTGCTTCACCAAGTTTGGGCCCATTTGAAGAAACTAGCCAATGTAACTTTGGTGAACCCTAGAAATCAACAGAAACAGTTTCATCTTGATTGAGTCAAGCTAATCATCTCCCCTTGATGCACCACTTGGTGTAGCATCATCATTTGGGGTATTGATCATGCCCACAAAGTTTGAAGCTCCAGATAAAAAGTTGGTAATGTAAAGTTGTTCAAATTTGCATTTGAACAGAAAGGGTTTTGAGGTGATCAGATCAAGTTGCTCTATTCCAATTCTTGTGCCATTTGGTCTAGATGCCTTATTAGGTTATTCTAGCATGTGCACCATGTTTGAGAGCATTTGGACAAGTTTGGCAATGTAAAGTTGCTCAAACTTCAAATATGGACAGAATGGTTATGAAGGGGTTTGAGGATGTTTTCTTGCTTCCCAAGGCATGGGACTTGGCAAGATCATCAAATACGTCATATATGACATGATAGAATTTCCCTGGAATTTTTGGATAAAGTTTCCTTTGTAAATATTTCAAAAGCTTGAAATATCCAGAAAGGGTTTTAGAGGGTTTAGCCCATTAATTTGAACATGACCAAGTGTTGAAACTCTTATATATGGACAATATATGTCCTCTGAGTCTCTCTGAATTTTGGCAAATATTTTTGAAATAGTTAAATAATTTTCCCCTATTAAAGACCATTTCTGGCCTTAAGAAAAAGCTTTTAAATAAAATAGGAAAATAACTTTTAAAATTATACCTTTGTGGTTTCTGGGAGTCCTATGACTACTAGGTCTCAAATAAACCTTTTGAAATAATTTTCTCACCCTAAATCAAGTACTTGCAGTGCAAATCTCAATACAGGGGTTTTTGGAAAACTAAATTTATAAAATACTTTTTGGCCAAATTAATTTTGTAAGAAAATACTATACTGTTATATAACACTTGGCATGATCATTGGGCAGAAGTTTTGGGTATGGAGATGAAATCTACAAGAGACCATAGTTGACTTTAATGAGCACAAGAAAAAAGCACATGAAGAAAACTCAATTCCAAATAAAAGCCAAATGATGCTAAAAAAATTTGCTGGTCCAAATTTTCATGCTTAAAAGTTACAAATAACATGTTACAAAATGCAGGGTGTGACAGACATACCCCCCTTACAAGAATCTCGTCCCCGAGATTCCTAAACTAGGGCTTAAAAGAGATCGGGAAACTCGGATCTAAGATAGTCTTCTCGTTCCCAGGTTGCTTCTGCTTCGGTGTGGTTGCTCCACTGGACCTTGAAGTACTTGATGGTACGGCTTCGCGTACGTCGTTCTGCTTCGTCCAGAATACGAATGGGCTTCTCGCGGTAGGTCAAATCAGGCTGCAGATCAATGGCTTGGTGATCCACATCCTTGTAGAGATTGGGCTTGTCTGGAACTTGGAGACATTTCCGGAGTTGTGACACATGGAATACATTGTGCACATCGGATAGCTCAGGTGGTAGTTCCAACTGATAAGCCACTTCTCCTTGTCGTGCAGTGATCTCAAAGGGTCCAATGAACCTTGGTGCGAGCTTCCCCTTGACATGGAAACGCTTGGTTCCCTTCAGAGGAGTTACCCGCAGATACACATGGTCCCCGACATGGAAACTCATGTCTCGGCGTCGAGTGTCAGCATAACTCTTCTGCCTTGACTTGGCTGCCTTTAATCGCTCTCTGACTAGTTGGACTTGCTCTTCTGCTGCGCGGAGATTATCCGGTCCAAAGACTAGTCCTTCTCCAGTCTCTGACCAGTTGAGGGGTGTGCGACATCTGCGTCCGTACAACACCTCAAATGGTGCCATCTGAAGGCTTGACTGGTAACTGTTGTTATAGGAGAACTCGGCAAAAGGGAGACAGTCTTCCCACTTGGCTCCATATGCCAGGACACAGGCTCGGAGCATGTCTTCGAGAATCTGATTGACTCGCTCTGTTTGACCTCCGGTCTGTGGGTGGAAAGCTGTGCTGAAAGACAACTTGGTTCCCAAGGCTTCTTGGAACTTCTTCCAGAACCTAGAGGTGAACTGGGTTCCTCGATCTGACACAATCTCCTTGGGAACGCCGTGAAGACTTACGATTCGGTCGATGTAGAGAGCCGCCAGCTGGTTGCCATCATAAGTGGTCTTGACAGGAATGAAATGGCCCACCTTGGTCAAATGATCAACTATGACCCAGATGGAGTCATGTCCTCTATTCGACATTGGTAATCCAGTGATGAAGTCCATTCCGATTTTATCCCACTTCCACTCAGGAACCTTGAGTGGTTGAAGCAATCCAGCAGGTCGCTGATATTCAGCCTTGACCCTTTGGCACACATCACACTTTGCAACATAGGTTGCAATCTCTCTTTTCATCCCGTGCCACCAGAATCGTGCCTTCAAGTCTTGCTACATCTAGGTTCCTCCGGGGTGGATGGAATACGGAGTGTCATGGGCTTCTTGCAGAATCAGCGTCTTCAGCTCGGTGTTGTTTGGTACGCAGAGGCGACCTTTGTACCAAACAATCCCATGCTCGTCTTCGGAGAATCCTGGGGCCTTGCCCAGCTTCATCTTCCTCTTGATGCCTTCAATGCTTGCGTGTCCATCTTGTGCCTTCTTGACGTCGTCCATCAGGGTTGGCCTGACTTCCAAATGATCCAGAAATCCAAGGGTAACCAATTCCAAACTGAATTGTTTGAACTCCTTAAACAAGGTTGGCTGCCTTTCTTGAATAACGGCATTCAAAGAGCAAGCCTTCCTGCTTAAGGCATCGGCCACCACGTTAGCCTTCCCAGGGTGATACTAAACACTGAGGTCATAGTCTTTGATGAGTTCCAACCATCTCCGCTGCCTCATGTTCAATTCCTTTTGGGTGAAATTGTACTTCAGACTTTTGTGGTCTCTGTAAATCTCACACCGTTTCCCTTGGAGGTAATGCCGCCATGTCTTCAAGGCATGAACTACTGCCGCTAGCTCAAGATCGTGAGTAGCGTAGTTCTCCTCATGGGGTCGTAGCTGCCTGGAGAGGTATGCTATGACACGGCCTTCTTGCATCAGAACGCTTCCCAATCCGGTTCGAGAGGCATCACAATATATCACGAACTCCTTGTGAATATCAGGTGTTGCCAGAACTGGGGCGGTGGTCAATCTCTTCTTGAGCTCTTGGAAGCTCTCTTCGCATTTTGGCGTCCACTCGAACTTCTTGTCCTTTTTGAGGAGCTGAGTCATTGGTCGTGCAATGCTAGAGAATCATTCCACGAACTTGCGGTAATAGCCCGCTAGCCCGAGGAAGCTTCTGACTTCCTTGACGGTCGTTGGAGATTGCCATTGGGTCACAGCTTCAATTTTTGCAGGATCAACAGATAATCCTTCCTCGGTCAAGACATGACCTAAGAATCCAACTTTATGCAGCCAGAACTCACACTTGCTGAATTTGGCATACAGTTGGTGCTCACGAAGCTTGTCTAGGACCATCCTCAGATGCTGCTCGTGCTCTTCCTCCGACTTCGAGAACACAAGAATGTCATCAATGAAGACAACAACAAACTTGTCCAAATATTCCATGAAGACTTTATTAATGAGATACATGAAGTAAGCTGGGGCATTGGTTAACCCAAAAGACATGACCGTGCACTCGTACAGGCCATATCTGGTTACGAATGCCGTCTTCGGAATATCTTGGGGTCTGATCTTCAGCTGGTAGTACCCAGATCTGAGGTCAATCTTGGAGAATACCTTGGCTCCGCTGAGCTGATCAAACAGATCTTCGATCTTGGGAAGTGGGTACTTGTTCTTGATTGTAACTTCATTGAGGGAACGATAGTCAATGCATAAGCGGATGGTACCGTCCCTCTTTGCCACAAACAGAACAGGAGATCCCCAAGGGGAGGCACTTGGGCGGATAAATCCCTTCCTTAGCTGCTCTTCCAGCTGCTTCTTCAACTCGGCTAATTCTTCTGTCCCCATTCTATAAGGCTTCTTATAGATGGGTCCTGCTCCGGGCATGAGCTCGATGATGAACTCAATGTCACGGTCAGGGGGCATTCCCGGTAGTTCATCCGGAAAGACATCAGGATACTCACATACCACCGGTACTTGATCTAGCCCAACTTCAGACAGACAGTTGATTTTAGCGGCTTGAGCGGAAGAGGAGTTGGGGGCAAACTTGACTTCGACTCCCTGGTCATTGGTCACAGTGACTGTCCGATTGGCACAGTCTAACAAGCCTTGGTGCTTGCTGAGCCAATTCATGCCTAGGATCACATCCAGGCCTTGCGATCTCAGGACGATAAGGTCTGCTAGGAAGTCTACACCGTTAATGGTAATACTGACTCCTTTACAGCCTATCTTGGCTCTCATCTCGGCTCCGGGGCTTTGTACCACCATAGGGTTATTTAGGGGTGTAGGGGTCATGCCACTTTTTAGTGCAAATCTTTGAGTGACAAATGAATGCGTTGCTCCAGAATCAAACAAGACAGTTGCGGGTGCTGAGTTGACAAGGAACGTACCCAGCACGACGTCCGGGTCTTCCTGGGCTTCTTCAGCAGTGACGTGATTCACACGCCCCTTCCCATAGTTCGGTGGATTGCGAGGAGCTGGGTTCCTTGGTGGCATTCCACGGCCTTGTCCCTGGTTCTGCGCATTGGGGCACGGGGCATCAGGCTTCTTGTTGGGGCACACCCTTGAGATGTGTCCGGGCTGACCACATCCAAAGCAAGTGACTTGGTTTGGATTGATCTTGTTGCCACCACTGGTATTGGGGTTGAAGGCTGGCCTGGGGTTGGCATACTGCTGAGGCTGAGGATTGGACGAGGTGCAGGAGCTCTTGGCTGCTGATAGGTTGGCTTGGCCGGGGCTGACTGCCACGAACGAGGCTACTGGTTGCTGGAACTTCCCTTACTGACCAACTTGCGCTTGCGAGTGTCTTCCAAAGCACGCCGCTTGTCTTCAAGCATAAGTGCCTTGTTCACCAGGTCAGGGAAAGACGGGCAGTCGCACACGACAAGCGAGTATTGCAGAGTCTGATTGAGGCCTTCCATGAAGCGCTCCCTTTTGGCAGCATCAGTGCTGACATCCTCAGGGGCATACCTTGACAGAACACTGAACTTCTGCATGTACTCCTTGACAGTGCCACTTCCTTGCTTCAGGGCTCGGAACTCACGCTTTTTGATAGCCATGATTCCGGAAGGAATGTGGGCCTTGCGGAATTCTGCCTTGAAGTTAACCCAAGTGATGTCTTGTTCAGCATGCATGACCTTGAATCCATCCCACCAAGCTCTAGCAGTCCCCCCGAGGCAGTGGGCTGCATAAGCCACCTTCTCGCGGTCTTTGGTGCATCCGACTAGTTCCAGGATTTCCTCAATGGAACGGACCCAGTCATCTGCATCCAGGGGTTCAGCAGTCTCGATGAAGGTTGGCGGTGCGTGCTTCTTGAACTCTGCCAACGTGGAACGTCCATTGCCATTCCCCGCCGGCTGGCGGTTGTTGGTGACAGCTTGAGCAATCAGCTGGAGAGCTGCAGTGTTGGCTTGGCGTTCCTCTCGGAAAGCTTGGAGAAGCTGAGCCATGTTCATGCTTGGAGGAGGTGGTGGTGGAGCTTGGTCGTTGGTTTGGTCGTGGCCTGCCTCTGGCTGAGAGGATGCTCCGGCTTCGGGCTGCTGGGTAGAGGTACCAGTACGAGTTACAACAGGCATCATGTTGGAGCGGTAAAAGGTCTGATGACTCGGAAGAGGGAAAGCAAGATAGATGGGTGCCTAGTAAGGGGGTGGGTGTGACACTAACTCAAATCATGCAAGGGCCGTAAGGCCAAAACACATTCTTTAAAATCCAAATGGGTGATGTAGTCGTTTACACATTCCCGAAGGAAGATTACGACTTACATCCAGACACGACAAAAGCAAACACTAGATGGTTTCATGTGAACCATACAAGGACTCGACTGCGCATAGGGGTTACACGACCTATCCTACCGTAGGGGTTACAACTGGCATATCCGAGTAGCGAATAATTCCTAAGCGGCGGAATGCTCGGTCGCGTATTCCGGCTCTTCTGGGTCTTCCTCCTTGTCTTCATCTGTCTGGGCTCCCTTGTCGCTTGAGGGAGTGGGGGAGTGGAGGAGTTGGATACGACGGTGCTTTGTCGGTGGTGCAGGGAAAAGCTTGCGATATTCCCTTGCCGTCATCCGGCGTCGCCGAGGTGGTTCTTCACCCTTGGAAGATACATCCTCGGAGGGCCTTCCGCCTCGATATGCGATAGCGGATTGTCCAGAAGGTGCTCCTTCCTTCTTGATCCTGTTTGCCTTCTCTTGAGCTCGACGAAGAAGTGCCTTGGTCTTGTGAAGTTTTTCTCGAAGCTTCATTGATTCCGAGGCCAAGTCTTGTGCCAAACTGTCGGCACACAGACTGAAGTAGGTCTGGAACCGAAGCGAGAGTCCTTCCTTCAGTGGAGGGGCTAGTGCTGCTTTCCTCTTCACCTTCCTTTCGGTAAGGTAAGAAGCGAGATGCCATCTTGGCTGCCATCTCCGGAAGAAGCTCGCGGAGACGGGTTAGTGCCTTGAGTGCAGCAGCCTCGACAGCGAGTGGTAGTGTTGCCATCTGGGGTCCCTCAAAGAACCAACTTGTGGGAGGATCGTTTGCCTTCACGATCACTTCCACATGGTATTCCACCTCAGTGTCGCTCACCCAATGCTCATGGTAGGTGAGGATGGGTGCTCGGTGGAACTGACACTCCTGGAGGCTATCCTCGAGAAGTAAGGGAAACCCAGTGGTCAGGTGCTCTTCGGGAACAGCGGCCATCTACAAAGGTGGAATAGGAGGGGTTAATAAGCTGATGAAATCTCGGGTTTAGAAAAGAAGAGAGGTTCAGAAGGTTTTTGAAAAAGGGTCTCAACTAACTAACGCCCATGCTAACTAAGGCTTCCTACAGTCAGGATGGCTCTGATACCAGCTCTGTGGGGACCCCGACTTAGAAGTCGAGATCACCGAATGCACGTGTACAGTGATCCCAGAGATCAATGCTCACTGAACACACAGAAGCTGAAATAACAAGAGTCTTACATCCATACAAATAGTCTTACACGAATTAAGGCCATTATGGCCAAGTCTTACATAGATAGAGCCTCACGTGCTGGATAGCAAATAACTCAAATAGCGGAAGTCTTCGATAAATGGGTAGAACCCATGCCATCTGCCTTAACCCTACAGGCATTCTGACTGGGATAGCGTCCTAGTTCGCATGATCGTCTCCAAAGAACTCTTCCTCATATTCCTGTTCTTCCATGCCTGGCCAATTAAATAACCAGTGGCAAGCCAATGAGTACTTTGAATGTACTCGCAAGCAACCCATGATGTGGTTCATAGTAACAATGCAATTGAATAACAATGATCAATCTAGCAAGGCTAGAACAATGATTCTACCATCAAGTTAATGCATCAATAAACTCGCGTAACCTCGAAGACAGGTTACCGACATCAACATGAATATGATTCAACTCATCGAGTCAAGTCACCATCCTTGACTTATCACCCACATTCCAACACCGATGAAGTAAAATTCTGGACATAGTTTAAGTAGCACCACCCAACTGTCCATGACCGTGGACACGGCTATTCGAATAGTTTTACACTCTACAGAGGTTGCGCACTTTACCCACAGGATCCGGGGAACTTCCGTGTCATCCACGACCCGCGGTACCTCAAGTACCCGGGGTAAGCACCCGGTCATTACCTTTCCTTAGACGACACTAACATAGAGTCCACTCGTTGGTACACGGCCCTCGGGTACAAACAATAGATCACGGGACTTGCCCTAATTTCAATGTCACGCGTACCCGAAGGGACCAACGGTGTGTCCGGTGCCCTGTAAAAACAGTCATGGCCGTCTATCCAAGCACGACCTCGTCCCGGGAAAGACCTCACGTCTTCCCGTCACTAGTAATGCGGGCACCATGCTAGTATCGACCTAAGTAATCAATAAAGCCCCGTCCCATAAGGGGTAGTGTGGTTGCACATGGTTGGTTGGGACGGTAGTCACACATAAATCTAATCCATCATTCCACCATGCACATGATATTACCGGCACATCACTTCTTTCTCAAGTGATGACCTAACACATCATCACCCTCGGGCATTAGGGGCACCCGATGGGTTCATGCAAAGATTTCAACTACGAGGGTTCAAATCACACATGCATCATATAAGCATCATGACCAACTATTTGCATGTCATCTAGCACTTAGCAAGATCAAGATCAAGCATGCATCATGTGGTGGAATCAACTAGGTTACCATCGTAACCCTAATATCATGCATCGGAAACAAACGGGTTCCGAGGAACAAGTGTATCATGGTCAAAGGGCTGCTTGCCTGGATTGGCTTGGTCTTCAAAGTCTTCAAGTCCTTCTCCTTCTTCTTCCACAGCAACTTCGTCAAATACGGGATCTATACGTCGCATAATAACCACGGGAAAATAAGAATACAAACAAAACAGAAAAATCAAAGTGCTCAAAAAAATGTCAACTCATTTTTGTAAAATACTAGAGGAATTTCTAAGGTGGGGAAAAATCTTAGTTGGAGTTTTGGAGTAACAGAATGGAATCTACTGATTTTTGAACAGGAGTATTACTGCCCAAATTTGAATTTAAATTTGAACAGTACAGAAAAGTTTCATGGATTTGAATGAAAGTGGTACCAATAAATAGGTTGGAATATTACAAGATTTTAGGAGTTGGAATTATTTAATTTGGACCATTATTCTTTTCTGTAGAAATGTTTAAAACATTTACAGAAAAGAAAAAGAAAAATGTGACATGTGCACTGGGCCAGAGAAGGCCACAGTGCACGGCCCAGGGCGGTCCAGCCCAACCGCACGGGAGCCTGCGCGCGCACGTCAGGTTTTTAAACCTGACGGGCGGGGCCCGTGGGTCAGTGGCAGAGAGGAGGGGGAAGAGGTGTGGGGATGACAGGCGGGGCCCGCCTGTCATCTCCAACCTTGCGGCCACGGCGACGGCGAGCTCACCGGCGAGGTTCCCGGCCACGGCGACGGCAACGGAGGGCAGGGATGGAATCAGTGTCGTGTCGCGAATGCAGGGGTGGTGGTGCGGCACGGCGGGGAGGTCTGGTTCGCCGGCGGCGAGGTGGGACGGCGGAAGCTCGTCGGAGGGTCGTGGTTCTGGTCGTTTCCGACTGCCACAGAGAGGGGAAACAAGGGGGAAATGGTCAGTGTGGCTCGGTGGTTCTAGATCGGGCAAGAAGAAGAGCGGGGAAGGCCCGTACTGCGGGATCACCGGCGGCCCGACGCGGCGGAGCTCCGGTCGATCCCGAGCACTGGGACGACCTGGGGAGGAGTGGATGATGCTGGGGGACTCAGTGGAGTGTGGTGGAGCTGCTGATGCTGTTGGAGGGGCTCGGGAGGGGCTATTTGTAGGAGCTCGACGGAGGCCCGTGGTCCAGTGCGCCGGCGAGCCCCGGCTCGAGGCTACAGCGCACGGGAGGCCAAGGGAGTGAGTCCGTGGAGTTCCTGGACGATCTCCACGTCCAGTAGAGGTGAGAGGAGGAGCGGGGGAGCGTCAGGAGCGTGCGCGCGTGCGAGGCAGAGGAGTGGCCGCCACGGGCGGCCAGCGCGCGTGCGACGACGGCCACTGGAGGGCGCAGGAGGAGGGGGGCAGCGCCGGGGAGGTCGCGGACGTCGAGGGGCCTCGACTGGCGCGAGGGGGAGGCCCGAGGCTGTCGGGGTCAGCGATTGGCCGGAGCCACCGTGCGGAGGTGCACTGTTGCGCGCTCCAGAGCGTGCGTATTGCTGGCATCATCGCGCTCTCGCCGTTTTGGTCCAAACCAGCATGTCCAACAGTGTCTAGCACATTGAGGAAAGTGTAAAGAAATGGCCTGAGGCCTTGGATGCCCTGGAGATGCTGAGAGAGAGTGGAGATGCTGGTGAAATGGTGAAAATCTGCTGTCCAGCAAGGTAAAACAGGGCTTTCACCCCTCAATCATGGAGCTGGGGTGCTGGGGAAGTTACTGGAGGTAGCTAGTAACTCAATGATCATGTGGTAAGAAGTTGAGGCCATGGAGAAAAGCAAAAGTGATCAAGTTGGAGGTTTTAGCAATTCTGCAGAAGGTGTTTGATCAGTGTTTGGTCAAGTAATTGACCTCCACTTGATATGGCACTTAACAGGGTTGAAAGACTTGAGAAAATAGGGTGCTTCACCAAGTTTGGGCCCATTTGAAGAAACTAGCCAATGTAACTTTGGTGAACCCTAGAAATCAACAGAAACAGTTTCATCTTGATTGAGTCAAGCTAATCATCTCCCCTTGATGCACCACTTGGTGTAGCATCATCATTTGGGGTATTGATCATGCCCACAAAGTTTGAAGCTCCAGATAAAAAGTTGGTAATGTAAAGTTGTTCAAATTTGCATTTGAACAGAAAGGGTTTTGAGGTGATCAGATCAAGTTGCTCTATTCCAATTCTTGTGCCATTTGGTCTAGATGCCTTATTATGTTATTCTAGCATGTGCACCAAGTTTGAGAGCATTTGGACAAGTTTCGCAATGTAAAGTTGCTCAAACTTCAAATATGGACAGAATGGTTATGAAGGGGTTTGAGGATGTTTTCTTGCTTCCCAAGGCATGGGACTTGGCAAGATCATCAAATATGTCATATATGACATGATAGAATTTCCCTGGAATTTTTGGATAAAGTTTCCTTTGTAAATATTTCAAAAGCTTGAAATATCCAGAAAGGGTTTTAGAGGGTTTAGCCCATTAATTTGAACATGACCAAGTGTTGAAACTCTTATATATGGACAATATATGTCCTCTGAGTCTCTCTGAATTTTGGCAAATATTTTTGAAATAGTTAAATAATTTTCCCCTATTAAAGACCATTTCTGGCCTTAAGAAAAAGCTTTTAAATAAAATAGGAAAATAACTTTTAAAATTATACCTTTGTGGTTTCTGGGAGTCCTATGACTACTAGGTCTCAAATAAACCTTTTGAAATAATTTTCTCACCCTAAATCAAGTACTTGCAGTGCAAATCTCAATACAGGGGTTTTTGGAAAACTAAATTTATAAAATACTTTTTGGCCAAATTAATTTTGTAAGAAAATACTATATTGTTATATAACACTTGGCATGATCATTGGGCAGAAGTTTTGGGTATGGAGATGAAATCTACAAGAGACCATAGTTGACTTTAATGAGCACAAGAAAAAAGCACATGAAGAAAACTCAATTCCAAATAAAAGCCAAATGATGCTAAAAAAATTTGCTGGTCCAAATTTTCATGCTTAAAAGTTACAAATAACATGTTACAAAATGCAGGGTGTGACAGACCTACCCCCCTTACAAGAATCTCGTCCCCGAGATTCCTAAACTAGGGCTTAAAAGAGATCGGGAAACTCGGATCTAAGATAGTCTTCTCGTTCCGAGGTTGCTTCTGCTTCGGTGTGGTTGCTCCACTGGACCTTGAAGTACTTGATGGTACGGCTTCACGTACGTCGTTCTACTTCGTCCAGAATACGAATGGGCTTCTCGCGGTAGGTCAAATCAGGCTGCAGATCAATGGCTTGGTGATCCACATCCTTGTAGAGATTGGGCTTGTCTGGAACTTGGAGACATTTCCGGAGTTGTGACACATGGAATACATTGTGCACATCGGATAGCTCAGGTGGTAGTTCCAACTGATAAGCCACTTCTCCTTGTCGTGCAGTGATCTCAAAGGGTCCAATGAACCATGGTGCGCGCTTCCCCTTGACATGGAAACGCTTGGTTCCCTTCAGAGGAGTTACCCGCAGGTACACATGGTCCCCGACATGGAAACTCATGTCTCGACGTCGAGTGTCAGCATAACTCTTCTGCCTTAACTTGGCTGCCTTTAATTGCTCTCTGACTAGTTGGACTTGCTCTTCTGCTGCGCGGAGATTATCCGGTCCAAAGACTAGTCCTTCTCCAGTCTCTGACCAGTTGAGGGGTGTGCGACATCTGCGTCCGTACAACACCTCAAATGGTGCCATCTGAAGGCTTGACCGGTAACTGTTGTTATAGGAGAACTCGGCAAAATGGAGACAGTCTTCCCACTTGGCTCCATATGCCAGGACACAGGCTCGGAGCATGTCTTCGAGAATCTGATTGACTCGCTCTGTTTGACCTCCGGTCTGTGGGTGGAAAGCTGTACTGAAAGACAACTTGGTTCCCAAGGCTTCTTGGAACTTCTTCCAGAACCTAGAGGTGAACTGGGTTCCTCGATCTGACACAATCTCCTTGGGAACGCCGTGAAGACTTACGATTCGGTCGATGTAGAGAGCCGCCAGCCGGTTGCCATAGTGGTCTTGACAGGAATGAAATGGGCCACCTTGGTCAAATGATCAACTATGACCCAGATGGAGTCATGTCCTCTATTCGACATTGGTAATCCAGTGATGAAGTCCATTCCGATTTTATCCCACTTCCACTCAGGAACCTTGAGTGGTTGAAGCAATCCAGCAGGTCGCTGATATTCAGCCTTGACCCTTTGGCACACATCACACTTTGCAACATAGGTTGCAATCTCTCTTTTCATCCCGTGCCACCAGAATCGTGCCTTCAAGTCTTGCTACATCTTGGTTCCTCCGGGGTGGATGGAATACGGAGTGTCGTGGGCTTCTTGCAGAATCAGCGTCTTCAGCTCGGTGTTGTTTGGTACGCAGAGGCGACCTTTGTACCAAACAATCCCATGCTCGTCTTCGGAGAATCCTGGGGCCTTGCCCAGCTTCATCTTCCTCTTGATGCCTTCAATGCTTGCGTGTCCATCTTGTGCCTTCTTGACGTCGTCCATCAGGGTTGGCCTGACTTCCAAATGATCCAGAAATCCAGGGGTAACCAATTCCAAACTGAATTGTTCGAACTCCTTAAACAAGGCTGGCTGCCTTTCTTGAATAACGGCATTCAAAGAGCAAGCCTTCCTGCTTAAGGCATCGGCCACCACGTTAGCCTTCCCAGGGTGATACTGAACACTGAGGTCATAGTCTTTGATGAGTTCCAACCATCTCCGCTGCCTCATGTTCAATTCCTTTTGGGTGAAATTGTACTTCAGACTTTTGTGGTCTCTGTAAATCTCACACCGTTTCCCTTGGAGGTAATGCCGCCATGTCTTCAAGGCATGAACTACTGCCGCTAGCCCAAGATCATGAGTAGCGTAGTTCTCCTCATGGGGTCGTAGCTGCCTGGAGAGGTATGCTATGACACGGCCTTCTTGCATCAGAACGCTTCCCAATCCGGTTCGAGAGGCATCACAATATATCACGAACTCCTTGTGAATATCAGGTGTTGCCAGAACTGGGGCGGTGGTCAATCTCTTCTTGAGCTCTTGGAAGCTCTCTTCGCATTTTGGCGTCCACTCGAACTTCTTGTCCTTTTTGAGGAGCTGAGTCATTGGTCGTGCAATGCTAGAGAATCCTTCCATGAACTTGCGGTAATAGCCCGCTAGCCCGAGGAAGCTTCTGACTTCCTTGACGGTCGTTGGAGATTGCCATTGGGTCACAGCTTTGATTTTTGCAGGATCAACAGATAATCCTTCCTCGGTCAAGACATGACCTAAGAATCCAACATTATGCAGCCAGAACTCACACTTGCTGAATTTGGCATACAGTTGGTGCTCACGAAGCTTGTCTAGGACCATCCTCAGATACTGCTCGTGCTCTTCCTCTGACTTCGAGAACACAAGAATGTCATCAATGAAGACAACAACAAACTTGTCCAAATATTCCATGAAGACTTTATTCATGAGATACATGAAGTAAGCTGGGGCATTGGTTAACCCAAAAGACATGACCGTGCACTCGTACAGGCCATATCTGGTTACGAATGCCGTCTTCAGAATATCTTGGGGTCTGATCTTCAGCTGGTAGTACCCAGATCTGAGGTCAATCTTGGAGAATACCTTGGCTCCGCTGAGCTGATCAAACAGATCTTCGATCTTGGGAAGTGGGTACTTGTTCTTGATTGTAACTTCATTGAGGGAACGATAGTCAATGCATAAGCGGATGGTACCGTCCCTCTTTGCCACAAACAGAACAGGAGATCCCCAAGGGGAGGCACTTGGGCGGATAAATCCCTTCCTTAGCTGCTCTTCCAGCTGCTTCTTCAACTCGGCTAATTCTTCCGTCCCCATTCTATAAGGCTTCTTATAGATGGGTCCTGCTCCGGGCGCGAGCTCGATGATGAACTCAATGTCACGGTCAGGGGGCATTCCCGGTAGTTCATCCGGAAAGACATCAGGATACTCACATACCACCGGTACTTGATCTAGCCCAACTTCAGACAGACAGTTGACTTTAGCGGCTTGAGCGGAAGAGGAGTTGGGGGCAAACTTGACTTCGACTCCCTGGTCATTGGTCACAGTGACTGTCCGATTGGCACAGTCTAACAAGCCTTGGTGCTTGCTGAGCCAATTTAAAAGCTTGAAATATCCAGAAAGGGTTTTAGAGGGTTTAGCCCATTAATTTGAACATGACCAAGTGTTGAAACTCTTATATATGGACAATATATGTCCTCTGAGTCTCTCTGAATTTTGGCAAATATTTTTGAAATAGTTAAATAATTTTCCCCTATTAAAGACCATTTCTGGCCTTAAGAAAAAGCTTTTAAATAAAATAGGAAAATAACTTTTAAAATTATACATTTGTGGTTTCTGGGAGTCCTATGACTACTATGTCTCAAATAAACCTTTTGAAATAATTTTCTCATCCTAAATCAAGTACTTGCAGTGCAAATCTCAATACAGGGGTTTTTGGAAAACTAAATTTATAAAATACTTTTTGGCCAAATTAATTTTGTAAGAAAATACTATACTGTTATATAACACTTGGCATGATCATTGGGCAGAAGTTTTGGGTATGGAGATGAAATCTACAAGAGACCATAGTTGACTTTAATGAGCACAAGAAAAAAGCACATGAAGAAAACTCAATTCCAAATAAAAGCCAAATAATGCTAAAAAAAATTGCTGGTCCAAATTTTCATGCTTAAAAGTTACAAATAACATGTTACGAAATGCAGGGTGTGACACTGGACTGGGCCTTTGGGTTAATAGGTTAGTCCCAAAAATAATATAAAAATGTATAACAAAGCACATTAAACATCCAAAATATCATATATAATAGCATGGAACAATCAAAAATTATAGATACGTGGGAGACGTATCAACTCACCGGGTTGTTGGGTGATGTGACTTAGATCGTCAGCATCCAGGGGCCAGACATAGGTCCCTTGAAAATTGGCCCGAAAAGCATCCTCAAGTTCTTCCCAACTTCCAATGGAGTTCTTTGGGAGGCTGTTTAGCTAGTGTCGAGCTGGTCCTTTCAACTTGAGGGGTATGTATTTGATGGTGTGGAGATTGAATGAAATATGCCCTAGAGGCAATAATAAAGATGTTATTTGTATTTCCTTATATCATGATAAATGTCTTTTATTCATGCTAGAATTGTATTAACCGGAAACTTGATACATGTGTGAATACATAAGACAAAATAGTATGTCCCTAGTATGCCTCTACTAGACTAGCTCATTGATCAAAGATGGCTATGTTTCCTAGCCATAGACATGAGTTGTCATTTGATCAAACGGGGTCACATCATTAGAAGAATAATGTGATGGACTAGACCCATCCGTTAGCATAGCACTATGATCGTTTAGTTTTACTGCTATTGCTTTCTTCATGACTAATACATGTTCCTATGACTATGAGATTATGCAACTTCCGAATACTGTAGGAACACCTTGTGTGCTATCAAACGTCACAACGTAACTGGGTGATCATAAAGATGCTCTATAGGTGTCTCTGAAAGTATTCATGATGTTGGCATAGATCAAGACTAGGATTTGTCACTCCGAGTGTCGGAGAGGTATCTCTGGGCCCTCTCGGTAATACACATCATAATAAGCCTTGCAAGCAAAATACTAATGAGTTAGTCACGAGATGATGTATTACGGAATGAGTAAAGAAACTTGCCGGTAATGAGATTGAACTAGGTATAGAGATACCGACGATCGAATCTCGGGCAAGTAACATACCGATGACAAAAGGAACAATGTATGTTGTTATGCGGTTTGACCGATAAAGATCTTCGTAGAATATGTGGGAGCCAATATGAGCATCCAGGTTCCGCTATTGGTTATTGACCAGAGATGAGTCTCGGTCATGTCTACATAGTTCTCGAACCCGTAGGGTCCGCACGCTTAACGTTTGATGACGATCGGTATTATGAGTTTATGAGTTTTGATGTACCGAAGGTAGTTCGGAGTCCCGGATGAGATCACGGACATGACGAGGAGTCTCGGAATGTCTGAGACATAAAGATTGATATATTGGATGACTATATTCAGACACCGGAAGTGTTCTGGAAAGTTTAGGAATTTACCGGAGTGCCGGGGGGGTTACCGGAACCCCCCGGGGGAATGGTGGGCCCTAGTGGGCCATAGGGGAGAAAGAGGGCAGCAGCCAGGAGGTGGCGCGCCCCCTCCCTTTGGGCAGTCCGAATAGGACTAGGGGAGGGGGGCGCGGCCCCTCTTTCCCTCTCCCTCTCCCTCTCCTTCCTTCCCCCTCTCCTTCTTGGTGGACTCCTACTAGGAATAGGATTGCAATCCTATTCCTAGTAGGATTGCCTCTCTAGGCGCACCATAGAGGGCCGGCCGGCCTCCCCCCCTTGCTCCTTTATATACGGGGGCAGGGGGGCACCCAAAGACACACAAGTTGAATTGTTCTAGCCGTGTGCGGTGCCCCCCTCCACAGAAACACACCTCGGTCATATCGTTGCAGTGCCTAGGCGAAGCCCTGCGCCGATAGATACATCATATCCGTCACCATGCTGTCGTGCTGACGAAACTCTCCCGTGATCTCAACTGGATCAAGAGCTCGTGGGACGTCATCAAGCTGAACGTGTGCTGAACGCGGAGGTGTCGTACGTTTGGTGCTTGATCGGTTGGATCGCGAAGAAGTTCGACTACATCAACTGCGTCACTTGACGCTTCCGCTTCCGGTCTACGAGGGTACGTAGACACACTCTTCCCTCTCATTGCTATGCATCTGGTAGATAGATCTTGCGTGATCGTAGGAAAATTTTAAAATACTACGTTCTCCAAAAGTGGCATCATGAGCCAGGTCTATGCGTAGATGATATGCACGAGTAGAACACAATGAGTTGTGGGCGATACTAGTCATACTGCTTACCAGCATGTCATACTTTGCTTCGGCGGTATTGTGAGATGAAGCGGCCCGGACCGACATTACGCGTACGCTTACGCGAGACTGGTTTCACCGTTACGAGCACTCGTTGCTTAAAGGTGACTGGCGGGTGTCTGTATCTCTCACTTTAGCTGAATCAAGTGTGGCTACGCCCGGTCCTTGTGAAGGTTAAAACAACACATACTTGACGAAACATCGTTGTGGTTTTGTATGCGTAGGTAAGAACGGTTCTTGCTAAGCCCGTAGCAGCCACGTAAAACTTGCAACAACAAAGTAGAGGACGTCTAACTTGTTTTTGTAGGGCATGTTGTGATGTGATATGGTCAAGACATGATGAGTTATACGATTTTGTATGAGATGATCATGTTTTGTAATGTTATCGGCAACTGGCAGGAGCCATATGGTTGTCGCTTTATTGTATGAAATGCAATCGCCATGTAATTGCTTTACTTTATCACTAAGCGGTAGCGATAGTCGTAGAAGCAATAGTTGGCGAGACAACAACGATGCTACGATGGAGATCAAGCTGTCGAGCCGGTGACGAAGGTGATCATGACGGTGCTTTGGAGATGGAGATCAAAAGCACAAGATGATGATGGCCATATCATGTCACATATTTTGATTGCATGTGATGTTTATCTTATTATGCTTCTTATTTTGCTTAGAACGACGGTAGCATTATAAGATGATCCCTTACTGAATTTCAAGGTATAAGTGTTCTCCCTGAGTATGCACCGTTGCGAAAGTTCGTCGTGTCGAGACACCACGTGATGATCGGGTGTGATAAGCTCTACGTTCAAATACAACGGGTGTAAGCCAGTTTTGCACATGCAGAATACTCGGGTTAAACTTGACGAGCCTAGCATATGCAGATATGGCCTCGGAACACTGGAGACCGAAAGGTCGAGCGTGAATCATATAGTAGATATGATCAACATAAGATGTTCACCATTGAAACTACTCCATCTCACGTGATGATCGGACATGGTTTAGTTAATTTGGATCATGTGATCATTTAGATGACCGGAGGGATGTCTATCTAAGTGGGAGTTCTTTGAATAATATTATTAAATTGAACTTTAATTTATCATGAACTTAGTCCTGATAGTTTTTGCATATCTATGTTGTTGTAGATCAATGGCCCGTGCTACTGTTCCTTTGAATTTTAATGCATTCCTAGAGAAAGCTAAGTTGAAAGATGATGGTAGCAATTACACGGACTGGGTCCGTAACTTGAGGATTATCCTCATTGCTGCATAGAAGAATTATGTCCTTGAAGCACCGCTAGGTGACAAACCCCCTCCCGCTAATGTAGACGCTTTGAACGTCTGGCAGTCGCGGTCTCATGACTACACGATAGTTCAGTGTGCCATGCTTTACGGCTTAGAACCGGGACTTCAACGACGTTTTGAACGTCATGGACCATATGAGATGTTCCAGGAGTTGAAGTTAATATTTCAAGCAAATGCCCGGATTGAGAAATATGAGATTTCCAATAAGTTCTACAGCTGCAAGATGGAGGAGAATAGTTCTATCAGTGAACACTTGCTCAGAATGTCTGGGTACTACAATCATATGACTCAACTTGGTTGCAAAGTTGATGAAGATAGTGTTATTGATAGAGTTCATCAATCACTGCCACCAAGCTATAAAGGCTTCGTGATGAACTATAATATGCAAGGGATGCAAAAGACAATTCCCGAGCTCTTCGCTATGCTCAAGGCTGCGGAGGTAGAAATCAAAAAGGAGCATCAAGTGTTGATGGTTAACAAGACCACTACTTTCAAGAAAAAGGGCAAGGGAAAGAAGGGGAACTTCAAAAAGAATAGCAAGACAGTTGCTAATCCCACGAAGAAACCCAACTCTGGAGCCAAGCCTGAAACTGAGTGCTTCTACTGCAAGGGGACTGGACACTGGAAGCGGAACTGCCCCAAGTATTTGGCGGATAAGAAGGATGGCAAGGTGAACAAAGGAATATGTGATATACATGTTATTGATGTGTACCTTACTAATGCTCGTAGTAGTACCTGGGTATTTGATACCGGTTCGGTTGCTAATATTTGTAACTCGAAACAGGGACTACAGATTAAACGAAGATTGGCTAAGGATGAGGTGACGATGCGCGTGGGAAATGGTTCCAAAGTCGATGTGATCGTCGTCGGCACGCTACCTCTACATCTACCTTCGGGATTAGTTTTAGACCTAAATAATTGTTATTTGGTGCCAGCGTTGAGCATGAACATTATATCTGGATCTTGTTTGTTGTGAGACGGTTATTTATTTAAATCAAAGAATAATGGTTGTTCTATTTTTATGAATAATAATTTTTATGGTCATGCACCCTTGAAGAGTGGTCTATTCTTACTAGATCTCGATTGTAGTGATACACATATTCATAATATTGAAACCAAAAGATGCAAGGTTAATAATGATAGTGCAACTTATTTGTGGCACTGCCGTTTAGGTCATATTGGTGTAAAGCGCGTGAAGAAACTCCATAGTGATGGACTTTTGGAATCACTTGATTATGAATCACTTGGTGCTTGCGAACCATGCCTCATGGGCAAGATGACTAAAACTCCATTCTCCGGAACCATGGAGCGAGCAACAGATTTGTTGGAAATCATACATACTGATGTATGTGGGCCAATGAGTGTTGAGGCTCGCAGCGGGTATCATTATTTTCTGACCTTCACTGATGATTTAAGCAGATATGGGTATATTTACTTAATGAAGCACAAGTCTGAAACATTTGAAAGGTTCAAAGAATTTCAGAGTGAAGTAGAGAATCATCGTAACAAGAAAATAAAGTTTCTACGATCTGATCGTGGAGGAGAATATTTGAGTTACGAGTTTAGTCTTCATTTGAAACAATGTGGAATAGTTTCACAACTCACGCCACCCGGAACACCACAGCGTAATGGTGTGTCCGAACGTCGTAACCGTACTTTATTCGATATGGTGCGATCTATGATGTCTCTTACCGATTTACCACTATCGTTTTGGGGTTATGCTTTAGAGACAGCTGCATTCACGTTAAATAGGGCACCATCTAAATCCATTGATACGACACCTTATGAACTATGATTTGGCAAGAAACCAAAGTTGTCGTTTCTTAAAGTTTGGGGCTGCGATGCTTATGTGAAAAAGCTTCAACCTGATAAGCTCAAACCCAAGTCGGAGAAATGTGTCTTCATAGGATACCCAAAAGAGACTGTTGGGTACACCTTCTATCATAGATCCGAAGGCAAGATATTCGTTGCTAAGAATGGATCCTTTCTAGAGAAGGAGTTTCTCTCGAAAGAAGTGAGTGGGAGGAAAGTAGAACTTGATGAGGTAATCGTACCTTCTCCTGAATTGGAAAGTAGTACATCACAGAAAATTGTTCCAGTGATTCCTACACCAACCAGTGAGGAAGCTAATGATGATGATCATGAAACTTCAGATCAAGTTTCAGCTGAACTTCGTAGATCAACCAGAGTTCGTTCCGCACCAGAGTGGTACGGCAACCCGGTTCTGGAAGTCATGTTACTAGACCATGATGAACCTACGAACTATGAGGAAGCGATGATGAGCCCAGATTCCGCAAAATGGCTTGAGGCCATGAAATCTGAGATGGGATCCATGTATAAGAACAAAGTGTGGACTTTGGTTGACTTGCCCGATGATCGGCAAGCCATCGAAAATAAATGGATCTTCAAGAGGAAGACTGACGCTAACGGTAATGTTACTGTTTACAAAGCTCGACTTGTTGCGAAAGTTTTTCAACAAGTTCAAGGAGTTGACTACGATGAGACTTTCTCACCCGTAGTGATGCTTAAGTCTGTCCGAATCATGTTAGCAATTGCCGCATTTTATGAAATCTGGCAAATGGATAACAAAACTACATTCTTTAATGGATTTATTAAAGAAGACTTGTATATGATGCAACCAGAAGGTTTTGTCAATCCTAAAGGTGTTAACAAAATGTGCAAGCTCCAGCGATCCATCTATGGACTGGTGCAAGCATCTCGGAGTTAGAATATACGCTTTGATAAGTTGATCAAAGCATATAGATTTATACAGACTTGTGGTGAAGCATGTATTTACAAGAAGTGAGTGGGAGCACTACAACCTTTCTGATAAGTATATGTGAATGACATATTGTCGATCGAAAATGATGTAGAATTTTCTGGAAAGCATAAAGGAGTGTTTGAAAGGAGTTTTTCAAAGAAAGACCTTGGTGAAGCTGCTTACATATTGGGCATCAAGATCTATAGAGATAGATCAAGACGCTTGATAAGACTTTCGATGAGTACATACCTTGATAAGATTTTGAAGTAGTTCAAAATGGATTAGTCAAAGAAGGAGTTCTTGCCTGACTTGTAAGGTGTGAAGTTGAGTAAGACTCAAAGCCAGATCACGGCAGAAAAATATAGAGAGAATGAAAGTCATTCCCTATGCCTCAGCCATAGGTTCTATAAAGTATGCCATGATGTGTACCAAACACGTTGTGTACCTTTCCATGAGTTTGTCAAGGGGGTACAATAGTGATCCAGGAGTAGATCACTGTATAGCAGTCAAAATTATCCTTAGTAACTGGATGACTAAGGAAATGTTTCTCGATTATGGAGGTGATAAAGAGTTCGTCGTAAAGGGTTACGCCGATGCAAGCTTTGACACTAAATCTAGATGACTCTAAGTATCAATCTGGATGCGTATTGAAAGTGGGAGCAATTAGCTAGAATAGCTCTATGCAGAGCATGGTTGACATAGAAATTTGCGAAATACATGCGGATCTGAATGTGACAGACCCGTTGACTAAACTTCTCTCACAAGCAAAACATGATCACACCTTATTACTCTTGGGTATTAATCACATAGCGATGTGAACTAGATTATTGACTCTAGTAAACCCTTTGGGTGTTGGTCACATGGCGATGTGAACTATGGGTGTTATTCACATAACGATGTGAACTATCGGTATTAAATCACATGGCGATGTGAGCTAGATTATTGACTCTAGTGCAAGTGGGAGACTGAAGGAAATATGCCCTAGAGGCAATAATAAAGATGTTATTTGTATTTCCTTATATCATGATAAATGTCTTTTATTCATGCTAGAATTATATTAACCGGAAACTTGATACATGTGTGAATACATAAGACAAAATAGTATGTCCCTAGTATGCCTCTACTAGACTAGCTCATTGATCAAAGATGGCTATGTTTCCTAGCCATAGACATGAGTTGTCATTTGATCAAACGGGATCACATCATTAGAAGAATGATGTGATGGACTAGACCCATCCGTTAGCATAGCACTATGATCGTTTAGTTTTACTGCTATTGCTTTCTTCATGACTAATACATGTTCCTATGACTATGAGATTATGCAACTTCCGAATATTGTAGGAACACCTTGTGTGCTATGAAACGTCACAACGTAACTGGGTGATCATAAAGATGCTCTACAGGTGTCTCCGAAAGTATTCGTGATGTTGGCATAGATCAAGACTAGGATTTGTCACTCTGAGTGTCGGAGAGGTATCTCTGGGCCCTCTCGGTAATACACATCATAATATGCCTTGCAAGAAAAATACTAATGAGTTAGTCACGAGATGATGTATTACGGAACAAGTAAAGAGACTTGCCGGTAACGAGATTGAACTAGGTATAGAGATACCGACGATCGAATCTCGGGCAAGTAACATACCGATGACAAAAGGAACAACGTATGTTGTTATGCGGTTTGACCGATAAAGATCTTCGTAGAATATGTGGGAGCCAATATGAGCATCCAGGTTCCGCTATTGGTTATTGACCGGAGATGAGTCTCGGTCATGTCTACATAGTTCTCGAACCCGTAGGGTCCGCACGCTTAACGTTTGATGACGATCGGTATTATGAGTTTATCAGTTTTGATGTACCGAAGGTAGTTCTGAGTCCCGGATGAGATCACGGACATGACGAGGAGTCTCGGAATGTCCGAGACATAAAGATTGATATATTGGATGACTATATTCAGACACCGGAAGTGTTCTGGAAAGTTTCGGAATTTACCGGAGTGCCGGGGGGGTTACCGAAACCCCCCGGGGGAATGGTGGGCCATAGTGGGCCATAGGGGAGAAAGAGGGCAGCATCCAGGAGGTGGCGCGCCCCCTCCCTAGGGGCAGTCCGAATAGGACTAGGGGAGGGGGGGCGCGGCCCCTCTTTCCCTCTCCCTCTCCCTGTCCTTCCTTCCCCATCTCCTTCTTGGCGGACTCCTACTAGGAATAAGATTGCAATCCTATTCCTAGTAGGATTGCCTCTCTAGGCGCACCATAGAGGGCCGGCCGGCCTCCCCCCTTGCTCCTTTATATACGGGGGCAGGGGGGCACCCAAAGACACACAAGTTGAATTGTTCTAGCCGTGTGCGGTGCCCCCCTCCACAGAAACACACCTCGGTCATATCGTTGCAGTGCTTAGGCGAAGCCCTGCGCCGGTAGATACATCATATCCGTCACCACGCCGTCGTGTTGACAAAACTCTCCCATGAAGCTCAACTGGATCAAGAGCTCATGGGACGTCATCAAGCTGAATGTGTGCTGTACGCGGAGGTGTCGTACGTTCGGTGCTTGATCGGTTGGATCGCGAAGAAGTTCGACTACATCAACCGCGTCACTTGACGCTTCCGCTTCCGGTCTACGAGGGTGCATAGACACACTCTTCCCTCTCATTGCTATGCATCTGGTAGATAGATCTTGCGTGATCGTAGGAAAATTTTAAAATACTACGTTCTCCAACAGAGATCATCTCCACGAGCCATGTGGATGTGAAGAATAAAGTCTTCTATCCAGACAGCAAGATCCGTCGTTCCATCATACGCCTTGATATTTACGGGTTTATACCCTTCTGGAAATTTGTGATCCAGCACCTCATCGGTGAAGCATACAGGGTGTGCGACACCCCTGTATTTTGCTATGTCATGGCGTATGTCTGACGGTTGTGATGTTCAGTATTGACCCGGACTGGTATATGACCGGCTTGGTTGGCTTGATAGCCGCCGTCCCATGCGGGAGCACGGTCCCTGGATCCATAGATGGATTTGGTCTTGCCAGCCTTTTTGTTCAGGTCCTCACGCAGATCGTGTTTCCGGACCTAGGCCGCATCATCCTTTCCTTTACGGGGCGGGGGTGCGGGCTTGTGTACACCGTTGCTAGCCACTGTGTCATGTCCATGAGGTGGTCGGTCCGGCTTGTCGACGGTGTTATTCTTCGGCGGTATAGACGCAGTAGCCTCATCGTCGAATTCGGGCAGCAGTTTACGCTTAGGATAGTCTTTGGTTTGGCGATTGCAGCCATATTTTTTCTCAGCATCCAGCACTTCGTTCCATCTATCATTGAGCCTATCCTGTGCAGTTCAAAGTCGCCACTGCTACTTTTTCAGGCTCCTTGCGGTGGCAATAAGCCTTCGGTAGAAGCGCTTTTGTTCAAAGGCTTCTTCTTGGACGATGTATTCGTCGTCGCCCAGGCTAACATCCTCTTCGGAGACAGGTTCATAATTGCTGTCTTCAGCATCGCTGTCATCAGACAGCGGTCTCGGACTATGTTCGTCGTCCTCTCGTTTGACCTACTCCATCACTAGATCTGCGAGGTCTTCGGCTTGCTTCGGACTATCACTGTCTCTAGTGACAGGGTTGCTATATTTCCCTTTACGGGATTTAGTTCGACAGGCTTATCCTTTGTGGGATCATTTTCACCATCGCCCTCGTTCTCCTTAGGTGTGTCCACCATATATACGTCGTATGAGGACGTAGCCGTCCATCTCCCGATTATGGGCGGGTTTTGGACTAGATCTGCTTCGGCTTCGAGGTCCATCCCTTCGAAGTCTTCGGAAGCGTAGTCAAGTAGATCAGTTAGATCTTCGACCGTGGCTACCAAGTGGATGGTGGGTGGGAAGCGAAATTATCCATCATCAGCCTCCAGTTCGAACCGGATATAATTCGGCTATGTGTCCCCAGCTAAGGAGAGAGATTTTAATGAGTTTAGCACATCGCTAAAAGTTGAGTGCCGGAAGATATCTCCAGTGCTGAATTCGACGATAGACTCCTGATCAAGATCGAAGGGTGCAGATGCACATGGTTCGGATCCTACAGCTAGAGACGAGTCCAGAGTTCCGGTAACACAGATCCCGCTCAGAGTTGGGTCTGTGTGTGGCTCCAGCGCCGCTGAGTCTGCGGCTTCCGTAGTGGGGTTGAGCTTCCCGTCCTCGAGTGACGCGATCTGTTCCAGATCTAGGGTGAGGACGGTTACAGGTGCTATTCCCTGGAGGTGGTCCGATGATAGAGTTAGGTCATGTTCATCGTGGTGGCAGGAGCGATCGCCATGGGTTTGAATCCGTCAAAGATCAAGTCTCCACGGATATCAGCAACGTAGTTCAAGCTTCCAAACCTGACCTGACGGCCAGGGGTGTAGCTCTCAACCTGCTCGAGGTGGCCTTCTGTGTTGGCACGGAGCATGAAGCCGCCGAACACAAAAAGTTGGCTGGGAGAAAAAGTTCCCTCGGCGGTGCCATTGTTGTTAACGAAGCGATCCATCAGTCCTTTGGTCGACGACATAGTGGAACTCTCAATGAAAGCACCAATGTCGGTGTCTAAACCGGTGGATCTCGGGTAGGGGGGTCCCAAACTATGCGCCTGAGGATCGATGGTAACAGGAGACTGGGGACACGATGTTTACCCAGGTTCAGGCCCTCTTGATCGAGGTAATACCCTACTTCCTGCTAGATTGATCTTAATGAATATGATTACAAGAGTTGATCTACCTCGAGATCGTAATGGCTAAACCCTATGAGTCTAGCCTGTGATTCTGTTGTTTCTCTTCTACCCTAGCCTCTACGGACTAAACCCTCCCGTTTATATATGTACCGGAGGGCCCCAGGGTTTGTACATAACCATCTTGCAGAAGAAGGAAAAATTACACCCGAACCTAAAACCTGCCATTATACGTATACAGGAGTCCTATCCGGATACGGGAGACGGTCTTCAGCAATGATCTTCATGGCCCACCAGTCCAGCCCATCACAAGTTATCCGGCCACATGAGGACCCCTCTATCCAGGACTCCCTCAGGGACCCTCGCACCGGTCCACCTGAGATGGCCAGTAGAGCTCCTAAGACGCGATCCTGTTGAGTCCAAGGACGTTGACGCAGAAGCGCAGCCCGTCGCCCGAGCTTGGGACGACAGCTGCACTCCGAGGTGCCGGGAGGCGCTCGCCCCGCATTGCCCTTTGTACCTGCAAATCTTCGATGGTTGGGCTGATGAACTCCTGAGCGCTTGGTACCTCACGCCTTGAGGCCTCTAGAGGGAAACATGCGGCGAAGCACGCCTCCACATGGTGCCCGAGCGCCTCCCTCGAGACATTGGCTAGGTCGGAGGCCCTCTAGAGGAGAGCCCCCAAGCCCAGCCTGAGGGGAGCGCCAGGCGCGCCTTCCTATGCGAGGAAGGGAGGCGCCCCATCCCTGGGCGCATTTCCTGAGGTGGTAATGTTGCTCTCCTGAGGCCCCTGGTGCAGCAGCTGCTTCTTCTTCTTGGGGACGACCTCAGGAGGGTAGATGGCACCATCATTGTCTGAATCCTCTACCGTCGCAGCCTAATAAGCGTGCTCGAGTGAGCACACTGCATCCTTTTCTTCGCAGGCAACCGTGATGACGCCGCCGCTTCCTGGCATCTTGAGGACGTTGTAGTCGTGGTGAGTCACTGCCATGAACTTGGCCAGAGCTGGGTACCCACGGATGGCATTGTAGGGAAGATGAATGTGGGCGACATCGAACTCGATGAGCTCAGTGCGGTAGTTGTCACGCTTGCCAAAGGTGACAGGCAGGCGAACCTGCCCTATCAGGGTGGTGGAGCTGTCGGTCACTCCTGAGAAGGGCTTGGTAGGTGTAGCTGATTGTATGGCACCTGGAGGCTATCGAACGTATCGACAGACAGGACATTGAGCCCTGCGCCGTCGTCGATGAGGGTCTTGGTGACCTGAGCATTGCTGACGACAGGTGAACAGAGCATCGGGAGGGCGCCGGCAGTCGCCACGCACTTGAGCTGGTCTGCTGAGCTGAAGGTGATGGCGCACTTGGACCACTTGAGTGGGCACATGGCTTCGAGCTTGGGGAGAGCCGCATTTATTTCACGGGTGAACTGCTTGGAGAGGCGCTGAGAGGCTGGGGCCTGCGCACCGCCCAAGATGCAGGCGATGGCGCGAGGCTCCTGGAAGCCCCAGCTCCCTCGTCCTGGTCATCGTTTGTCCTGGGTGGTGGTAGCAGAGGGAGGCCTGCCTTGCCCTGAGGATGGTCCTCGCGAGGCTGGTCTCTCCAGGCACCCTCGCGAGGATGGTCCCTCCAAGCACCCCCGCGAGGCTGTTCATTCCAACGGTCCTCATGAGGCGGATCACGCCACTCCTGACGGGGGCCGCGGTCATCCCAGCGCCCCCTGGTCCGGCTTCCTCCATGACCGTATCCCCGGTCACTACGCTCGGGGCGTCGGCCGATGCGCCCTTTGCGGATGGCCCTGAGCTCTTGACAATCGTTGGTGTTGTGGTTGTGCATGTTGTGGAAGGCACAGAAAGGACGGCTTCTCTTGGATGACTCCGGGTGGTCGCGGCCACGCTTCATCTCTGGTTCGGCCGCGAGCACGGCCACCCCTTTGTGCTTGACGTCCTTGCCCTTGGCCTTCTTGTCTTCAAGTTCAATGGTGGGGAGCTCGATGAGCGAGAGGCGCCCTTCTCAGCTCTGGCACACTTGGTCGCGAGGTTGAAAAGCTCCAGGGTCATGCACAGATCCTCGTGGATGGCGAGCTCCTCCTTCATCTTGACATCGCGGACGCCATCTGAGAATGCTGAGATGATGGCCTCGTTCGTGACCTTGGGGATCTTAACGCGGACGTTGTTGAAGTGCTAGATGAACTTCTGCAGAGTTTCTCCTGGTTGTTGCTTGATGCGCCGCAGGTCACCTGTGGCCGGGGGGCGGTCGCGGGTGCCCTGGAAATTGGCGATGAACCGCTCGCGCCTCTCACCCCAGGAGGAGATCGATCCCGCAGGCAGGTTCAGGAGCCACGAGCGCGTGTCGTCCTTGAGAGCCATGGGGAACCAGTTCGCCATGATCTTCTCATCGCCGTTGGATGCCTCGATGCTCTGCTCGTAGAGCTATAGGAACTCAGCAGGGTCAGGGGTGCCATCGTAGCGTGGAGGCAGGTCGGGCTTGAACTTCCCAGGCCAGTTAATGTTGCGCAGCTCGGGGGCGAGGGCCTTGCAGCCTCCTGTTGATACCGGAGCTTGTCGCGGAGGCGGAGCTTGCTCTTGGTTCCTGATACGTCTCCAACGTATCTACTTTTCCAATCCCTTTTTGCCCTTGTTTTGGACTCTAACTTGCATGATTTGAATGGAACTAACCCGGACAGACGCTGTTTTCACCAGAACTGCCATGGTGTTGTTTTTGTGTGCAGAAATAAAAAGTTCTTGGAATCGCCTGAAAATCAATGGAGAATTATTTCGGAAAATATAAACAATATCTGCAAGACGATCTGCATCGGGGGGGGCCACACCATGTCCTTGAGGGTGGGGGGCACGCCCCCCTTCCCAGGGCGCCCCCCCCCCC
>LR738712.1:16903880-16934356 GCA_902687465.1 Secale cereale
CCCCCCCCCCGCCTCGAGGGCCCCTCGATGCTCCACCGACGTATCCCCGGGTCCTATATATTCCGTTTCATGGAGAAAAAATTCAAGGAGAAGGAATTATCGCGTTTTACGAGACAGAGTCGCCGCCAAGCCCTAATCTATCTCGGGAGGGCTGATCAGGAGTCCGTTCGGGGCTCCGGAGAGTGGAGATCATCGCCATCGTTATCATCAACCTTCCTCCATCACCAATTCCATGATGCTCACCGCTGTGTGTGAGTAATTCCATCGTAGGCTTGCTGGATGGTGATGGGTTGGATGGGATCTATCATGTAATCGAGTTAGTTTTGTTAGGGTTTGATCCCTAGTATCCACTATGTTCTGAGATTGATGTTGCTATGACTTTGCTATGCTTAATGTTTGTCACTAGGGCCCAAGTGCCATGATTTCAGATATGAACCTATTATGTTTTCATGAATATATGTGTGTTCTTGATCCTATCTTGCAAGTCTATAGTCACCTACTATGTGTTATGATCCGGCAACCCCGAAGTGACAATAATCGGGACCACTCCCGGTGATGACCTTAGTTTAAGGAGTTCATGTATTCACTATGTGTTAATGCTTTGGTCTGGTACTCTATTAAAAGGAGGCCTTAATATCCCTTAGTTTCCAATAGGACCCCTCTGCCATGGGAGGGTAGGACAAAAGATGTCATGCAAGTTCTTTTCCATAAGCACGTATGACTATATTCGGAATACATGCCTACATTGCATTGATGAACTGGAGCTAGTTCTGTGTCACCCTAGGTTATAACTTCTACATGATGAATTGCATCCAACGTAATTTCCCATCACCGATCCAATGCCTACGAGCTTTACCTATATTTCCAGTTGCTTATTTACTTTTCCGTTGCTACTATCACAAAAACTACAAAAACATTATCTTTACTTTTATTGCTGCTACCACCACTATCATATTACTGTGCTACTAAATTATCTTGCTGAAGATACTAAGTATCCAGGTGTGGTTGAATTGACAACTCAGCTGCTAATACTTAAGAGTATTCTTTGGCTCCCCTTATGTTGAATCAAAAAATTTGGGTTTAATACTTTACCCTCGAAAACTGTTGCGATCCCCTACACTTGTGGGTTATCAGTTCCCGCGCACCACCATGGCAGGGGGTGCACGATCTCGACGCGGCGGTTGAGGGAGTGCTGGCGCCCCTCCTCGAGGCCGCTGGATCTCTTGGCAGCTTCCTTCTTCATGCACGGGCGCCCCGCGCGGGGGGTCGCTCCGTGGGGCCACATGCCTTGGATCGTGGACGACGCCTTGATGCGGACGTGCTGGAGGTGCTTCATGGGCTACTCCGCCTGCAGAGGGAGGCGGGCGAGGTAGCGAGAGGGATGGTGCAGGAGATTCCCTAGCGGCGCTGGCGAGCTCGGCGATGTGGCCGAGCCAGCCTTCATAGAGGTCGTCGACGGGGCGGTAACGCAGGAGCTCGCGTGCCATGAGCAACACAGCCTGCGCGTCCACAGGTCCGCAACGAGTGTGGGATGACGAGCCCGCCAGAGTCAGCGATGGGGTGGCGGTGCGTCCGTCCCGTCGCACGAAGGGGTGCAGGGACAAGGCCTATTGCTCGTGGCACACCGGGCTGATGGCGGCGTTGGTAGCAGGCGATGGAGAACGACGAGGAGGTCCGCCAGCGGGAGCTATCTGAGCGACGCGGGCGGCAAGGGCGGCCCGTCGCTCAGCACGAGCATGGCGAGCACCGGCGATGGAACCTTCGGGACGATGGAGCATGGATCGGCGGAAGGGAAGCTTCGGCGTACCCCTACCTGGCGCACCAAATGTCGGATCTAGGGTTCCAACAAACCCTTGAGGTTCGAACACTGGGGTGCGCACGAAGATCTCTCCTTCCCGCTCTAGCTCGCTCTCGCACCGATTCCTAGGCCTAGCTCGTCGTGCCCGAAGAACAAGAGACACAAGGATTTATACTGGTTCGGGCCACCATTGTGGTGTAATACCCTACTCCAGTGTGGTGTGGTGGATTGCCTTGTAGGCTGAGGATGAACAAGTGCACGGGAAGATAAGCCTCCTGAGGAGAGGTGTTCTTGTGCTCGGTGAGCTAGTGAGTGTGAGGGTGGTCTGGATCCGATCCCCATCTAAGATTGGTCCAGCTCAAGATCAGATGCCCCATATGGTGGTGGCTATCCCTATTTATAGATGTCCGGGTCCTCTTCCCAAATATTAGCGGGAAGGGATCCCACAACAGTCAAGTTTGAAGGGGGACATTTAGTACAAGCTATCCTGACAAAAGGTGGTCTTCGCCTGCCAAAGGCTCTGCGGTGACGTCATCGTGGGCTCCGTGGTGACCTTCGCCCTGTCGTCCTTCTAGTCTTGGTCTCGTTGCACCAATATGGAAACCTTTTCCTGACGCCTCGGGACTCCTCGCCTGCACTTTCCCCTTTAGCACCAAAGAGGAAACTGGCTTCCTGCGCCCGCTGGCGTCCGCCTGGCCGTGGTCGTCATGGCTCACGTCACGTGGACCTCGTGAGGTGTCCCTTGCCTTGATATCTCCGCTCCTCGGGAGCCACCCTAGTCAGGCCGCCCCTGGGGAGGTCTTGCATCGTCCGCCTTGCGAGGCTTGGCCCCTCGTGAGGGTCTTGAGTGGATTGCTGATGAAGATGGGTTGTACTAGGCCACCGGATGAGCCACGCTCTAGGCTGCAGGCAGGCAAGTCTGGGTACCTCCGTTCCCAGAACACTGACAAATACCGCACATAGGTAGGTATAGTGGACTCATGTGGCAAAACCAGGATAAAGGATTTCAGATGCACAATTAGTGATCATACTTAGTGCAAAATGAAGGCTAGCAAAAGAGTGGGAAGCGACCAACCATGAAAGAAATAATCTCATAAGCGAGCATTGAGCATAAATAACACCGAATAATGCACCACAAATAGGATGTAGTTTCATTACATGATTATTGACATTCGTGCTTGCATAAGGAATCACAAACTTTAACACTAATATTCTTAGTAACGCATAATTACTCATTAACATGACTCACATATCACATCATCATGTCTCAAAACTATTACAAGGAATCAAGTTTATTTTGTCCAATGATCTTCATGAAAGTTTTTATTATATCCTTCTTGGATATCTATCGCTTTGGAACTAATTTTTATGTGTTGTTTTTGATAAGCTCAAACAAATATAAGTGAAGATCATGAGCATAATTTGTTTTCTTTCTTTCTCTCAAAATAATTTAAGTGAAGCAAGAGAGAATTTCTTAAAAAACTACTAACTCTCAAATAAATCTAAGTGAAGCAAGAGATTATTTCTTCAAAAATACTAAAGCACACTGTGCTCAAAAAAATATAAGTGAAGCACTAGAGCAAATCCATAGCTCATAAAAATTTAAGTGAAGCATAGAGAGCTATTCTAACAAGTCATGGCATAATTTTGCCTCTCTCTAATAGGTGTTTACAGCAAGGATTGATAACTTAAAAAGCAAAACAAAACAAGCAAAGACTCATATCATACAAGACGCTCCAAGCAAAACACATATCATGTGACGAATAAAAATATAGTTTCGAGTAAAATACCGACGGTTGTTAGAAGAAAGAGGGGATGGTGTAGGATCGAAAGTATGTCTAGAGGGGGGGTGATTAGACTACTTGACAATATAAAAAATCTGCCTTTAGATCATGCAATGTTTTTAGCAGTTTCACAATTAAGATCAATTCAAGTATCACCCTACACATGCAATTCTAGAGTATAAGCAGCGGAAAGTAAATTGCACATGTAAAAGAGAGGTGGAGAAGATCAAACGCAGTTTGGTGACACGAAGATTTTTGTCGTGGTTCCGATAGGTGGTGCTATCGTACATCCACGTTGATGGAGACTTCAACCCACGGAGGGTAACGGCTGCGCGAGTCCACGGAGGGCTCCACCCACGAAGGGTCCACGAAGAAGCAACCTTGTCTATTCCATCATGGCCTACGCCCACGGAGGACTAGCCTTACTCGGGGTAGATCTTCACGAAGTAGGCGATCTCCTTGCCCTTACAAACTTCTTGGTTCAACTCCACATCTCAAAGACGGAGGCTCCCAAGCGACACCTAACCAATCTAGGAGGCACCACCCCCCAAAAGGTAATAGACGGTGTTGATGATGATGAACTCCTTGCTCTTGTGCTTCAGATGATAATCTCCCCAACACTCAACTCTCCTCACTGATATGGCTTTGGTGGAAGAAAGATTTGAGTGGAAAGCAACTTGGGAAGGCTAGAAATCAAGTTTCATATGGTAGGAATGGAATGGCTTGATCTCAACACAAGGGTAGGTGTTTCACTTCTCAGAAAGTGTATGGTAGGAATGGTGGTACTTTCTGATGGCTCTCCTCACGAGTGAAGAGGGGGTGGAGGGGTATATATAGCCTCCACACAAAATCCAACCGTTACACACACATTTGACCAATCTCGGTGAGACCGAAGTTAAAACTCGGTCAGACCGAAAGTTCAAATATAGTGAACGTTGGGATTTTCGGTGGGACCGAAAATACCATCTCGGTGGGACCGAAGTGAGTCAAAGGTTGGAGCTTGCCATCTCGGTGTGACCGAAAACAACAACTCGGATATTCCGAAATGATGTCAATAGGTTACAGAAGGTTGGCAGTCCATTATCGGTGAGACCGAAACTCAGAATCGGATGGACCGAGAAATTAGGGTTTGGGGAAATAACTGAAGTGGTTCATCTCGGTGGGACTGAGTTTGCAGAATCGGTTTGTCCGAGATTACTTATGAGTGTGTTGAGTAGTGAAGAGTGCTGATAGTTGAGGGAGCTAGATCACCAAGCACTTGAGCAACTAGATCATTAACACAACCTCATCCCCTTTTAATAGTATTGGCTTTTCCTATGGACTCAATGTGATCTTTGATCACTAAACCAAAAATAGAGTCTTGAGCTTTTGCCAATGCTTGTCTTAGCATTTTGAGGGGTCCACTTCTTCAGACATTTCCATACCCATATCATCGAACTTTTCTGAAATGATTCTCAAGTAAATGTTAGTTCAATGATATATATGTTGTTATTAATTACCAAAACCACCCGGGGATTAGTTGCACTTTCAATCTCCCCCTTTTTGGTGATTGATGACAACATATAGATCAAAGCTTCGACAAAGGATATAATCAATGAATAATATCGTCGCTTTGAGAAGTATGTGATAAACAAGAGCTCCCCCTAAATTTGTGCATTATTTAGAATTTGCGTTTGAATGCAAATGCACAATCGATTAGGATTATGGGTCACTCTTCCATGTCACATACATCTTGGTGGAGCGCACAAAATGATAAGAATGAATAACATGCACTTAATCACCAAGACAAGAGTAAATAGCCATACAATAAGGAATAGCATAGGATAAGCAATAAGCACACATTAAAGCATAGTATGACTAAGCACTCATTAAGATAGCATCAAACGTAGTAGCAAGCACACTTAAAGTTTCAGGAACCAAAAGAAATCACTGTATCTCAAGGAAAAACGGCAAAAGAACGAAAGACGAAAGAGCACTCTCTCTCTCGAAGCCCTATGATCTATAACAATTTCTCCCCCTTTGGCAACAAGTTACCAAAAAGTTCGAAACGGTATAGAGCTAAACGTCACTGCGGGCTCTGCTGGCGGCTCCCGTCTGGGTAGATGTCGGTGTAGAGATAGCTGCATCGGCGAAGACTTCTGCTGAAGTCTGCGGTGGAGGAGTGGATGCTGGAGCTGGAGGAACTGCTGGAGCTGTAGCTGGTGCTGAAGTGGTAGCCCTGGAGTCTGTCACTGGGATAGCTGCAGATCTGGATCCTCTGGGAACCTGAGCAGTCTGGCGATGAGAGTCCTGGACTAGATCATCCTGCATAAGCTCTGCTCTCTCCTGCCTTGTCTCCTCCATGTCTGCCTCAAGCTTGTTGACAGACACCTGAATCTCAGTCAGCTTCACGTCCAGAGCGTGGATCTTGTCCTCGACAATCCTCTCAAGGCTCTCCTGAGATTGCTCAATGCTGGCCAGGCGTTGTTCAATCCTTTGGGTAGCTTCAAGAATTTGTTCTCCAAAGCTCTTTGGCTTAGCTGCTGCTGCTGCTGCCTCTTTGTCAGCTTTAGCCTTCTTTGCAGCTTCGATTTTGGCTTGTCCTTCAACTGAGGTAGGATCCTCTTCATCCATCACAACTACGTTGTCCTCATGCTCTGGCTGCAGTGGCAAGTGCTTCCTATCCAACATGAATTTGCCCGTGCCAAACTTGGCGTTGATGAGCATCTGTATCTGCGGTGCAAACCCACATGACCTCTTCTGGTCAGCTGCAGTCCTCTTAATGGTCTCTACCATCAAGTCCATCACCTTGAAAGGTGCCTTCTCATCGAGAATGTGCAGCATGTTGATAGAATAGCCTCGAATCATCCGGTGGTCTCCAGACTTAGGCATCAATGTATGCCTCAGAATAGTGTTAGTGGTGGTCAGACCTGCCTGGAGATAGTACACTGAGCCAAGCTTCCATCCTTCCAAATCAGCAGCTGGGATCTCCTTGTACATATTCTTCATGGAATCATGACTCTTCTTAGGAATCCCATAGACATCAATGTCGTCCTCTCTCTGCACTGGAGCGTTCAGAAGTTCTGCCCATTCTTCAACAGTTGAAGAAAACCTTTGACCTTCAGTCATCCAGGTGATCTTGCCATCAGGATAGAAATGGGCTGTGGCATAGAACTGCATAATCATCTCGTCATTCCAAGCTGTCAGCTCTTGACCCACAAAATCAGCAACTCCACATGCAGTAAAGCTCTCATGCACATGGGGAAAGAAGTCCCGATGCTCTTCACTGTCAATATACTTCCAGTCAACATACCTGGTGTCGGCAACAATGGGCTTCTTATCCATTAGCACGGTCTCATAGAAATCCTGCTGCTCTCTGGTGTGGAATCTGGGGTCCACAGCAGTCCTTCTCCTTACAGCATATGGATCAGACTGTCTCCATAGCCTGAGACCTTTGTCCTTCCTTGCCTTCATGTCCTCAGCTTGAGGATGAGCATCATTGTGGAGTGGCAACTTGGGACGGAGCTTAAGCAACACATGCTCTTCATCTGATTCAGACGGTGGCATCTCACCTTTGTTCTTCTCAGAAGCTGGAATGCTTCTGGTTGTTCTCTTGGGCTTGGCTGGAGCTGCCTTGACTGGAGCAGGCTTCTTGGGCTTAGAGGAGGCTTGAGCCCGAATAGCATCACCCATGAACTTAGCTTTCTGAGGAGGAGGCTGGGGTGCTTCTTCTTCTTCTTCTTCTGCAGCATCAACTTGAGTTTCAGCATATACTACCCTCTTCCTTTTGGAAGTCTTCTTCACCTTGCTTGGAGCAGGCTCTTCCAAGTTGAGCTTCTTTGCGACTGTTGATTGCTTCACTTTGCTTGTGCCTTTCCTTGTCTGCTGCCCTTGGTGCTCTTTGGCAACCACATTCCTCTTTGGCTTGGAGGTAACTTCCTCAGCAACAAAGTCGGAGTCCTCATCATCAGAAGTTCTCTTCTTCCTGGTTCTGGTGGCTGCAGGAGGCAAACCACTAGGGGTGCTCCTCTCACCATCATCACTAGAGCTGCTGGCAGGACTAGTATCTGCCTCTGGAATTTCAGCAAACGGTGATTCAGACCTGTTCTGGCTGTCACTGACATCTGACATGGCTGAAGAAACCTGTGAAAAGATAAGATATAGGCAGAGTAGAAGAGTTATCACAACTGCAGAAGTTTTTGCAAAAAGAAATGAGTTCAAAACTTAGTTTTGAGTTTTCACAGAATGTATTTCGGTCAAACCGATTTCAAGTTTCGGTGCAACCGAAGTGCTCAACAGAAACCTACACACCACTTTCGGTCAGACCGAAATGGGTTTCGGTCCTACCGAAAACTTAGGGTTTCACTGAAACTACTTTTCGGTCGTTCCGATTGACACAACTCGGTTAAACCGAATTATGCAGTGCAATGGCCAGAGGCCAAATCGGTCATTCCGATTTTCAAAATCGGCTTCACCGAGATGCATTCCGTGGAAACCTAAACCTAAGAATTTTCCTCGAAACTAGAAGATCTGAACTATTGTATGGGGAACATATCAAACATGGATTGAATCATGGCAAGCCTATCGTGCAAGAATCGGAAGGGGAGCACGAAAAGGGGTCGGGACACACCCTAACTTGGTGGTGTCCCTCTACGGCGGCAACGGTGGAGATGATTACCGTTGACGGCGGCGGAGACCTGCGGCGAGGGCGCACAGGCGACGAAGGCGACGATCCGTAGACCAGGGCGGCGGCAGCAGGGGTCTTGGGGGCGAACGGTTTGAAGAAAGAAATCGCGCGCAGCCCCTCAGGTATATATAACCCCATGCTGTCGGTGGGACCGAGTTGAAAAACTCGGTGTCACCGAGATGTACAACTGCTGTGCAGTTACACATATCGGTCAGACCGAGAGTTTGAACTCGGTTTCACCGAGATGAAACCTAGATCAGTCTAAGCGTTTCGGTTGGACCGAGATTGAGAAACCGGTCAGACCGAAATGGACTTAGAAGGTTTTGGAAGTCAGCCTTAGACGAATCGGTGGTTCCGAGTGCTCCTCACTCGGACTGTCCGAAAAAGACTTGTTCAAAGTTGTGATATGAGCAGGAATAGAATTTGAGACAAGAAAGCATAGATAGCTAGGGAAGGTGCTTAGGCATTCTTGTCCATCCATTTGGCCAGAGAGAGAAAACAAAACAATCAAAACAACAAATGGATGTCCTGGAATGGATAAAATCATGCATTCAACATGCTCACACAATAAGATAGCAACTGAAATATGTGTCAAACATGCACAACCAATCACTCTAGCTACTAGCACACAATTTGTCGATGACTAGGTCATCTATATATGAGTATATTGACTTAGGAGCCAAATGAGAACATTTGATCATAGGTCATACTCATCGTTTAAGCACAAGTGGGGTTACCACTTTTACATAAAGCATTTATGTGTTCAGATCATTTGGAGATGCTTTAGCTCAATTTTTAGAGCAAAGCTCCCCCTAGATGTGAGAACCCCTTTTAAAGGGTCAAACTAACCTTGGGTTGTCGTAGAAGACTTCATGTAGATGTTGAAGATGTGGATGCTCAATGTTGATGTAGATCATCAAGAGTTGGGAGCAATCCTTTGGATTAGGGCACTTTCAATACCTACATGGGTTAGTCCCACAAGGAACAAACAAGAATATCCATAGACATAGAGTGAAGTACACAAAAGATGATGTCCATGAAAGCAATGATTACCTTGTCCCTTGACTTACCAACAAGAGGGTTTGTGACTCCATGAACAAGTGCATGATGTGGAAGTTGATTGCACAAGTTCTTGCCAAAATGAATATGAGTGAAGTTTGTTGGCGGAGTCACCCTCAAGAACCTACTAGTTCTTCTTCTTTGGGATCCACATCATCTTGATGGGAATCCTTGGTGCTGTAGTTGAGCTTGACGAAGTAGAACTTGATGTGTCCTTGGGAACCCACTTGACCATGGCTTGAGGTGCTTCAATGAATGCATCAATCTCCTCTTGAAGCTTGTGGTCTTGTGGTGGAAGGTCATTTTGAGCTTGTTCCACATTGGAAGAAGTAGGATCATACTTCTCCTTTTGTGAAACAAACTGTGGAGTAGGGTATTGACCTTCTTCCCACTCAACACCATCGGCGTTGAACTTTCGCTCAAAACCAATCCCTTGATTCTTCCGGTGTCTTCCTTGTTTGCGAACAATCTCCTCAAAGTTCTTGCTTCCGGCAAGACTCTTGTAGACACCTTTCTCTATGATTTCCTTCAATAAGCTATTTTCTTGCTCAAGTGTAACTTGGCTTGAAACATTGTTAGTGGAATCAAGAGAACTACTAGGAGCAACAATATTGGATTTAACATTGTTATTGTTACTACTAGAGGAAGAATTTTTCTTATGCTTGTCATGCTTAGTCTTAATAGGTGGCAAGAAATTAGACAAGAGAAGTCGTTTGGCAAGATATGAAGAACTCTTCTTTCGAAGATCGTCATTGATCGCTTTTAGAAACTCATGTTCTTGCTCTAGAGTGAGCTTCTCGAAGCGTAGCTTCTCATGAGATCTTAGGAGCTCTCTATGATCTTCTTGAGTTGTTTCATGAGCTAACTTAAGATTGTTTAGTTCTTAAGTTAGACGCTCAATCTCCTTCATAGCATTGTCATTCGACTCTTCTCGACTATAAAGACTACTAGCATTTTCATCATTACTAAGCTCACTAGATTTATCATGCAAGAGCTCATCTTCACCAAGCAAGTCATCCTCATCACTATCAAAGTCAATGAATTCAGGGTGTGTTACCTTGGGACCTTTAGCCATGAAGCATCTTCCGATTCCCTCATTTGGTGAATCAAATAAGTCGTAGGAGTTGGAGTTGGAGGATACGAGTGCAAGTCCGGCAACATCTTCATCTTGACTATAGTCGGAGTCGGAGTGATAGCTTCCATCAGATTGATTGTCAGAGTCGGATCCGGAGACCCATTCACCAACATGAGCTTGATGTCTTCTTCTTGTGTAGCTCCTTGATGACTTGTCTTTCCTCTCCGAATCCTTGCTTCTCCGAGAGGGTCTTCGTTCATAACGATCATCTCTACTCCTTCTCTCTCTCCGAGGTGACTCATCTCTTGCTCTTCTTCTTGGAGATTCTTCTCTTCTTTTGTGGGGAGCCGTACACTCATTTGAGAAGTGTCCGGGTCTTCCACAATTGTAGCAGTTTCGATCACGACTAGAAGATCTCTTTTCATCATATGATCTAGACTTTGAGCTTCTTTCTTTGCCTCTATTCTTGTAGAACTTGTTGAAGTTCTTGACCATTAGGCTTATCTCTTCATTGGAAATTAGCTTGTCACTTGAGGTAGTAGGAGCATCACTTGTAGCTTTGTAAGCACCACTTGACTTGTTGTGAAGCTCTTCCTTATCCTTAAGTGTCATCTCATGAGCAACAATTCTTCCAATGACTTCAGTTGGCTTGAGAGTCTTGTAGTTTGACATCATTTGGATCAAAGTGCACACGGTGTCATACTTTCCATCCAAAGCTCTGAGAATCTTCTTAATGATGAATCGGTCGGTCATTTCTTCACTTCCTAAGCCGGCAATCTCATTTGTGATGAGAGCAAGCCTGGAGTACATTTCAGCGACTCCTTCACCATCCTTCATCTTGAACTTGTCAAGTTGACCTTGAAGAATATCTAGCTTTGATTCCTTCACAGATTCAGTACCTTCGTGCATTTCAACCAAAGTATCCCAAATCTCTTTAGCATTCTCAAGACGGCTGATTTTGTTGAACTCTTCGGGACACAAAGCATTGAAGAGAATGTCACAAGCTTGAGCATTGTTTTGCAACATCCGCAACTCTTCGGGTGTAGCTTCGCGATCCGGAACTTTTCCTTCTTCAAAGAAGTCACCTTGCATGCCAACACAAATAATGCCCCATGCGGCTGGGTTATGACCAAGAATATGCATTTTCATTTTATGCTTCCAACTAGCAAAATTTGTACCATCAAAGTAAGGACCTCTACGATAATTACCCTCACTAGACGCCATACTCTCCTAGGTTGTGAAACCAAGCTTATGGAGTCCAATGCAATGGAAACCAAGGCAATGGAGACCAAAGCTCTGATACCACTTGTAGGATCGAAAGTATGTCTAGAGGGGGGGTGATTAGACTACTTGACAATATAAAAAATCTGCCTTTAGATCATGCAATGTTTTTAGCAGTTTCACAATTAAGATCAATTCAAGTATCACCCTACACATGCAATTCTAGAGTATAAGCAGCGGAAAGTAAATTGCACATGTAAAAGAGAGGTGGAGAAGATCAAACGTAGTTTGGTGACACGAAGATTTTTGTCGTGGTTCCGATAGGTGGTGCTATCGTACATCCACGTTGATGGAGACTTCAACCCACGGAGGGTAACGGCTGCGCGAGTCCACGGAGGGCTCCACCCACGAAGGGTCCACGAAGAAGCAACCTTGTCTATTCCATCATGGCCTACGCCCACGGAGGACTAGCCTTACTCGGGGTAGATCTTCACGAAGTAGGCGATCTCCTTGCCCTTACAAACTTCTTGGTTCAACTCCACATCTCAAAGACGGAGGCTCCCAAGCGACACCTAACCAATCTAGGAGGCACCACCCCCCAAAAGGTAATAGACGGTGTTGATGATGATGAACTCCTTGCTCTTGTGCTTCAGATGATAATCTCCCCAACACTCAACTCTCCTCACTGATATGGCTTTGGTGGAAGAAAGATTTGAGTGGAAAGCAACTTGGGAAGGCTAGAAATCAAGTTTCATATGGTAGGAATGGAATGGCTTGATCTCAACACAAGGGTAGGTGGTTCACTTCTCAGAAAGTGTATGGTAGGAATGGTGGTACTTTCTGATGGCTCTCCTCACGAGTGAAGAGGGGGTGGAGGGGTATATATAGCCTCCACACAAAATCCAACCGTTACACACACATTTGACCAATCTCGGTGAGACCGAAGTTAAAACTCGGTCAGACCGAAAGTTCAAATATAGTGAACGTTGGGATTTTCGGTGGGACCGAAAATACCATCTCGGTGGGACCGAAGTGAGTCAAAGGTTGGAGCTTGCCATCTCGGTGTCACCGAAAACAACAACTCGGATATTCCGAAATGATGTCAATAGGTTACAGAAGGTTGGCAGTCCATTATCGGTGAGACCGAAACTCAGAATCGGATGGACCGAGAAATTAGGGTTTGGGGAAATAACTGAAGTGGTTCATCTCGGTGGGACTGAGTTTGCAGAATCGGTTTGTCCGAGATTACTTATGAGTGTGTTGAGTAGTGAAGAGTGCTGATAGTTGAGGGAGCTAGATCACCAAGCACTTGAGCAACTAGATCATTAACACAACCTCATCCCCTTTTAATAGTATTGGCTTTTCCTATGGACTCAATGTGATCTTTGATCACTAAACCAAAAATAGAGTCTTGAGCTTTTGCCAATGCTTGTCTTAGCATTTTGAGGGGTCCACTTCTTCAGACATTTCCATACCCATATCATCGAACTTTTCTGAAATGATTCTCAAGTAAATGTTAGTTCAATGATATATATGTTGTTATTAATTACCAAAACCACCCGGGGATTAGTTGCACTTTCAGATGGCACTCGGGGGCATCCGCAAGCTTAGTTGCTTGCTTCTCTTTGGATAATAGCTTGGGATGTCGGGGCATCCCCAAGCTTAGGTTCTTCTTACTCCTTATTCCTTCATCCATCGTAAGATAACCCAAAACTTGAAAACTTCAATCACACAAAACTCAACAAAACTTTCGTGAGATCCGTTAGTATATGAAAGAAAATCACTACTATAAGTATTGTAGCAAACCAATTAATATTTTGTATTTGTATTATATCTACTGTATTCCAACTTTTATATGGCAAAAAGTCATCAAATAAAACCATAGAATCATCAAAACAAGCGCATAACACAATAAAAACAGAATCTGTCAAAAACAGGATAGTTTGTAGCAATCTGGAAGTTTCGAATACTTATGCAACTCTATTTTTTAAAATATGGCCATGTGGGAAATTTGTATATTAATCTTATGCAAAAAGAATAAACCAAAAAGCACTCTTATGTTAAAAATGAGAATTTTTCTCGTGAGCACAAAAGTTTTTGTTTTTCAGCAAGATCAAATCTACTAACACCCAACATGATCCTAAGGCTTTGCTTGGCACAAATCTTTATTCAGACCACAAAAACACATCTAAACAGAGGTATTAAAGGGTATTTTATTGAAAACAGCAAGGAAATCAAAAATAAAAAAGATACAAGTTGGGTTGCCTCCCAACAAGCGCGATCGTTTTACGCCCTTAGCTAGGCATGATACCAAGATTTCAAGTGTTGTCATCCTTGTTGGATGTTCCATAAGTTTCCCTCATTATAAATTCATAAGGCAATTTGATCTTGATTCTAGGTAAGTGTTCCATGCCCTTTCTCAAGGGAAATTGGAATTTAATATTCCCTTCTTTCATGTCAATCACCATGCCAATAGTGCACAAAAACGGTCTACCAAGTATAATTGGACAAGACGGATTGCAATCGATGTCAAGAACAATAAATTCTATGGGTACATAGTTCCTATTTGCGAGAATAAGAACATCATTGATCCTTCCCATAGGCTTTTTAATAGTGGAATCCGCCAAATGCAAATTAAGAGAGCAATCTTCAATATTGGTAAGACCAAGAACATCGCAAAGATATTTTGGAATCGTGGAAACACTAGCACCCAAATCACACAAAGCAAAACACTCATAATTTTTAATTTTTATTTTGATAGTAGGTTCCTAGTCATCATGCAACTTCCTAAAAATTGATACTTCTAATTCCAACTTATCATCTTAAGCTTTCATCATAGCATCAACAATATGTTTAGTAAAAGCTTTGTTTTGTTCGTAGGCATGGGGTGAATTAATCATGGTTTGCAAAAAAGAAATACAATCAATAAAATAACAACTATCATAATTAAAGTCTTTGTAATCCAAGATAGTGGGCACATCACTAGTTAAAGTCTTGACCTCTCCAAACCCGCTTTTATCAATTTTCTCTACAAGATTTTTAATCTCCAAAATATTGGAACGCCTTCTACCTAAAGTTGACTTTTCTCCAGTCCCTTTATCATCAAGTTGAACTTTACTAAACAAAGAATCAATAAAAGAAACACCAATCATTTTAATGTCTTCATCATTTTTATGAAAGCAATCACTAGAAAACGCCTTTTATAAAAATTCTCGTTTAGCTCTAAGCATGGCGGTTCTTTTCTTACTTTTATCCATAGAAACTTAAAGAGCTTTAATTGATTCTTCAACTTTAGGCATAAAAAATTTCAACTTGAGATTCTCTACATCATGAGAAATTCTATCAATACTCTTAGACATATCATCAATCTTATTCATTTTTTCTTCTATGGAAGCATTGAAAACTTTTTGAGTATTGATAAATTCCTTAATATTATTCTCTTGATCAGAGGTGTTCCTATTATTATTATAAGATTGCTTTCCATAGGAATTACCATAATTATTAGATAATTACTAGGAAAAGGCCTAGGATTAAAATTACCTCTATAAGCATTGTTGTTAAAATTATTTCTAGAGATAAAGTTCACATCTATAGGATCACTAGTTTTCTCAATCAAAGTAGACAAAGGCATATCATTAAGATCAATAGAAGCACTTTTAATAGCAACCATTTTTATAAGAGCATCAACTTTTTCACTCAAAGAATCAATCTCAATCGAATTAACTTTTTTGCTAGTCGGCGCCTTTTCGGTATGCCATTGCGAATAATTCGCCATAATATTATCAAAACATTTGGTGGCTTCACCCAAAGTAATTTCCAAAAAGTACCACCCATGGTAGAATCCAAAATGTTTCGAGAAACAAAATTCAACCCCGCATAATTTTTTTGTATGATCATCCAAAGATTTAACCCATGAGTTGAGCAATTCCTTAGCATCATTTTCATCATTTCCCAAGATTGTGCAACATGCTCATGTTCAAGTTGCTTCAAATTCATGATCTGGGTTCTAAGGGTAATAATTTTTGCGGGAGGAAAATATTTAGTGATAAAAGCGTCTTTGCATTTGTTCCAAGAATCGATGCTATTGCGAGTCAAAGAAGAAAACCAAATTTTTGCATGATCTCACAAAAAAACGAGAATAATTTCAATTTCATTGTCCACATCTTTTTTCTTGTGCATATCGCATAATTCCACGAAGGTATTAAGATGGGACGCGACATCCTCATTAGGAGTGCCGAAAAATTAATCTTTCATGACAAGATTCAGCAAAGCATTATTAATATCACAAGTCTCCGCACTAGTGACGGGAGGAGCAATGGGAGTGCCAATAAAATCATTGTTGTTGGTATTGAAAAAATCAGACAACTTAGTGTTCTCTTGCGTCATTTTTGAGAAATTGTAAACAAGAACACAAGTGGGTGATAGATCCGACCGGAAAACGGCAAACGGAAAAAAAGGACGAATAAAAACGACAAATGTTTGTGAAGTGGGTGATATGAAAATGAGAGGCAAATGGCAAATAATGTAAATTGCGAGGAGATGAGATTTATGATAAGGAAGGTAGTATATGTTGAAAATTCTCCCCGACAACGGCGCCACAAATTCCTTTTGATGCCTGCTAGAACTACGTCGGTATTTCCCCAAAGAAGAAGGGATGATGCAGTATAGCAGCGGTAGGTATTTCCCTCAGCGATGAGACCAGGGTTATCGAACCAGTAGGAGAACCAAGCAACACAACGTAAACAGCACCTGCACACAAATAACAAATACTCGCAACCCACGTGTAAAAGGGGTTGTCAATCCCTTTCGGGTAACGGGCGTGATAGAGTTGTAAATATTGATAGATTGAACGTTAAATAAGATAAATTGCAGCAAGGTATTTTTGGGTTTTTGGTTTAGTAGATTTGAAAATAAAAGCAAATAAAAATAGATCACAAAGGCAAATTATATGGGAAAGAGACCCCGGGGCCTTAGATTTCACTAGTGGCTTCTCTCAGGAAAATAGCAAATGGTGGGAAAACAATTACTGTTGGGCAATTGATAGAACTTCAAATAATCATGACGATATCCAGGCAATGATCATTATATAGGCATCACGTCCAAGATTAGTAGACCGACTCCTGCCTGCATCTACTACTATTATTCCACACATCGACCGCTATCCAGCATGCATCTAGTGTATTAAGTTCATGGAGAAACGGAGTAATGCAATAAGAATGACTCCATGATGTAGACAAGATCTATTTATGTAGAAATAGACCCCCATCGTTTTATCCTTAGTAGCAACAATACATACGTGTCGGTTCCCTTTCTGTCACTGTAATCAAGCACCGTAAGATCGAACCCACTACAAAACACATCTTCCCATTGCAAGTTAAATAGATCAAGTTGGCCAAACAAAACCCAAATATCGGAGAAGAAATATGACGCTATAAGAAATCATGCATATAAGAGATCAAAGAAGACTCAAGTAACTTTCATGGATATAAAAAGATAGATCTGATCATAAACTCAAAGTTCATCGGATCCCAACAAACACACTGCAAAAGAGTTACATCATATGGATCTCCAAGAGACCATTGTATTGATAATCAAAAGAGAGAGATGAAGCCATCTAGCTACTAACTACAGACCCGTAGGTCTACAAGGAACTACTCACACATCATCGGAGAGGCACAAATAAAGATGGTGAACCCCTCTGTGACGGTGTCTAGATTGGATCTGGTGGTTCTGGACTTTGCGGCTGCTGGAATAGAATTTCGTCGACTCCTCTAGGGTTTCTGGAATATCTGAGTATTTATAGAGCGAAGAGGCGGTGCGGGAGGCCACCGAGGTGTACACGACCCACCTGGGCGCGCCAGGGGGGGCCTGGCGCGCCCTGCTGGGTTGTGCCCCCCCCCCCCCTCGGGGCACCCCCAGGTGCAGCTCTAGCCCATTGGGTGTCTTCTAGCCCATAAAAATTCTCCAAAAAGTTTCCCGGTGTTTGGACTCCGTTTGATATTTATTTCCTGCGATGTAAAAACATGCGGAAAATAGCAACTGGCACTTGGCACTATGTCAATGGGTTAGTACCAAAAAATGATATAAAATAACTATAAAATGATTATAAAACATCAAAGAATGATAATATAATAGCATGGAACAATAAAAAAATTATAGATATGTTGGAGACATATCAATGCGTACTTGAGGAGGTGGCTCCATTTGTTCTTGCCTCACTCCCCCTCTTCCCGTTGCCGCACACCCATCAGAGCACACTATCTAGCAACCAACTCATGTTACATGCAAGTCAACGCCAAGCGCTTCTTCTCATCTGTCTTCCTTCGCTCGGCGCATTGGTGCTCCTCCATCGGTGAGATCTCATCTGCCCTTTGTCTGATCCATCGCCGGTGGAGTAACAACTACTTGTGTGTATGATATGGCAAGCACTGCAGGATCTGGTTCGCCACTTCTCATTATTAATATATGATGAATAAGAACCTTTGCCTCCTTTAAAAAAACACGATGTGCCCACATCGGCGAAAACAACACCATGGTCTTCGTTCAAATGATAATCCATTCAATGTGATCATCAACGAGTAAAAGGAAGAACATATAAGGTTTCAATTATAAGATAAAATATCAAGAAATATATATTTGAAAATAAACACATTAATAAAAAATGTCTTGAAAACATTAAAATTTCAGAAAAATAGGAATTGTATACAACCGCAAAGAAAATTCCTATTTTCTCTCATACCCTTTTTTATATTTTATTATAGTATGACATCATTGTTGCCATATATGATAACATGTGATTCATGTACCCATGAACCAGACATAATACATCCAACATAGCCACCCAGACGTGAAGGAAATATGCCCTAGAGGCAATAATAAAGTTGTTATTTTATATTTCCTTATATCATGATAAATGTACATGTGTGAATACATAGACAAAACAGAGTGTCCCTAGTATGCCTCTACTATACTAGCTCATTGATCAAAGATGGTTATGTTTCCTAACCATAGACATGAGTTGTCATTTGATCAATGGGATCACATCATTAGGAGAATGATGTGATGGACAAGACCCATCCGTTAGCTTAGCACTATGATCGTTTAGTTTCACTACTATTGATTTCTTCATGACTTATACATGTTCCTATGACTATGAGATTATGCAACTCCCGAATACCGGAGGAACACCTTGTGTGCTATCAAACGTCACAACGTAACTGGGTGATTATAAAGATGCTCTACAGGTGTTTCCGAAGGTGTTTGTGGTGTTGGCATAGATCAAGATTAGGATTTGTCACTCCGAGTGTCAGAGAGGTATCTCTGGGCCCTCTCGGTAATGCACATCGTAATAAGCCTTGCAAGCAAACGACTAATGAGTTAGTCAAGAGATGATGTATTACGGAACATGTAAAGAGACTTGCAGGTAACGAGATTTCAGGACCCCGATCCTAAGTCACACAAGTCTAGCCTGTAACACATCATATCACTTTGCGGCCTCACGCACGGTATCCCCACGGGTGCCACCTTACCTGGCCCGGGACCGTTTGCGCATTTTGGCACACGTATATGATAGTGTCGCTAGCATCCATATGACAGAGAACCCGGGCCGACATGACTAGTTATAAACCAAAAGTGGCACTAAATTACAGAGACGGGCATACATCACCCAGCAACGAACGTGTCGGTCATCAACGTATGAACCCAAGTCGTAGCAAGCTACAAGGACTTAAAGGAACAACGCGTGACATCTCCCCTAAGGGACAGACACAGGAACCAAGAAGGACACATGCTGGCCAGCCTAAGTGTTCCGGAGCAGTAGCAAGCTACCAAGGCTCGGTGGAAGCACTAGGAGACATTTCCCTGTAAGATAGGCTACCAAAGGTAAACAACTAGGTGTCGGATCCCACACATAGCAATACACATTACACGTACGCATAACATGCAAGTATGTGTTGTACAACATGGCATCACAACATAACTCAACAACTCATATAGATAAAGGCCCAGAAGAGCCATCATAGCATTTATTACAAACAGAGGTCACATGACCCAACATACAGAGCATATAGGCAACGGAAGCATAACATGTCTGAGTACAGACAACTACAAATGAAAAAGGCTGAGAAGCCTGACTATCTACAAGACCCTCCCAAGGTTACAAGATCGTAGCTGAGGTAACAAGCTAAACATCGAAGTCCACGCGAACCACTAGCGAGACTGAAGTCTAGCTGCAAAACATAAAATTAAGCAAACGTGAGTACAAAGGTACTCAGCAAGACTTACAACAGAACTAACTACATATGCATCAGTATCAACAAAGGGGGGGGTGGAGTTTGACTGCAGCAAGCCAGCTTTGACTCGGTGGCTATCCTGAACTACGACTGCAAGTAACTCTTTTGAGGTGGCGCACACGAGTCCACATATTCACCAATCAATACACCACTATGGATCCGCTCCCGTCTCCCTACGAGAAGGCCATCCATAGCACTCACGTTATCTTGCGTGTTTTAGAGTATCCACTTTCACTTGTCTATGAACTGCAAAGGTAACCCAGAAGTCCATTTCCGCGGACACGGCTATTCGAATAGATCATATATAACCCAGCAGGGGTGTACTTCTTCACACACGCTCTCACCACTTACCGCCGTTTACACGACATGTACTCGGCAACCTTCAAGCGGAGGCCCAGCGAGGGTGTCGGCCACGACCTGACTAACCACACAAGTCTCTAGTCCAGGTTTATCGCCTATTTGGGTTCCATCCGTGGGGAGATCCGGTCGGGGTGTCGCTCACGGCCCCAAACGATGTGTACAGGGTTCCCGCATCACCAAACGGGCGATCGGTACACCGTGCCACGTACATGCCGCGTCACAGCCCACCCCGAGGGTCAGCGCTGCGCACGACCTCCAGTAAACTACAAACACGAGAAACTAGTTGCAACTCCTGAACAGAGGAGAAGGGCAGTTAATTAGTCGAGAGGGTCCATTGGTTTCGGGCCCAATGCATGGTAGTAACTGGTCATGGATCAACCAACACAGAACTCAGTTCCTGAGGGCAGCTGCAATGAGACAACCCACCATGTACTCCTGCATGGCCTCTCATCGCTACTTTTACCAAATCGTGTTCACACACTTAGCTCACACACATTAGGACATGTTCATCACCATTCCAATTCATCCCCGATGAATCAGACCTGACACAACTCTAAGCAATAGCAGGCATAACCAGAAAGCATGAATGAGTAGGCACAACATGGCTCAAACAATTCCTACTCATACTAGTGGGTTTCAACTATTTACTGTGGCAATGACAGGTCATGCAGTGGAAAGGGGTTCAACTACCGCAGCAGATAACAGTTGAAGCGTTGTTGTCCTAATGCAGTAAAGAGAGCAAGAGCGAGAGAGTGGGATTGTATCGGGATGCTCAATGGGGTTTTGCTTGCCTGGCACTTCTGAAGATAACATTGGGTCTTCATGGGTGTCATCGATCACATCGTCGGAACACGTCTACTGAAAGGGAACAAACACCGGCAAGAGAGAAAGAAACACAATCAATGCAATGCGACAATATGATGCATGATCATGACATGGCAATATGCTGTTGATTGAGCTAATGCAACTAGCAACCATATTAAATGAAGTTGGTTTGAACCAAAGATTCAAATTCAAACTCCATATGTGATTATTCAAATGCCATTTATTCAAATTGTCCTAAACAGTGCCTGTAAGTTATTCAAACATGCATGAAAATGCCATAAACAGATTCCTTGTATTTTTCTGATCAATTTTCATATATAAATTATTTTCATCTGAGTTATATATTATTTTCTGTGATTTTTAGAAGTTTTGGCTATTTTGTGAAATAAATAAATCATTTCTGATTTATTTAAAATTCCAGAAAACACTTATTGCGTCAGCATGACGTCACTGTGATGTCAGCGGTCAACAGAGGCTGGTCCAGGTCAAACCTGACCAGTGGGGCCCACTGGTCAGTGACACAACTGACTAAACTAACTTATTTAGAACTAACCTAGTTTACTTAGTCGGGCGGGGCCCACATGTCAGTGAGTCAAAGGGTTAACTAATTGCAAATTAGCACTAACCTAAAATTAGCAGGGCACTGGGCCCACCTGTCAGTGTCTACTTAAGCTAATGACAGTAATTAAACTTAACTAAAAACCTAAACTAATACTAGTCAAGGGCTGGCCCACAAGTCAGTGAGAGAGGGGGGGGTCAACCCACCGGTCAAAAGTCAAAAGCGCCGGCGGCTCATCGCCGGCGGAGCCAGAGACGGCAGAAGGCGTCGGATTTCGTCCCACGGCGACCAAATCGAAGGCCGAGGCCATCTACGGAACGAGGAGACTCGTCCGCGTCGAATGGTGCAAGCGGGAGGAGCTGGGGTGGAGCGGGCTCGCCGAAGTTGAGCTCGTGGCGGCGGCCGGCGATCGGGCGTCGGTGAAAACGACGCTATAGCGCATGATAGAGGCAACTGGTGGCCGAAATCGATGCGCGGGGGTGCACTGAGTGCAGTGGTAAGCTCGGACACGAGCGGCGGGGGCTAGAACGACGGCGGCGACATCACCGGCGGCGGGGAGCTCACGGGTGCGGCGGCTACCGCGGCTAGAGGTGATGATGAGCTCGGGGAGTAGGGGAAAGCGACGGCGGAGCTCACTGGGGTGGTCGGTGAGCAGCTGAGTGGGCTCGGGCAGGCACCGGGGTCGGCGAATCGGCGGCGAAGATCGTCGGTAGCTGACAAGGGGAACGGCGATGCAGACGGCATCCAGGGGCGTCTAGTGTCGTGTGGCTCGGCGGAGAGGTCTAGGGCGACGAGGCGGAGCTCTTGAGCCAGTCAGGGAGGCGAGGGGGAGGCGGTGGCCGTGGCAACGACGAGCGGCGGCGATGGTGGCGTTCGACCGCGCGCGTGAGAGAGGGAAGGAGAAGAGGGAGAGGTCCAGCGAGGGAGGGGAGAGAATCAGGGCGCCCAGGGCGTCGCGCTAGCGAGGTGAGAGGGACCGAGGCCTTGCCACCGCGAAGCAGGAGGTGGCCGCGGCTCGGCTGTGCGCGCGCCACGCGCAGAGCCAGTAGGCGCGAGGAAGACGACGCGCGAGGGGGTGGGCTAGGCCTGGCAAGCCGGCTGTCTGCAGGCTTCTAGTGGGCTGCATAGTAGGTAGGTCGAGGTAACTTTCTCTCCCTTCTCTTTCTATTTAGTTTCTGTTTTTCTATTTTGTTATTTTGTTCTGGGCTTTATTAAAAATACTTAGGCACACTCAAAAATCATGAAACCAAGCATGGCTACTGTTTAGAATAAATCCAACAGTAAACATTTTAGTTTATGATTATTTGAGCATTTAAAATAATATATAATATTTAAATGCCCAATGCAAATAAGGTATAATTTAATTCAAAAATCCAGAATGGTCCTAGAAATATGTGCAACATTTTTGGCAGAGGGTTTTAATCAATCCAAAAATGTTGAACTTTTCCTAAGGGCATTTTGGGTTCATTGAAAAAGATTTTAATTTGACCCTAGTTGAATTCATTTAGTGCTAGGGTTTGAACATCCCCATTTCTAGTTTCTGAGAAAATTAAACATGATGCAACAGGCAAGTGCTATCCCAATGCAAGGTGAAGCTGGGGATGTGACAACTCACCCCCACTAAACAAGAATCTCGTCCCGAGATTCAAGCGTAGGGTAAGAAATTAGAGGGGACACTAACTAACACAATCTTCATGATCCAAGTGCCCTTCATATAAGTGTTGATTGCTAGCATCATGTTGATCTTGAAACCCTTGCTTTTGAGGTCTTTGTCCAACACGGTGACGACGAAAGAAACTCTACAAAATTGATCTCCATAGAGATCGAGCAACTCAAGACCAACTCATGGAGTGAGACGTTGAAACATCTCTTGAGATGAGACACGGGACACACATCCAAAGGGATGGAGTGAAATAAACGATGAAGGTTCACCTAGTGGCAATAATTCCACACCTAAGAAGAGGGTGATCGAGGTCACCAGACGGGGCACCTTAGAGAAAGTGACTCGTAGAATTATCCCCTTAAGTGGCAAAAATAGTTACTTTTGATATAGAGATCATTGAAATTCTCTATACCAGCCTAAGGTATTCACAAACGACCGTTTGACAGAGTCTGAAAGAATGACATTCTCCATCTAGAATGGATGATGTGGACTGCCTTGTAAAAGACAATGCCAAGGTTGATTTTGCTTTTCATCGGGAATGGATGGAACCCATGGCAAGTCCACTTCTGAAGATGATCATGAGCAACAAGTGCTGAGAAGGGCAACCAATGGAGAAAAAAATGGCACGATGGTGGGTGCGAGCTGGGAACAAAATACAAATGCTGGGAATGATTCTGGTAACTGGGGTGAATCCCAACAATAGAGAGTAAATCTACTCCTTGAGAGGTTATATCATAACCAAAAACACTGGGAGCAATCCCGGTTAGTGTCAGTGATAACACCTGGTGCTTGTGCGTGCTCTCAAGAACTTGAGCATTCCCATATTCATCAAGGTTTTACCAATATCCGTGTCAAGGATCCTGGCAACACCACATACTACCGTGAGGAATAAGGATGGACGATGCAGATGCAAAGGAAGATAACACTTTCTCAGATATCACCTTAGCGGAGTCAAGGGGCAAAATATGGATAATCGACCGAGAGACATTTAGCACTCCGCTTCTAATGTTCTCCTTGATGTGCTAGCGCAACCCATTTAGTAAAATGGTTTGGTACCTAGAATGTCAAGTATAAGGTCGGACTTCAGGTGCACAAAAATCCATAAGGAACAACTAGGGAGTAATTCCTACGAAGTCCTTGTGGGGAGGTGGCCAACTTCTTCAATCAAGATACTACAACAATAGGTCTTCCGGCTGGGTGTGTTGGCCACGACATCCACTTTACCAGTTATCGAGAGACTAATATTATAGTTCTTGGGAAATGCTCCAACCATCATATCTGCCTGAGATTCAGTTCTGGTTGGTGTCAGGACATTTCAGACTCATCGAGTCTGGAAAGAAAAATGGAAGTTTGCAACACAAATTGACGAGACGGCATTGCGAGATTCTCGGGAATGAACTACGATAGCAAGCTCCAAAACATGAGCTGGTTCTGCTACAAACTTGTGAACACGTTGTCCAAGACAAGCATGACCACATAGTAGTCTTATAATACAATACTACCGAGCTCAGATTGGGAATCATCATTGAAGATAACGAAGTCTTGTGCAAGTCCATCCGGGCCCTTCGGGATTAGCGCATGAACTTCTTTTCTTGAACAAATCAATCAGTGGCTTGGTGTGCTAGGGATACATATAGAATGAAGATGATCAGTCTATCAGACCATAGAATACTTCGCACGTCTGCATGACTGACTTGGGATGACTCCAGAGGAAGTAAAACAAGCTTTCTCAAATTCACGGCGGCAACTTACATTAAGTACTCGTGAATTAGGGGAAGCCACTTCTTACATCAAGACATCTACTTCATGAGCTAACACAAAGATGATGCTTACAAAAGTTTCTAGTGTTAGCTTTAATGTTCAACATGAATCATGGAGAAATAAACATGTCGCCGATGGGCTCAACAACAATTCATCGAGGCTTCCATAAAATGGAATTCCCTAACTATCTGAACAAAGTGATAGCATTGGTTAGACCACTAGATGTAACAGTGTATGCTCGAGGAATCAACCACGAGTAAGGCAACATTACGAATACCATTGGTTCTGATTTGATTTGAGGATAGCCCACACTCAAATCAAAGTTTTCGACAAGACAATAGATCCAATAATTGATCACCAGGATCAACCGATCAGGATATCATCTTTCTTCAACAAACACATAGACACAAGGATAACCCTTTGGCAAAGAACTAAGTGGGACAAGCTTTTATCTTCCAACTCTCCAAGTTGTTGTTTAGCTTAACCAACTAGTTCAGGGTATCCAACACAGATTCTTGGAGAAGGGGTGGTTTATAAGAAAACCAACTTGATCATGAACTCAACATAGCGGTCAGGGAACAACCTGGTAATACTTCTAGGAAGATAACCAGAATATCACGAACCACCGATATGTTGCTAAGCTCGAGACAATCTTGCTTTTCAGGGCAAGACGATATGATCAAATGAGCGAGGACTTAACAAAATCCTAACTCATCAATCGAGGGGTGCACCAAGAAAGTGGACTAGGTAGCACGATCAGCCTTAGGGTGGTGATTCAATAATCGACTCGCTAAGGATGAAGTTATTGTCCATTTAACTACCAAGCACCGGAGTTGCTAGGAGTATTGTTTTCACACATCACAATTTACTTGTCGGTATCCCGGTTACAATAACACGGAGACCGAGGAATGAACGATGATGGTGAGAAGTATCACTGTATCAAGAGTTCATAGGAGGTGGTGCAATTTCCATGACATTCTTGACATAAGGATGGTAATACTCCAGGACAGAACAGATTAGAAGCTGGATTAGTAGTCTTCATCTGCGAAGTACAACTTCTTTGACCCAATCCTGGATATGGATAAGGTACTGGAGTTTGTTTCTCCTAGTCATTCCAGAATAGAATGGCTTGACGGACCACAAGAGTAATAGGCATCGATGAACGAATGCACGCATACTCTTGACTATCAATTGATAGACGAGGATCGGAATATAACTGAAGGGGGACAACTCGGGGAACATATGATTGTCTGAGTTGTGGATGCAGAGGTTAGTATGTCGAACAAGTTCCACATATTTCTTCCGGATAACCCATGCAAAAAGGTAGAATTGACAGAGTCACAATATGAATGGAGTACTACTCGGAGCACTCTGGTTGTGATCTTTTGGTTCGGGAGAACTTCTGCCAAGGATGGTTCATGGTATTTGGAAGAATGATATACCACGGACATGGAGGACTATCACAAGGTTACTAATATCCTAAAGGGACGAGCAAATACTACCAACAGGAGGTAAGTGGAGTGAATCTTGGGTTCAAGAACCCATGGGTAGAATGCCTACTAACTAAATAGCATCACGGGATGCTTTCAAGAACGATGGCCAGAATCATCACACTGGAAATATAAGCACTGCTAGAATACTGGGTGATCTTCTAAGACACCTAGGGTCATAATAATAGCATATATGTTGAGGTAAGAGAGTACCTCAACACACTGGCTAGGGTGATTAATCTGGCCTAAAGGAACATCGGGAACAGGAAGAAAGGATTTGCAAATGCATCATATTATTTAGAAACTTGGAATGACTCGGACAGCATAACGGCTGTAAATGCTCGAAAATACTTTTGAGATCCAAACAAAAGGGTAGCATAACCACTTAACATCATCATGTCAAGGTTCTGAGACCAACAGTTGAGCAACAGAAGTAGTAGAAACTGAACTGAGGGTTGAAACCACATTAACGTGATCCAAATAAATAGAATGAGAATCCTAGTTCTTAATCCACGTAGAAGAAGAAGGTGACTCGGATAAGAAGGTCATAGGGTAAAGAAGTAAAAAGAACCTTACGTTCCCTTCCACAATCAATTCCCTTACATAACTAAAGAATTTCTAGACACGACTTCGAGCAGTTTGGCTTACTAATCCTACAGGCAGTCAAGCTCTGATACCAAAGCTGTCAGGACCCCGATCCTAAGTCACACAGGTCTATCCTGTAACACATCATATCACTTTGCGGCCTCACGCACGGTATCCCCACGGGTGCCACCTTACCTGGCCCGGGACGTTTGCACATTTTGGCACACGTATATGATAGTGTCACTAGCATCCATATGACAGAGAACCCGGGCCAACATGACTAGTTATAAACCAAAAGTGGCACTAAATTACAGAGATAGGCATACATGACCCAGCAACGAACGTGTCGGTCATCAACGTTTGAACCCAACTCGTAGCAAGCTACAAGGACTTAAAGGAACAACGCGTGACATTTCCCCTAAGGGACAGACACAGGAACGAAGAAAGACACATGCCGGCCAGTCTAAGTGTTCCGGAGCAGTAGCAAGCTACCAAGGCTCGGTGGAAGCACTAGGAGACATTTCCTTGTAAGATAGGCTACCAAAGGTAAACAACTAGGTGTCGGATCCCACACATAGCAATACACATTACACGTACGCATAACATGCAAGTATGTGTTGTACAACATGGCATCACAACATAACTCAACAACTCATATAGATAAAGGCCCAGAAGAGCCATCATAGCATTTATTACAAACAGAGGTCACATGACCCAACATACAGAGCATACAGGCAACGGAAGCATAACATGTCTGAGTACAAACAACTACAAATGAAAAAGGCTGAGAAGCCTGACTATCTACAAGACCCTCCCAAGGATACAAGATCGTAGCTGAGGTAACAAGCTAAACGTCGAAGTCCACGCGGAACCACTAGCGAGACTGAAGTCTCTCTGCAAAACATAAAATTAAGCAAACGTGAGTACAAAGGTACTCAGCAAGACTTACATCAGAACTAACTACATATGCATCAGTATCAATAAAGGGGGGGGGTGGAGTTTGACTGCAGCAAGCCAGCTTTGACTCGGTGGCTATCCTGAACTACGACTGCAAGTAACTCTTTTGAGGTGGCGCACACGAGTCCACATATTCACCAATCAATACACCACTATGGATCCGCTCCCATCTCCCTACGAGAAGGCCATCCATAGCACTCACGCTTATCTTGCGTGTTTTAGAGTATCCACTTTCACTTGTCTATGAACTGTAAAGGTAACCCAGAAGTCCATTTCCGCGGACACGGCTATTCGAATAGATCATATATAACCCTGCAGGGGTGTACTTCTTCACATACGCTCTCACCACTTACCGCTGTTTACACGACATGTACTCGGCAACCTTTAAGCGGAGGCCCAGCGAGGGTGTCGGCCATGACCTGACAAACCACACAAGTCTCTAGTCCAGGTTTATCGCCTATTTGGGTTCCATCCGTGGGGATATCCGGCCGGGGTGTCGCTCACGGCCCCAAACGATGTGTACAGGGTTCCCGCATCACCAAACGGGCGATCGGTACACCGTGCCACGTACCTGCCGCGTCACAGCCCACCCTGAGGGTCAGCGCTGCGCACGACCTCCAGTAAACTACAAACACTAGAAACTAGTTGCAACTCCTGGACAAAGGACAAGGGCAGTTAATAAGTCGAGAGGGTCCATTGGTTTCGGGCCCAATGCATGGTAGTAACTGGTCATGGATCAACCAACACAGAACTCAGTTCCTGAGGGCAGCTGCAATGAGACAATCCACCATGTACTCCTACATGGCCTCTCATCGCTACTTTTATCAAATCATGTTCACACACTTAGCTCACCACATTAGGACATGTTCATCACCATTCCAATTCATCCCCGATGGATCAGACCTGACACAACTCTAAGCAATAGCAGGCATAACCAGAAAGCATGAATGAGTAGGCACAACATGGCTCAAACAATTCCTACTCATACTAGTGGGTATTTACTGTGGCAATGACAGGTCATGCAGTGGAAAGGGGTTCAACTACCGCAGCAGATAACAGTTGAAGCGTTGTTGTCCTAATGCAGTAAAGAGAGCAAGAGCGAGGGAGTGGGATTGTATCGGGATGCTCAATGGGGTTTTGCTTGCCTGGCACTTCTGAAGATAACATTGGGTCTTCATGGGTGTCATCGATCACATCGTCGGAACACGTCTACTGAAAGGGAACAAACACCGGCAAGAGAGAAAGAAACACAATCAATGCAATGCGACAATATGATGCATGATCATAACATGGCAATATGCTGTTGATTGAGCTAATGCAACTAGCAACCATATTAAATGAAGTTGGTTTGAACCAAAGATTCAAATTCAAACTCCATATGTGATTATTCAAATGCCATTTATTCAAGTTGTCCTAAACAGTGGCTGTGAGTTATTCAAACATGCATGAAAATGCCATAAACAGATTCCTTGGATTTTTCTGATCAATTTTCATATATAAATTATTTTCATCTGAGTTATATATTATTTTCTATGATTTTTAGAAGTTTTGGCTATTTTCTGAAATAAATAAATCATTTCTGATTTATTTAAAATTCCAGAAAACACTTATTGCGTCAGCATGATGTCACTGTGATGTCAGCGGTCAACAGAGGCTAGTCCAGGTCAAACCTGACCAGTGGGGCCCACTGGTCAGTGACACAACTAACTAAACTAACTTATTTAGAACTAACCTAGTTTAGTTAGCCGGGCGGGGCCCACATGTCAGTGAGTCAAAGGGTTAACTAATTGCAAATTAGCACTAACCTAAAATTAGCAGGGCACTGGGCCCACCTGTCAGTGTCTACTTAAGCTAATGACAGTAATTAAACTTAACTAAAAACCTAAACTAATACTAGTCAAGGGCTGGCCCACAAGTCAGTGAGAGAGGGGGGATCAACCCACCGGTCAAAAGTCAAAAGCGCCGGCGGCTCGTCGCCGGCGGAGCCAGAGACGGCGGAGGGCGTCGGATTTCGTCCCACGGCGGCCAAATCGAAGGCCGAGGCCATCTACGGAACGAGGAGACTCGTCCGCGTCGAATGGTGCAAGCGGGAGGAGCTGGGGTGGAGCTTGCTCGCCGAAGTTGAGCTCGTGGCGGCGGCCGGCGATCGGGCGTCGGTGAAAACGACGCTATAGCGCATGATAGAGGCAACTGGTGGCCGAAATCGATGCGCGGGGGTGCACTGAGTGCAGTGGTAAGCTCGGACACGAGCGGCGGGGGCTAGAACGACGGCGGCGACATCACCGGCGGCGTGGAGCTCACGGGTGCGGCGGCTACCGCGGCTAGAGGTGTAGACGAGCTCGGGGAGTAGGGGAAAGCGACGGCGGAGCTCACTGGGGGGGG
>LR738712.1:16934437-16971906 GCA_902687465.1 Secale cereale
GGGGGGTCGGTGAGCAGCTCAGTGGGCTCGGGGAGGCACCGGGGTCGGCGAATCGGCGACGAGGATCGCCGGCAGCTGACAAGGGGAACGGCGATGCAGACGGCATCCAGGGGCGTCTGGTGCCGCGTGGCTCGGCGGAGAGGTCTAGGGCGACGAGGCGGAGCTCTTGAGCCAGTCAGGGAGGCGAGGGGGAGGCGATGGCCGTGGCAACGACGTGCGGCGGCGATGGTGGCGTTCGGCCGCGCGCGTGAGAGAGGGAAGGAGAAGAGGGAGAGGTCCAGCGAGGGAGGGGAGAGAATCAGGGCGCCAGGGCGTCGCGCTGGCGAGGTGAGATGGGCCGAGGCCTTGCCATCGCGAAGCAGGAGGTGGCCGCGGCTCGGCTGTGCGCGCGCCACGCGCAGAGCCAGTAGGCGCGAGGAAGACGACGCGCGAGGGGGTGGGCTGGGCCTGTCAAGTCGGCTGTCTGCAGGCTTCTAGTGGGCTGCACACTAGGTAGGTCCAGGCAACTTTCTCTCCCTTCTCTTTCTATTTAGTTTCTGTTTTTCTATTTTGTTATTTTATTCTGGGCTTTATTAAAAATACTTAGGCACACTCAAAAATCATGAAACCAAGCATGGCTACTGTTTAGAATAAATCCAACAGTAAACATTTTAGTTTATGATTATTTGAGCATTTAAAATAATATATAATATTTAAATGCCCAATGCAAATAAGGTATGATTTAATTCAAAAATCCAGAATGGTCCTAGAAATATGTGCAACATTTTTGGCAGATGGTTTTAATCAATCCAAAAATGATGAACTTTTCCAAAGGGCATTTTGGGTTCATTGAAAAAGATTTTAATTTGACCCTAGTTGAATTCATTTAGTGCTAGGGTTTGAACATCCCCATTTCTAGTTTCTGAGAAAATTAAACATGATGCAACAGGCAAGTGCTATCCCAATGCAAGGTGAAGCTGGGGATGTGACAGAGATTGAACTAGGTATGATGATACCGACGATCGAATCTCGGGCAAGTAACATACCGATGACAAACGGAACAACGTATGTTGTTATGCGGTTCGACCGATAAAGATCTTCGTACAATATGTAGGAGACAATATGGGCATCCAGGTTCGGCTATTGGTTATTGACCAGAGAAGTGTCTCGGTCATGTCTACATAGTTCTCGAACCCGTAGGGTCCGCACGCTTAACGTTTCGTTGACGATATAGTATTGAATGAGTTATGTATGTTGGTGACCGAATGTTGTTCGGAGTCCCGGATGAGATCACGGACATGACGAGGAGCTCCAGAATGGTCCAGAGGTAAAAAATGATATATAGGATGATATGGTTAGGCCAAGGGGTCAAGCCTACAGGGCATTAAGTCGGTGCAAAAGGTGTTTTGCGGAGGCCAGGGGGCCAAACGCTGGAGACCCTGGCGTCTGAGGCCCATGGTGTCTGGGCCAGACGCCAAGGATTGTGGCGTTTGGTCCTGGAGTCCGATTTGGACTCTTGCCTTTCGGGCAAAACCGACTTTGAGGAGGCTTTTGCTCCAAGTTTCGACCCCAGGGCTCAACATATAAATAGAGGGGCGGGGCTAGCACCTGGAACACATCAAGATACCCCAAGTCGTGTGCCGGCAACCCCGACCCTCTAGTTTATCCTCCGTCTAGTTTCTGTAGTGCTTGGTGAAGCCCTGCAGAGATTGTTCTTCATCAACAACCGTCACCACACCGTCGTGCTGCCGGAACTCATCTACTACTTCGCCCGTCTTGCTGGATCAAGAAGGCGAGGATGTCATCGATCTGAACATATGCTGAACGCAGAGGTGCCGTACGTTTGGTACTAGATCGAGACGGATCGTGAAGGTGTACGACTACATTAACCGCGTTGATAAACGCTTCCACTTTCGTTCTACGAGGGTACATAGACACACTCTCCCCTCTCATTGCTATGCATCTGGTAGATAGATCTTGCGTGATCGTAGGATTTTTTTGAATACTACGTTCCCCAACAAGATGGTACTATAATAAAGAAGTAAGCAATTTTTAAATACTATAATGTTGTCATGGAGAAGATGCTATTAGTGTGTTGCCTTTGACTGACTCATTCAATGGTGAAAAAAACGTCGATAACTCATTGCAAGGCCAATCTTTCAAATTAGGAATGATGCATGTGTGCCCTTTGGAGTCTATCATGCGTCCCACAACCCACAACAATGGACAAATCCTCCTTGTAAGGAATGAGGTCAATTGACCCCAATGAAATTAGCAAATCCTTCACTAGTTTAGTACTAATCATTATTCGTTTATAGATGATGTCGCCACTATCATAGTTCATAGCCATGATCCCACTAGGTTGTTTTTCTAGCTTCGTCCCTGCCCACAACTGCCATGAGGGTACATGAGATCGATGTAGTAGTGGTTAAGGTTTGGGCGTTTGGGTGTTGCCCATGGGAAGTACATGGCAGGCCGCTATTGAGAAAGATACCTCACACATCACATTTTCTTTATATATTTGTAGTTTTGTTTATATATACAATTTGAAATTTACTAAATTCACCACGAAGAGTAGAGAATGCATAAACTCATCGACGGTCACAATTACTCTTATGAGATGCTTTCAAGAAAAAGATCTCTAAAAGTATTAAGATCCCTTAAAATAAAGCTACCCGGTGGGTCATGAGTCTTGCAGGCGGGAGGGCCTATGCCGTCGGCATGTCATATGTGTGTGCCCCTTGTGTTCGTGTGGCATGCGTCTAGAACTTCCCCAGAGACAGCAATCTGGCTATATATATCACTTTCACCACCTCTTGACATCAGATCCAACTATGTAATTCCACCACCAAAAGGTTCTAAGGAAAAACTCCACCACCAAACTAAAAAATGATCATCCACCCTACCATGGCATAACCGCAAACAAAACAAGAAAAAGAAAAAGATACGCCTAGCCGATAAACAACAAGAGTGCCAAAAAAGCAAATAGCAAAATGCCCAAACAATGGAGGCAAGCAAATCTGATGCAATAAAAATGTCAGATATAAATGGCTTGTGCTTACGAAGACATATTAATTAACAAACGTCATTAGTAAAGGGGTGTGTTCAACCCAAACAGTCACATTCTTTCTCACCTGACATGTGTTGGGAACGTAGCATAAATCAAAAAATTCTACGTCTTCACCAAGATCCAACTATGGAGACATCTAGCAACGAGTAACTAAGAGTGCATCTACATACCGTTATGAAGATTGCGTGCGGAAGCTTTCAACGAAGCAAGGATGAAGTAGTCGTACTCTTCACGTTCTTCGTCACCGATGATCTAGCGCCGAACGGATGGCACCTCCGCGTTCAACACACGTACGGTGCAGCAACGTCACCTCCTTCTTGATCCAGCAAGGGGGGAGGAGAAGTCGTCAGAGATCCGGCAGCACAACGGCGTGATGACGGATGCAGTGGAGATCGCAGCAGGGCTTCGCCGGGCTGCCCTGCAAAGGAGTTGGGAGGTGTGACGGGAGGGGGAGAGGCGCCAGGGCTGAGGTGCGGCTGCCCTCTCCCCCCCCCCCCCCCACATATATATAGGGGGCCAGGGGGGCGCCAGCCCCTTGCAGATCCAATCTGCAAGGGGGGGCGGCGGCCAGGGAGGAGTCCCCCTCCCCCAAGGCAAGTGGTGGCCCCCCTCCCCTTAGGGTTTTATCCCTATGCGCATGGGGAGGTGGGCCCCCCTTGTGGTGCGCCAGCCCAGGGGGCTGCACACATCCCCTTGCGGCCTAGGGGCCCCACCGGGATGGGTGGCCCCACCCGGTGGACCCCCGGGGCCCCTCCGGTGGTCCCGGGACGCTCCCGGTGACTCCCGGAGATCACCCGTTGGCCGAAACTGGACTTCCCATATATCAATCCTTACCTCCGGACTATTCCGGAACTCCTCGTGACGTCCGGGATCTCATCCGGGACTCCGAACAACTTTCGGGTTTCCACGTGCATTAATCTCTATGACCCTAGCGTTACCGAACCTTAAGTGTGTAGACCCTACGGGTTCGAAAGACACGTAGACATGACCGAGACCACTCTCCGGTCAATAACCAACAGCGGGATCTGGATACCCATGTTGGTTCCCACGTGTTCCTCGATGATCTTCATCGGATGAACCACTGTGTCAAGGATTCACTCAATCCCGTATGTTATTCCCTTTGTCCATCGATACGGTACTTGCCCGAGATTCGATCGTCGGTATTCCCAATACCTTGTTCAATCTCGTTATGGCAAGTCTCTTTACTCGATCCGTAATTCATCATCCCGTGACTAACTACTTAGTCACATTGAGCTCATTATGATGATGACTTACCGAGTGGGCCCAGAGGTACCTCTCCGTCATACGGAGTGACAACATCCCAGTCTCGGTTCGTACCAACTCAACAGACACTTTCGGAGATACCCGATGCGTACCTTTATAGCCACCCAGTTACGTTGTGACGGTTGGCACACCCAAAGCACTCCTACGGTATCCGGGAGTTGTACAACCTCATGGTCTAAGGAATAAATACTTGACACCGAAAAGCTTATGCATTACGAACTATACGATCTCGTGTTATGCTGAAGTTTGGGTCTTGTCCATCACATCATTCTCCTAATGATGTGATCCCGTTATCACTGACATCTCATGTCCATGGTCAGGAAACCGTGACCATCTGTTGATCAACGAGCTGGTTACTAGAGGCCTACCAGGGACTCATTGTGGTCTGTGTATTCACACATGTATCGCAGTTTCCGTACAATACAATTCAAGCATGAATAACAGACAATTATCATGAACAAGGAGATATAATAATAATGCTTTTATTATTGCCTCTAGGGCATATCTCCAACAGTCTCCCACTTGCACTAGAGTCAATAATCTAGTTACATTGTGATGAATCGAACACCCATAGAGTTCTGGTGTTGATCATGTTTTGCCCGTGAAAGAGGTTTAGTCAACGGGTCTGCTACATTCAGATCCGTATGCACTTTACAAATATCTATATCTCCATCCTGAACATAATTCCGGATGGAGTTGAAACAGCGCTTGATGTGCTTGGTCTTCTTGTGAAACCTTGGCTCCTTGGTAATAGCAATAGCACCAGTGTTGTCACAGAAGAGAGTCATCGGGCTTGACGCGCTTGGAATGACTCCTAGGTCGGTGATGAACTCCTTCATCCAGACTCCTTCCTGTGCTGCTTCAGAAGCAGCTATGTACTCCGCTTCACATGTAGATGCTGCCACCATGCTTTGCTTGCAACTGCACCAGCTGACTGCCCCTCCATTCAAAATATACACGTATCCGGTTTGCGACTTAGAGTCATCCAGATCTGTGTCGAAGCTAGCATCGACGTAACCCTTTACGACGAGCTCTTCGTCACCTCCATAAACGAGAAACATGTCCTTAGTCCTTTTCAGGTACTTTAGGATGTTCTTGACCGCTGTCCAATGTTCCGTACCGGGATCACTTTGGTACCTCCCTACCAAACTTATGGCAAGGTTCACATCAGGTCTGGTACACAGCATGGCATACATGATAGAACCTATTGCCGAGGCATAGGGAATGACACTCATCTTTTCTCTATCTTCTGCCGTGGTCGGCGACTGAGTCTTACTCAATCTCATACCTTGCAAAACAGGCAAGAATCCTTTCTTAGACTGATCCATATTGAACTTCTTCAATATTTTGTCCAGGTATGTACTTTGTGAGAGACCAATGAGGCGTCTTGATCTATCTTTATAGATTTTGATGCCTAATATGTAAGCAGCTTCTCCAAGGTCCTTCATTGAAAAACTTTTATTCAAATAGGCCTTTACATTTTCCAAGAATTCTATATCATTTCCCATCAGCAATATGTCATCCACATATAATATGAGAAATGCTACAGAGCTCCCACTCACTTTCTTGTAAATACAGGCTTCTCCATAAGTCTGTATAAAGCCAAATGCTTTGATCACCTCATCAAAGCGAATATTCCAACTCCGAGATGCTTGCACCAGCCCATAAATCGAGCGCTGGAGCTTGCATACCTTGTTAGCGTTCTCTGGATCGATAAAACCTTCCGGTTGCATCATATACAACTCTTCCTTGAGGAAGCCATTCAGGAATGCTGTTTTGACGTCCATTTGCCATATCTCATAATCATAGAATGCGGCAATAGCTAACATGATTCTAACTGACTTCAGCATCGCTACGGGAGAGAAAGTCTCGTCGTAGTCAATCCCTTGAACTTGTCGATAACCATTAGCGACAAGCCGAGCCTTATAGATGGTCACATTACCATCCGCGTCTGTCTTCTTCTTAAATATCCATTTATTTTCTATGGCGTGCCTATCATCAGGCAAGTCCACCAAAGTCCATACTTTGTTTTCATACATGGATTCTATCTCGGATTTCATGGCTCCAAGCCATTTATTGGAATCTGGGCCCGCCATCGCTTCTTCATAGTTCGAAGGTTCACCGTTGTCTAACAACATGATTTCTAGTACAGGGTAGCCGTACCACTCTGGTGCGGAACGTACCCTTGTGGACCTTCGAAGTTCAGTAGTAACTTGATCTGTATCTTCATGATCATTATCATTATCTTCCTCCCTTGTCGGTGCAGGCACCTCAGGAACAGTTTCCTGCGTTGCGCTACTTTCCGGTACAGGAGTGGTGACTATCACCTCATCAAGTTCTACTTTCCTCCCACTCACTTCTTTCGAGAGAAACTCTTTCTCCAGAAAGCATCCATTCTTGGCAACAAAGACTTTGCCTTCGGATCTGTGGTAGAAGGTGTACCCAATAGTTTCCTTTGGGTATCCTATGAAGACGCATTTCTCCGATTTGGGTTCGAGCTTTTCAGGTTGAAGTTTCTTGACATAAGCATCGCAACCCCAAACTTTCAGAAACGACAGCTTCGGTTTCTTGCCAAACCAAAGTTCATATGGAGTCATCTCAACGGATTTTGACGGAGCCCTATTTAAAGTGAATGCGGCAGTCTCTAAAGCATAACCCCAAAAAGATAGCGGTAAATCGGTGAGGGACATCATAGATCGCACCATGTCCAACAGAGTACGATTTCGACGTTCGGACACACCGTTACGTTGAGGTGTTCCGGGCGGTGTCAATTGTGAAACAATTCCACAGCTCCTAAGGTGTGTGTGCCAAATTCATGACTTAAATATTCACCCCCACGATCCGATCGCAAGAACTTTATTTTTCTGTCACGTTGATTCTCAACCTCATTCTGAAATTCCTTGAACTTTTCAAAGGTCTCAGACTTGTGTTTCATCAAATAGATATACCCGTATCTACTCAAGTCATCCGTGAGGGTGAGAACATAACGATAGCCTCCGCGAGCCTCAACACTCATTGGACCGCACACATCGGTATGTATGATTTCCAGCAAGTTGGTTGCTCGCTCCATTGTTCCGGAGAACGGAGTCTTGGTCATCTTGCCCAAGAGGCATGGTTCACACGTGTCAAATGATTCATAATCAAGAGACTCTAGAAGTCCATCCGAATGGAGCTTCTTCATACGTTTGACACCAATATGACCAAGGCGGCAATGCCACAAGTATGTGGGACTATCATTATCAACTTTACATCTTTTGGCATCTACACTATGAATATGTGTATCACTACGTTCGAGATTCATCAAAAATAAACCATTGACCAGCGGGGCATGACCATAAAACATATCTCTCAAATAAATAGAACAACCATTATTCTCTGATTTGAAAGAATATCCATCTCGCATAAGACGAGATCCAGAAACAATGTTCATGCTCAAAGCTGGTACTAAATAACAATTATTCAGGTTCAAAACTAATCCCGAGGGTAGATGTAGAGGTAGCGTGCCGACGGCGATCACATCGACCTTGGAACCATTCCCGACGCGCATCGTCACCTCATCCTTAGCCAGTCTCCGTTTATTCCGCAGCTCTTGTTTTGAGTTACAAATGTGAGCAACTGCACCGGTATCGAATACCCAGGAGCTACTACGAGCGCTGGTAAGGTACACATCAATAACATGCATATCATATATACCTTTGACGTTGCCGGCCTTCTTGTCTGCTAAGTATTTGGGGCAGTTCCGCTTCCAGTGACCCATTCCCTTGCAATAAAAGCACTCTGTCTCAGGCTTAGGTCCATACTTTGGCTTCTTCCCAGCAACAGGCTTGCCAGGCGCGGCAACTTGCTTGCCGTCCTTCTTGAAGTTCTTCTTACCCTTGCCTTTCTTGAACTTAGTGGTTTTATTGACCATCAACACTTGATGTTCTTTCTTGATGTCTACCTCCGCTGATTTCAGCATCGAATACACCTCGGGAATGGACTTCTCCATCCCCTGCATATTGAAGTTCAGCACGAAGCTCTTGAAGCTTGGTGGGAGCGACTGGAGGATTCTGTCAACGACCGCTTCATCTGGGAGATTCATTCCCAGCTGAGACAAGCGGTTGTGCAATCCTGAAATCTTGAGGATGTGCTCACTGACAGAACTGTTCTCCTCCATCTTACAGCTGTAGAATGCGTCGGAGACATCATATCTCTCGACTCGGGCATGAGCTTGGAAAACCATTTTCAGCTCTTCGAACATCTCATATGCTCCATGGTGCTCAAAACGCTTTTGGAGCCCCGATTCTAAACTGTAAAGCATGCCGCACTGAACCAGGGAGTAATCATCACTACGCGACTGCCAGACGTTCAAAACGTCTTGGTCAGCATCGGGAGCAGGTGCATCACCTAGCGGTGCTTCTAGGACATAAGTTCTCTTGGCAGCTATGAGGATAATCCTCAGGTTACGGACCCAATCCGTATAGTTGCTACCATCGTCTTTCAGCTTGGTTTTTTCTAGGAACGCGTTGAAGTTGAGGGAAACTGGAGCGTGGGCCATTTGATCTACAAGAGATATTGTAAAGAATTTAGACTAAGTTCATGATAATTAAGTTCATCTTAATCAAATTATAATGAACTCCCACTCAGAATGACATCTCTCAAGTCATCCAAGTGATACACGATCCGAATCGAGTAGTCCGTGTCCGATCATCACGTGAGACGGACTAGTCAAAAACGGTGAACATCTTTCATGTTGATCGTATCTTCTATACGACTCGTGTTCGACCTTTCGGTCTTCCGTGTTCCGAGGCCATGTCTGTACATGCTAGGCTCGTCAAGTGAACCCTAAGTGTATCGCGTGTGTAAATCTGTCTTACACCCGTTGTATGTGAACGTTAGAACCTATCACACCCGATCATCACGTGGTGCTTCGGAACAACGAGCTTTAGCAACGGTGCACAGTTAGGGGAAACACATTACTTGAAATTTTAGTGAGAGATCATATTATTTACTACCGTCGTTCTAAGTAAACAAGATGCAAAAACATGATAAACATCACATGCAATCAATTATAGTGACATGATATGGCCAATATCATCTTGCTCCTTGGATCTCCATCTTCGGGGCACCATGATCCTCTTGTCACCGGCTCGACACCATGATCTTCATCATCATGATCTCCATCATCGTGTCTTGAGGAAGTTGTCACGCCAACTATTACTTCTACTACTATAGCTAACGTTTAGCAATGAAGTAAAGTAATTACATGGCGTTATTCAGTGACACGCAGGTCATACAATAATAAAGACAACTCCTATGGCTCCTGCCGGTTGTCAAGTTCATCGACATGCAAGTCGTGATTCCCTATTACAAAAACATGATCAATCTCATACATCACATATATCATTCATCACATCTTCGTTCTTGGCCATACCACGTCACAAAACACATGCTGCAAAAACAAGTTAGACGTCCTATAATTGTTGTTGCAAGTTTTACGTGGCTTCTATAGGATTTCTAGCAAGAACATTTCTTACCTACGCCTTAACCACAACGTGATTTGTCAACTTCTATTTACCCTTCATAAGGACCCTTTTCATCAAATCCGATCCGACTAAAGTAGGAGAGACAGACACCCGCCAGCCACCTTATGCATCTAGTGCATGTCTGTCGGTGGAACCAGTCTCACGTAAGCGTACGTGTAAGGTCGGTCCGGGCCGCTTCATCCCACAATACCGCCGAATCAAGATTGACTAGTAACGGTAAGAAAGTAGAACAAGATCATACGCCCACAACTGCTTTGTGTTCTACTCGTGCCAAGATGCTACGCATAAAACCTAGGCTCAGATGCCACTGTTGGGAACGTAGCATAAATCAAAAAATTTCTACGTCTTCACCAAGATCCAACTATGGAGACATCTAGCAACGAGTAACTAAGAGTGCATCTACATACCGTTATGAAGATTGCGTGCGGAAGCTTTCAACGAAGCAAGGATGAAGTAGTCGTACTCTTCACGTTCTTCGTCACCGATGATCTAGCGCCGAACGGACGGTACCTCCGCGTTCAACACACGTACGGTGCAGCAACGTCACCTCCTTCTTGATCCAGCAAGGGGGGAGGAGAAGTCGTCAGAGATCCGGCAGCACGACGGCGTGATGACGGATGCAGTGGAGATCGCAGCAGGGCTTCGCCGGGCTGCCCTGCAAAGGAGTTGGGAGGTGTGACGGGAGGGGGAGAGGCGCCAGGGCTGAGGTGCAGCTGCCCTCTCCCCCCCCCCCTCCACATATATATAGGGGGCCAGGGGGGGCGGCGGCCAGGGAGGAGTCCCCCTCCCCCAAGGCAAGTGGTGGCCCCCCTCCCCTTAGGGTTTTATCCCTATGCGCATGGGGAGGTGGGCCCCCATTGTGGTGCGCCAGCCCAGGGGGCTGCACACATCCCCTTGCGGCCTAGGGGCCCCACCGGGATGGGTGGCCCCACCCGGTGGACCCCCGGGGCCCCTCCGGTGGTCCCGGGACGCTCCCGGTGACCCCCGGAGATCACCCGTTGGCCGAAATGGACTTCCCATATATCAATCCTTACCTCCGGACTATTCCGGAACTCCTCGTGACGTCCGGGATCTCATCCAGGACTCCGAACAACTTTCGGGTTTCCACGTGCATTAATCTCTATGACCCTAGCGTTACCGAACCTTAAGTGTGTAGACCCTACGGGTTCGGGAGACACGTAGACATGACCGAGACCACTCTCCGGTCAATAACCAACAGCGGGATCTGGATACCCATGTTGGTTCCCACGTGTTCCTCGATGATCTTCATCGGATGAACCACTGTGTCAAGGATTCACTCAATCCCGTATGTTATTCCCTTTGTCCATCGGTACGGTACTTGCCCGAGATTCGATCGTCGGTATTCCCAATACCTTGTTCAATCTCGTTATGGCAAGTCTCTTTACTCGATCCGTAATTCATCATCCCGTGACTAACTACTTAGTTACATTGAGCTCATTATGATGATGACTTACCGAGTGGGCCCAGAGGTACCTCTCCGTCATATGGAGTGACAACATCCCAGTCTCGGTTCGTACCAACTCAACAGACACTTTCGGAGATACCCGATGCGTACCTTTATAGCCACCCAGTTACGTTGTGACGGTTGGCACACCCAAAGCACTCCTACGGTATCCGAGAGTTGTACAACCTCATGGTCTAAGGAATAAATACTTGACACCGAAAAGCTTATGCATTACGAACTATACGATCTCGTGTTATGCTGAAGTTTGGGTCTTGTCCATCACATCATTCTCCTAATGATGTGATCCCGTTATCACTGACATCTCATGTCCATGGTCAGGAAACCGTGACCATCTGTTGATCAACGAGCTGGTTACTAGAGGCCTACCAGGGACTCATTGTGGTCTGTGTATTCACACATGTATCGCTGTTTCCGTACAATACAATTCAAGCATGAATAATAGACAATTATCATGAACAAGGAGATATAATAATAATGCTTTTATTATTGCCTCTAGGGCATATCTCCAACAACATGTGCTGCCATGTCTTGAACCAACCCCTCAATATGGATATACACCCTTCATATCTTTTTACAGAAAAAGGCTTTCGCCCCACTTTATATTATAAAGCATACCGCCCAAGCCAAGCATCCAACAAGGTTCAACAAAGCACACACACGCACACGGAGGTCCACAAGAACACAGAGAAGACATAAGGGTCAATGCTGAGGGCACATCACAACAAGCCCTAAACACAAAAACACACACTCCACAGAGCCACTAGACGGCCTAGTCCGGCTCTGGGGGAGGGGCGGCAGCAGGGGTGCCACGCGGAGCGCCATCGATCGGAGGTCGGTGATGAGGGTGGTGATGACGTCCTTGTCCTGAGGGCGGCTAAGCGGCCGCCAAAGCTGCAAGTAACCACACATTTTGAAGATTGCGTCAGTCGCACGTCGGAGAGGCACCTTCTGAATAACAAGCTTATTGTGAATGTTCCAAAGCGTCTAGGCGAGAACCCCAACGCACAACCATATAATATGGTGGTAGTGGGTAGGGGAAGCGTTGAGCTCTGCAAGTAAGTCGGGGAATTTGGTATTGCACCACCGTCCACCGACCATTTCACGGAAGCAAGCCCACAGGAACTGGGCAGTAGAGCACGAGAAGAAGATGTGGTTAGCATCCTCGATCGTGCCACAGATGGGACACATCCCATCGCCCGGACCGTTACGCTTGAGGACTTCAACCCCAGAGGGGAGGCATCCACGGATCCATTGCCACAGGAAAATCTCGATCTTCAGAGGTAGGCGGATGTCCCAGATCAGGCTAAAGAGCTCCGGGGCCGCCGAGGGCGCAATGGCGGCGTACAAGGACTTCGTGGAGAAGCGGTCAGACGGCTCAAGGCACCAGGAAAGGGCATCCAAGTCCTCCTCGATGTTCATCAGCATAAGGGCAATGTCTTGGAGGAGGGAGTCCCAAGAAGACACCTCGAGGGGGCCGAAGGGGCGCCGAAAAGCGAGACGCCCTAAGTCAATAAGGGTCATCTCGACAGAGACCCGAGGGTTGGTCGCAATGGCAAATAGTTCTGGGAATCGCGCAGCCAGGGGGGGTCCCCTAACCTACGGTCGAACCAGAACAGGGTCGAGGACCCGGATCCAACTGAGATGGATGTGCCGATGCGAAGGGCGGGCAGAAGCTGGATCACGGACTGCCAGAACTGGGATCCACCTGTACGCTGGCAAAAGGCAAGAGGTTGGACCCGAAGATACTTATTACGGATGATGGTAAGCCAGAGGCCTCCCTCCCCATTGGCGATACACCACAGCCAACGGGTCAGGAGAGCAATGTTCATGCACCGAGATGACAAGATCCCAAGGCCACCCTGGTCTTTGGGTTTGCAAATGTCGGGTCAGCTCACCATATGACACTTCTGCTTGTCGGCCTCACCAGCCCAAAAAAACCTCGACTGGTATTTGGCAACCTCCTGATGGAGGGTCTCATGGAGGTCGTAGAAGCTCATGAGAAACCAGAAAAGGCTAGCAAGTGAAGAGTTGATTAGGATTACCCTGGCTGCTTTCGACAGCCACCTCCCCCTCCAGGGTACAACTCGGTGATGCATCCTAGTCACCGTCGGGCGGAGATCAGCAACGGTGAGCCTGGAATCACTAATGGGTATCCCCAAGTAAGTCGTGGGGAAGGGACCCACGCGGCAGTTCAGCCGGTCCGCAATGGATAAAGCCTCCTCCGGAGGATAGCCAAGGACCATCACTTCGCTCTTATCAAAGTTGATGGTGAGCCCAGACATCTGTTGGAAACACAGGAGGAGGAACTTCAGGTTGGCGATGTCGGACGCGGAGCCCTCCACCATAACTATGGTGTCATCCGCATATTGGAGGAGGGAGACCCATCCCCCACCCACCAGGTGGGGGACTACGCCGTGGATATGGCCGCATGCGTTGGCCTTATCAAGGATGACCGCGAGGGCATCGACAACCATGTTGAACAGAAACGGGGAGAATGGGTCACCCTGGCGGACCCCACATAAGGTTGGGAAGTAAGGACCGATCTCACCGTTGATGTTGACCGCCGTCCGACCGCACGTGATGCGGGTCACCCAGCGGTCGTCGAAGCCCTTTCGAAGCAAAACTTCCTGAAGGAAGGGCCAATGGACAGTGTCGTAGGCTTTGTGAAAGTCGAGCTTTAGGAAGACCGCGCAGTGGTTCTTGGCTCGGACTTCATGGAGGACTTCGTGAAAGACCAGCACTCCATCCAAAATAAACCGGCCTTGGATGAAGGCGGATTGGTTGGGGTGGGTTACAGAGTCCGCTAGAAGGGTCACCCTATTGGCGTACTCTTTAGCCAAGATCCTGAAGATCACGTTGATCACCATGATCGGGCGGAATTGGCGAATGTCGGAGGGCCCCGGGACCTTGGGGATGAGGTTAATGATCCCATAGTTTAGGCGCCCAAGGTCCATGGTCCCAGAGAAGAACTCGTCGAAGAGGGCCATGACTTCCGGTTTGATGGTTTGCCAGAATGTTTTGAAAAACAAGACTGGCAATCCATCCGGGCCCGGAGCCGAGGAGGGGTTCATTCCTTTGATCGCCGCTAGGACCTCATCCTTCGAGAAAGGTGCCACCAGGGCGGCATTGGCCTCACCGGAAACTAGCTGGGCACCCGACCAGGTGTCGGGGGCCAGCGCAGCCCCACCCCGAGGGGTAGGGGAGAAAAGGGCTTTATAGAAGCCGTCTACGTGGGCTCGGATGTCCAAGAGGCGAACAAGATGAGTATCGCCGTCCCACAAGGATTGGATGGAGTTCCGTCGACGCCGGCCATTGGCGATCGCCTGGAAGTAAGCCGTTTTAGCGTCACCATGGAGCACCCACCGTTGGGTGCCACGCAGCCGCAAGTATGCCTCCTCATCTGAATAGATGACCGAGAGCTAGTCCTCGAGATCATATCTCAGCATCCACTCATCCCGGGAGATCCCAGAAGTGTTAGCGCGGGCGTCCAGGACTTGGATGGCACTCAGGAGGGCCTTCTTGCGGTCATGGAGATCACGGCCGAGGTTCGCGCCCCAACCCTTCATAAATTGGCGTGCAAACTTGGCACAAAACTGCCAGGAGTCAACGGCGGACTTGGCGCGGTGAGGAGAATCGCGCGCGACGGTCCACTTAGCCGCAATGGACTCGCGGAATCCGGCCTGGTTGAGCCAGAAGAGCTCAAACCGGAACCGAGGAGGGATGGGGGCATTCATCTGCGGAGGAGAGGAGGAGGGGGACATGATCGGAACCGATCCGGGTGATAGCCTGCAGCGAGGCCAGGGGACATCTGACTTCCCACTCCGGAGAGACTAGGACGCGGTCCAGAACGAACTGCATCGGGTTCGCCTGGCGGTTAGTCTAGGTGAACCGGGCCCTCGTTCGCTCAAGCTCACGGAGGCCAAGCTCCGCGATGCAGTCGTTGAACATCTGCATCCGGGGGCGGTTAACCCGGTCATTGTTCTTCTCATCCGGGGAGCGGATGAGGTTAAAGTCCCCTCCCACGACCACTGGGAGGGAGGAAGCGGATATCTTCCGTTGCAGCTCAGCGAGGAAGGTCGGGGAGCGGCGGTGGTCCGCCGGTCCGTATACAATGATGACCTCCCACTTAAAGTTTAGCGCCTGCTCGAAGATCTCCATACTAACGAAGAACTCGCCCAGGTCCATACCTCCCACCTCAAAGGTGGCATCCTTCACACCTAACAGGATGCCACCCGAGTGGCCATTGTTCCCACTAGAAGGGAGCCAATGCCAGGCAAACAGGTGGGAGCTAAGGCCGTCAAGTTTGGGGAGACAGAACTCCGTGCGCATGGTTTCTTGAATGGCAATGATGTCGATGTGTTTGTGGCGGATGTACTCAACTAGCTGGCGGCGGCGGCCGTCATGGCCGAAGCCGCGGATGCTCCAGAAGAGGGTGCGGATCTAAACCGCCATTGAGGGGCTCCTTGACCCCGGGACGGTGGAAGCGCTGTGGGCTCTGACAGCGGCAGTGCGGGAGCGGGTGTGGCCACGGATTTCCTCGACAAGCATCCCTGCGGGAGGCTGGGCGCCGTTGAGCGGAGGAGACGGGCCCGGGTCTCGGCGAGTTTCCCGTCAAGGATCTCGCGGGCCTGGATAGCCGCAATCTGCTCTAAGAGGGGACCAACTTCCCCCTTGAAAACTACAGACGAGTCTAGGGCCACCTTGGCAAGACGGCCGAGCAGGACCGCTTCAAGCGCAGAGAACGAACAGCTGGAAGAACTGGAGGGGATGTCGGTCACACCTGTCTCGAGGTCCTGGGCCGCAGCCTGGATCTCAGCCCGCTCGGAGATGGACAGCATCGGGAAGCCGGCCGGGCGGTCCGTGTCGAGACGGGCACTACGGTGGGAGGCAGTCACCAGAGTCGACAAAGCCCAAGCCCGTCGGACGTACGAAACCGACCGAGGCGGGTGGGGACGATGGGGGTGACCACAGCGTCGGTGGACGCGAGGAGTAGACGAGTTGGGGACGTAGGCACCGGAGGCTCCAGCAGGGCACGTGTTGGAAATATGCCCTAGAGGCAATAATAAAATTATTATTACTGTATTTCCTTGTTCATGATAATTGTCTGTTATTCATGCTTGAATTGTATTGTACGAAAACAACGATACATGTGTGAATACATAGACCACAATGAGTCCCTGGTAGGCCTCTAGTTACCAGCTCGTTGATCAACAGATGGTCACGGTTTCCTGACCATGGACATAGGATGTCAGTGATAACGGGATCACATCATTAGGAGAATGATGTGATGGACAAGACCCAATCCTGAGCATAGCACGAGATCGTGTAGTTCGTAATGCATAAGCTTTTCGGTGTCAAGTATTTATTCCTTAGACCATGAGGTTGTACAACTCCCGGATGCCGTAGGAATACTTTGGGTGTGCCAAACGTCACAACGTAACTGGGTGGCTATAAAGGTACGCATCGGGTATCTCCGAAAGTGTCTGTTGAGTTGGTACGAACCGAGACTGGGATGTTGTCACTCCGTGTGACGGAGAGGTACCTCTGGGCCCACTCGGTAATACATCATCATAATGAGCTCAAGGTGACTAAGGAGTTAGTCACAGGATGATGGATTACGGATCGAGTAAAGAGACTTGCCATGACGAGATTGAACAAGGTATCGGGAATGCCGACGATTGAATCTCGGGCAAGTAGTGTACCGATGGACAAAGGGAATAACATACGGGATTGAGTGAATCCTTGACACGGTGGTTCATCCGATGAAGATCATCGAGGAACACGTGGGAACCAACATGGGTATCCAGATCCCGCTGTTGGTTATTGACCGGAGAGTGGTCTCGGTCATGTCTACGTGTCTCCCGAACCCGTAGGGTCTACACACTTAAGGCTCGGTGACGCTAGGGTCGTAGAGATACATGCACGTGGAAACCCGAAAGTTGTTTGGAGTCCCGGATGAGATCCCGGACGTGACGAGGAGTTCCGGAATGGTCCGGAGGTAAAGATTGATATATAGGAAGTCCAGTTTCGGCCATCGGGCGAACTTCGGGGGTCACCGGGAGTGTCCCGGGACCACCGGAGGGGTCCTGGGGGTCCACCGGGTGGGGCCACCCATCCCGGTAGGGCCCCTAGGCCGCAAAGGGGAAGTGGCGAGCCCCTGGTGGGCTGGCGCACCACATGGGCCCCCCTTCCCATGCGCCTAGGGTTGAAACCCTATGGGGAGGGGGCGCCCCCTTGCCTTGGGGGGCAAGTTTGCCTCCCTGGCCGCCGCCCCACCCTGTAGATGGGATCTCCAGGACTGGCGCACCCCCCCTGGCCCCCTATATATATGTGGGGGGAGGGCAGCCGCACCCAATCCTCTGGCGCCTCTCCCCCTCCCGTCACACCTCCATCTCCTTACGCAGGGCGCCGGCGAAGCCCTGCAGGATTTCCCGCTGCATCCACCACCACGCCGTCGTGCTGCTGGATCTCCGACGACCTCTCCTCCCCCCTTGTTGGATCAAGAAGGAGGTGACGTTGTTGTACCGGACGTGTGTTGAACGCGGAGGTGCCGTCCGTTCGGCGCTAGATCATCGGTGACGAAGAACGCGAAGAGTACGACTACTTCATCCACGCTTCTTCGAAAGCTTCCGCTCGCGATCTACAAAAGGGTATGTAGATGCACTCTAATATGCTCGTTGCTAGATGTCTCCTAAGATTGACCTTGGTGAAAGCGTAGAAATTTTTTGAATTCTGCTACGTTCCCCAACAGTGGCATCTGAGCTAGGTCTTTTGCGTAGCATCTTGCACGAGTAGAACACAAAGCAGTTGTGGGCGTTGAGTTTGCTCAATTTTCTTACCGTTACTAGTCTAATCTTGATTCGGCGGTATTGTGGGATGAAGCGGCCTGGACCGACTTTACACGTACGCTTACGTGAGACTGGTTCCACCGACAGACATGCACTAGATGCATAAGGTGGCTGGCGGGTGTCTGTCTCTCCTACTTTAGTCGGATCGGATTCGATGAACAGGGTCCTTATGAAGGGTAAATAGAAATTGACAAATCACGTTGTGGTTTTGGCGTAGGTAAGAAACGTTCTTGCTAGAAAACCTATAGAAGCCACGTAAAAACTTGCAACAACAATTAGAGGTCGTCTAACTTGTTCTTGCGGCATGTGTTATGTGATATGGTATGGCCAAGAAGATGTGATGAATGATATATGTGATGTATGATATTGATCATGTTCTTGTAATAGGGAATCACGACTTGCATGTCGATGAACTTGACAACCGGCAGGAGCCATAGGAGTTGTCTTAATTATTGTATGACCTGCGTGTCACTGAATAACGCCATGTAATTACTTTACTTTATTGCTAAACGTTAGCCATAGTAGTAGAAGTAATAGTTGGCGTGACGACTTCTTCAAGACATGATGATGGAGATCATGGTGTCAAGCCGGTGGCAAAGATGATCATGGTGCCCCGAAGATGGAGATCCAAGGAGCAAGATGATATTGGCCATATCATGTCACTTTAATTGATTGCATGTGATGTTTATTATGTTTATGCATCTTGTTTACTTAGAACGACGGTAGTAAATAAGATGATCTCTCACTAAAATTTCAAGAATTGTGTTCCCCCTAACTGTGCACCGTTGCTAAGGATCGTTGTTCCGAAGCACCACGTGATGATCGGGTGTGATAGGTTCTAACGTTCGCATACAACGGGTGTAAGCCAGATTTACACACGCAATACACTTAGGGTTCACTTGACGAGCCTAGCATGTATAGACATGGCCTCGGAACACGGAAGACCGAAAGGTCGAACACGAGTCGTATAGAAGATACGATCAACATGAAGATGTTCACCGTTGATGACTAGTCCGTCTCACGTGATGATCGAACACGGGCTAGTCGATTCAGATCGTGTATCACTTAGATGACTAGAGAGATGTCAATCTGAGTGGGAGTTCATTAAAATTTGATTAAATGAACTTAACTATCATGAACATAGTATAAATTCTTTACAATATCTCTTGTAGATCAAATGGCCCACGCTCATGTCACCCTCAACTTCAACGCGTTCCTAGAGAAATCCAAGCTGAAAGACGATGGTAGCAACTACACGGACTGGGTCTGTAACCTGAGGATCATCCTCATAGCTGCCAAGAAAACTTATGTCCTAGATGCACCGCTAGGTGACGCTCCCGCCCCGGCAAACCAAGATGTTATGAACGCTTGGCAGTCGCGTTGTGATGATTACTCCCTAGTTCAGTGTGGCATGCTTTACAGCTTAGAATCGGGGCTCCAAAAGCGTTTTGAGCACCACGGGGCATATGAAATGTTCCAAGAGCAGAAAATGGTTTTCCAAGCTCATGCCCGAGTCGAGAGATATGACGTCTCCGACGCATTCTACAACTGTAAGATGGAGGAAAACAGTTCTGTCAGTGAGCACATCCTCAAGATTTCTGGGTTGCACAACCGCTTGTCTCAGTTGGGAATGAATCTCCCAGACGAAGCGGTCGTTGACAGAATCCTCCAGTCGCTCCCACCAAGCTACAAGAGCTTCGTGCTGAATTTCGATATGCAGGGGATGGAGAGGTCCATTCTCGAGGTGTATTCAATGCTGAAATCAGCGGAGGTGGATATCAAGAAAGAACATCAAGTGTTGATGGTCAATAAAACCACTAAGTTCAAGAAGGGCAAGGGTAAGAAGAACTTCAAGAAGGACGGCAAGGGAGTTGCCACGCCCGGTAAGCCTGTTGCCGGGAAGAAGCCAAAGTATGGACCCAAGCCTGAGACAGAGTACTTTTATTGCAAGGGAACGGGTCACTGGAAGCGGAACTGCCCCAAATACTTAGCGGACAAGAAGGCCGGCAACGTCAAAGGTATATGTGATATACATGTTATTGATGTGTACCTTACCAGCGCTCGTAGTAGCTCCTGGGTATTCGATACCGGTGCAGTTCCTCATATTTGTAACTCTAAGCAAGAGTTGCGGAATAAGCGGAGACTGGCAAAGGACGAGGTGACAATGCACGTCGGGAATGGTTCCAAGGTCGATGTGATCGCCGTCGGCATGCTGCCTCTACATCTACCCTCGGGATTAGTTTTAAACCTTAATAATTGTTATTTAGTACCAGCTTTGAGCATGAACATTGTATCTGAATCTCGTCTTATGCGAGATGGCTACTCATTTAAATCCGAGAATAATGGTTGTTCTATTTATTTGAGAGATATGTTTTATGGTCATGCCCCGCTGGTCAATGGTTTATTTTTGATGAATCTCGATCGAGATGATACACATATTCATAGTGTGAATGCCAAAAGATGTAAAGTTGACAATGATAGTCCCACATACTTGTGGCATTGCCGCCTTGGTCATATTGGTGTCAAACGTATGAAGAAGCTTCATGCTGATGGACTTCTGGAGTCTCTTGATTATGAATCATTTGACACGTGCGAACCATGCCTCATGGGCAAGATGACCAAGGCTCCGTTCTCCAGAACAATGGAGCGAGCAACCAACTTATTGGAAATCATACATATCGATGTGTGCGGTCCAATGAGTGTTGAGGCTCGCGGAGGCTATCGTTATGTTCTCACCCTCACAAATGACTTGAGTAGATATGGGTATATCTATTTGATGAAGCACAAGTCTGAGACCTTTGAAAAGTTCAAGGAATTTCAGAATGAGGTTGAGAATCAACGATACAAGAAAATAAAGTTCTTACGATTGGATCGTGGGGGTGAATATTTGAGTCATGAATTTGGCACGCACCTTAGGAAATGTGGAATTGTTTCACAATTGACACCGCCCGGAACACCTCAGCGTAACGGTGTGTCCGAACGTCGAAATCGTACTCTGTTGGACATTGCGATCTATGATGTCCCTTACCGATTTACCGCTATCTTTTTGGGGTTATGCTCTAGAGACTGCCGCATTCACTTTAAATAGGGCTCCGTCGAAATCCGTTGAGACGACGCCATATGAACTTTGGTTTGGCAAGAAACCAAAGCTGTCGTTTCTGAAAGTTTGGGGTTGCGATGCTTATGTCAAGAAACTTCAACCTAAAAAGCTCGAACCCAAATCGGAAAAATGCGTCTTCATAGGATACCCAAAGGAAAAGATTGGGTACACCTTCTACCACAGATCCGAAGGCAAGGTCTTTGTTGCCAAGAATGGATCCTTTCTGGAGAAAGAGTTTCTCTCGAAAGAAGTGAGTGGGAGGAAAGTAGAACTTGATGAGGTGACAGTCACCCCTCCTGGACCGGAAAGTAGCGCAGCGCAGGAAATTGTTCCTGAGGTGCCTGCACCGACAAGGGAGGAAGTTAATGATGATGATCATGAAGAAACAGATCAAGTTACTACTGAACTTCGAAGGTCCACAAGGGCACGTTCCGCACCAGAGTGGTACGGCAACCCTGTCATGGAAATCATGTTGTTAGACAACGGTGAACCTTCGAACTATGAAGAAGCGATGGCGGGCCCGGATTCCAATAAATGGCTTGGAGCCATGAAATCCGAGATAGAATCCATGTATGAAAACAAAGTATGGACTTTGGTGGACTTGCCTGATGACAGGCACGCCATAGAAAATAAATGGATATTTAAGAAGAAGACAGACGCGGATGGTAATGTGACCATCTATAAGGCTCGGCTTGTCGCTAAGGGTTATCGACAAGTTCAAGGGATTGACTACGATGAGACTTTCTCTCCCGTAGCGATGCTGAAGTCAGTCAGAATCATGTTAGATATTGTCGCATTCTATGATTATGAGATATGGCAAATGGACGACAAAACGGCATTCCTTAATGGCTTCCTTAAGGAAGAGTTGTATATGATGCAGCCGGAAGGTTTTGTCGATCCAGAGAACGCTAACAAGGTATGCAAGCTCGAGCGCTCGATTTACGGGCTGGTGTAAGCATCTCGGAGTTGGAATATTCGCTTTAATGATGTGATCAAAGCGTTTGGCTTTATACAGACTTATGGAGAAGCCTGTATCTACAAGAAAGTGAGTGGGAGCTCTGTAGCATTTCTCATATTGTATGCGGATGACATATTGCTGATGGGAAATGATATAGAATTGTTGGAAACTGTAAAGGCCTACTTGAATAAGAGTTTTACAATGAAGGACCTTGGAGAAGCAGCTTACATATTAGGCATCAAAATCTATAGAGATAGATCAAGACGCCTCATCGGTCTTTCACAAAGTACATACCTTGACAAGATATTGAAGAAGTTCAATATGGATCAGTCCAAGAAGGGGTTCTTGCCTGATTTGCAAGGTATGAGATTGAGCAAGGCTCACTCGCCGACCACGGCAGAAGATAGAGAAAAGATGAGTGTCATACCCTATGCCTCGGCCATAGGTTCTATCATGTATGCCATGCTGTGTACCAGACCTGATGTGAACCTTGCCATAAGTTTGGTAGGGAGGTACCAAAGTGATCCCGGTATGGAACACTGGACAGCGGTCAAGAACATCCTAAAGTACCTGAAGAGGACTAAGGATATGTTTCTCGTTTATGGAGGTGACGAAGAGCTCGTCGTAAAGGGTTACGTCGATGCTAGCTTCGACACAGATCTGGATGACTCGAAGTCACAAACCGGATACGTGTATATTTTGAATGGTGGAGCAGTCAGCTGGTGCAGTTGCAAACAGAGCATCGTGGCGCATTCTACATGTGAATCGGAGTACATAGCTGCTTGCGAAGCGGCACAGGAAGGAGTCTGGATGAAGGAGTTCATCACCGACCTAGGAGTCATTCCAAGCGCGTCAAGCCCGATGACTCTCTTCTGTGACAACACTGGTGCTATTGCAATTACCAAGGAGCCTAGGTTTCACAAGAAGACCAAGCACATCAAGCGCCGTTTCAACTCCATCCGGAATTATGTTCAAGATGGAAACATAGATATTTGTAAAGTGCATACGGATCTGAATGTTGCAGACCCGTTGACTAAACCTCTTCCACGGGCAAAACATGATCAACACCAGAACTCTATGGGTGTTCGATTCATCACAATGTAACTAGATTATTGACTCTAGTGCAAGTGGGGGACTATTGGAAATATGCCCTAGAGGCAATAATAAAAGTATTATTATTGTATTTCCTTGTTCATGATAATTGTCTGTTATTCATGCTTGAATTGTATTGTACGGAAACAGCGATACATGTGTGAATACATAGACCACAATGAGTCCCTGGTAGGCCTCTAGTTACCAGCTCGTTGATCAACAGATGGTCACGGTTTCCTGACCATGGACATAGGATGCCAGTGATAACGGGATCACATCATTAGGAGAATGATGTGATGGACAAGACCCAATCCTGAGCATAGCACGAGATCGTATAGTTCGTAATGCATAAGCTTTTCGGTGTCAAGTATTTATTCCTTAGACCATGAGGTTGTACAACTCCCGGATGCCGTAGGAATACTTTGGGTGTGCCAAACGTCACAACGTAACTGGGTGGCTATAAAGGTACGCATCGGGTATCTCTGAAAGTGTCTGTTGAGTTGGTACGAACCGAGACTGGGATGTTGTCACTCCGTGTGATGGAGAGGTACCTCTGGGCCCACTCGGTAATACATCATCATAATGAGCTCAAGGTGACTAAGGAGTTAGTCACAGGATGATGGATTACGGATCGAGTAAAGAGACTTGCCATGACGAGATTGAACAAGGTATCGGGAATGCCGACGATCGAATCTCGGGCAAGTACTGTACCGATGGACAAAGGGAATAACATACGGGATTGAGTGAATCCTTGACACGGTGGTTCATCCGATGAAGATCATCGAGGAACACATGGGAACCAACATGGGTATCCAGATCCCGCTGTTGGTTATTGACCGGAGAATGGTCTCGGTCATGTCTACGTGTCTCCCGAACCCGTAGGGTCTACACACTTAAGGTTCGGTGACGCTAGGGTCGTAGAGATACATGCACGTGGAAACCCGAAAGTTGTTCGGAGTCCCGGATGAGATCCCGGACGTGACGAGGAGTTCCAGAATGGTCCGGAGGTAAAGATTGATATATAGGAAGTCCAGTTTCGGCCATCGGACGAACTTCGGGGGTCACCGGGAGTGTCCCGGGACCATCGGAGGGGTCCCGGGGGTCCACCGGGTGGGGCCACCCATCCCAGTGGGGCCCCTAGGCCGCAAAGGGGAAGTGTCCAGCCCCTGGTGGGCTGGCGCACCACATGGGCCCCCCTCCCCATGCGCCTAGGGTTGAAACCCTAGGGAGAGGGGGCGCCCCCTTGCCTTGGGGGGCAACTTTGCCTCCCTGGTCGCCGCCCCACCCTGCAGATGGGATCTGCAGGGCTGGCGCACCCCCCTGGCCCCCTATATATATGTGGGGGGGAGGGCATCCGCACCCAATCCTCTGGCGCCTCTCCCCCTCCCGTCACACCTCCATCTCCTTACGCAGGGCGCCGGCGAAGCCCTGCAGGATTTCCCGCTGCATCCACCACCACGCCATCGTGCTGCTGGATCTCCGACGACCTCTCCTCCCTCCTTGCTGGATCAAGAAGGAGGTGACGTTGCTGTACTGGACGTGTGTTGAACGCGGAGGTGCCGTCCGTTCGGCGCTAGATCATCGGTGACGAAGAACGCGAAGAGTACGACTACTTCATCCACGCTTATTCGAAAGCTTCCGCTCGCGATCTACAAAAGGGTATGTAGATGCACTCTAATATGCTCGTTGCTAGATGTCTCCTAAGATTGATCTTGGTGAAAGCGTAGAATTTTTTTGAATTCTGCTACGTTCCCCAACAGCACCAGACACCGCCCGGGCAGGAGAGGGCGGGTCTGGGGCCGGCGCGTCGTCCTCCAGGATGGGAGCAGGAGCCGGGGGAAAGGAGTGGGACGGCGGCTCGGCCTCCCCAAGGGGGGTCGCCGGGGGAGACCCGAAGGGGGAGGCTCCGACGTCGGCGAGGCTGTCAGCAGCGATGACGGCACCGCCGAGGACGGAGGTGGCGGGATGGTCGCGGGGAAGGAGCAGGGCGAACATGGCCAAGATGCCGGGAGGACGAGGAGGCTGACGCTGGAGATGTTGCTGAGCTCGGCCGAAGAGGAGGGAGAGGAGACAGGCAGCACGGCGGGGGCGACCTCGGCGGAGGAGGCCAACCCATGCGACCGACCCGCACCCCCGCGCCCCGGAGGGGGGTCGGATGGGTCTCGCGAGGGGAGCGGCTACGGCCAGAGTGCTCATCGTCGTCCTCCAGGTCCTCGTGACGGGAGGGGCGCGAATGGCGATAGTGGGAGTCCTCGCGGTTGTCCGCGTCGCCCCCATCAAAGTGGCCATCAACGAGGTGTCGAGGGCAGCCGATGTGGTTGGGAGTATCGGGGTAGATCATGAGGTTGAATCCCTGGTCGTTGAAGAAAACTCGGACGATGGCACGGGGAGTGGAGGAGTCGAGGCACTTGACCTTGACACGGACCTCCTCCTCTTTGCGGAGGGAGAGCTCATCCACCACCACCACCTTGCCCAGGATCTTGGACATACTGCGGATCACCTTCTCAGAGCGGGCGATGTCGGGGAGGCCAGCTATGAGGATCCATGCAGTGTCCAGCACGGCAACTGCCTTAGGATCCATCAGGGGCTCAGAGATGTTGACGATGAGCTTGTTGAGGGCGAGGCTGATGTCTTTGCTACGGGTGCAGAGGCCCAGGTTGAGGGCGTCGGGGAAGACCACGGTGAAGGAGCTGTCTAAGGTCGGGGTCACCTGCCAATCCCAGACGCGACGGCAGAGGTGGTTGAGTTCCGCCTCGATCATCTCCGGCGAAGCGACCCCGGCCCCCATAATGGTCACGACCGCAAGGAGCGACGGAGACGGAGGGGGACGTCCTCCACCTCGATGTGGAAGAAGCCGAAACCCTCAATGCCGTGGCCGTACATAATGAGCTCCTCTGTCACCGGGCGGTCCGGGCATAGAGCCGCGGGGTGGCCCGACTCCTTGCAGAGGTAGCACATCGGCGGGTTGGGGCACTCGACCTGGTAGTGGCCGACAAGTCCATAGTTGAAGCACGGAGGCGGATTGCGGGGACCATCGGAGTTGGGCGCGGTCGAGGACGCGGGGGTCTGAGCCGCGGCAGAGAGGGGTCGGGCGGGACCCCTCTTCTTCTTCTTCTTGGCGCCTTGGCGCCCGCGAGCCCCGGAGCCACCATTGCCCGGAGGCATGCTCGGTTGGTTTTGGGGGGAATGGTACCGGCGAGTGGTGGCGGCATCGTTGGGCAGGGGCGGAGAGGGCGACGGAAAGCGACCGCGGTGACGCGCGGGGGAGGGGGAGCGGGGGCGGTCGCAGCGGCTCTCTCGAGCGGGGGAGCGCCGGCCATCAGCCCGCACTGGAGAGAGACGGCCATCCGCGCGGGCCGACGAGCGCCGCGAGTCCCGCGGAGGTGAGCGTCGGGAGTCGCAGGGAGGGGAGCGGCAGGAGTCACGAGAGGGGGAGCGGAGAGCCTCGCGAGCAGGAGAGCGGCGGGCGTCGCGGGAGGCCAGCTGGCGGCGGAGGTCGGTCTCGCGGTGATGGCCCTCTGGCAAGGCGCGGCCAGCCTGCCGGGGCTCTTCCAGGGGCCGCTTGGGGTGCACGGCACCATCGCCCCTGTCGGGGGCCATGGGAATGGGCGGCGGCGTCGCAGGGGGAGAGGGGGTGCCGGCGGCGACGGGGTTGGGAGGAGGGGAGCGAGGGGAGCGAGGGAGCGGGGCTGGATTGCGGCTGGAGGGGAAACCCTCGTGGAAGCCAAATCTGCCCCGAGCGGGGCGGGGGGGCTGGGCCGAGGCCGAGACGCCGCAGCCAAGGGGCTGGGCCGGCCTACAGACCACATGCCGCCCAGATGGGGCCGGCCACCTGGGGGGTGGGAGCAGGCTCAAAAGCCGCCCGGGCCGACACGGGCAGGCCCAGCCCAGAGGCGCTCTTTTAACTTCATTCTACATTTTTCCCCTCTTTTTTTTGCTTCTGGTTGTTCTTTTTCCCTCTTATGAAATACTCCCTCCGTCCCAAAATAAGTGACTCGAGTTTGTACTAACTTTATACTAAAGTTAGTACAAACTCGAGACACTTATTTTGGGACGGAGGGAGTACTATTGTTAAACAACACACACATGCACACACAAACATAATTTTTCTAGAGAAATACACGAACATTTCTTATCGAAAAATGCATGAACATTTAAAAAAATTCATGATCAGGTTTAAAGTTCATTTTTCCAAATATGTGAATATTTAAACGCTTGAACATTCAAAAAATAAATACATGAGCACAATTTATAACAATATGAAAAAATTTCAAATACGTGCTCATTTCTTAAAAGCAAATAAAAGTAATAAAATAAACACAAATAAAAAGAAAAAAATAGCTGACCAACCTATGCTAATGGGCCGTCCCAACATATAAGGTAGCGGGTGGTGCTATGCTATTGGACGCTATGATGGATCGTGAAGGTGTACGACTACATCAACCGCGTTGATAAACGCTTTCGCTTTCGCTCTACGAGGGTACGTAGACATACTCTCCCCTCTCGTTGCTATGCTTCTAGTAGATAGATCTTGCGTGATCGTAGGAAATTTTTGAAATACTACATTCCCCAATAGTGGCATCATGAGCTAGGTTTATGCGTAGATGATATGCACGAGTAGAACACAAGTGAGTTGTGGACGATACTATTCATATTGCTTACCAGCATGTCATACTTTGATTCAGCGGTATTGTTGAAAGAAGCGGCCCGGACCGAGATTATGCGTACGCTTACGTGAGACTGGTTCTACCGACGTGCTTCGCACACAGGTGGCTGGCGGGTGTCAGTTTCTCCAACTTTAGTTGAATCGAGTGTGGCTACGCCCAATCTTTGTGAAGGTTAAAACAGCACATACTTGACGAAAAATCGTCGTGGTTTTGTATGCGTAGGTAAGAACGGTTCTTGCTAAGCCCATAGCAGCCACGTAAAACTTGCAACAGCAAAGTAGAGGACGTCTAACTTGTTTTTGCAGGGCATGTTGTGATGTGATATGGTCAAGACGTGATGAGTTATACGTTATTGTATGAGATGATCATGTTTTGTAAAGTTATCGGAACTGGCAGGAGCCATATGGTTGTCGCTTTATTGTATGAAATACAATCGTCATGTAATTGCTTTACTTTATCACTAAGCGATAGCGATAGTCGTAGAAGCAATAGTTGGCGAGACGATAACGATGCTACGATGGAGATCAAGGTGTCGCGCCGGTGACGATGGTGATCATGACGGTGCCTTGGAGATGGAGATCAAAAGCACAAGATGATATTGGCCATATCATGTCACATATTTTGATTGCATGCGATGTTTATCTTTTATGCTTCTTATTTTGCTTAGTACGGCGGTAGCATTATAAGATGATCCCTTACAAAATTTCAAGGTACAAGTGTTCTCCCTGAGTACGCATCGTTGTGGAAGTTCGTCGTGCCGAGACACCACGTGATGATCGGGTGTGATAAGCTCTATGCTCACATACAACGGGTGTAAGCCAGTTTTGCACACGCAGAATACTCGGGTTAAACTTGATGAGCCTAGCATATGCAGATATGGCCTCGAAACACTAGAGACCGAAAGGTCGAGCGTGAATCATATAGTAGATATGATCAACATAAGATGTTCACCATTGAAAACTACTCCATCTCACGTGATGATCGGACATGGTTTAGTTGATTTGGATCACGTGATCATTTAGATGACTAGAGGGATGTCTATCTAAGTGGGAGCTCTTTTGTAATATGATTAACTGAACTTTAATTTATCATGAACTTAGTCCTGGTAGTATTACCATATCTATGTTGTAGATCAATAGCTCGCGATGTTGCTCCCCATTTATTTTTTATTTGTTCCTAGAGAAAACTACGTTGAAAGATGTTAGTAGCAATGATGCGGACTAGGTCCTTGATCTGAGGATTATTCTCATTGCTGCACAGAAGAATTATGTCCTTGATGCACCGCTAGGTGACAGACCTATTGCAGGAGCAGATGCAGACGTTATGAACGTTTTGACAAAAGCTCGGTATGATGACTACTTGATAGTTTAGTGCACCATGCTTTACGGCTTAGAACCGGGACTTCAAAAACGTTTTGAACACCACGGAGCATATAATATGTTCCAAGAGTTGAAATTAGTATTTCAGACTCATGCACGTGTCGAGAGGTATGAGACCTCTGACAGTACTTTGCCTACAAGATGGAGGAGAATAGCTCAACCAGTGAGCATGTGCTCAGATTGTCTGGGTACTACAATTGCTTGAATCAAGTGGGAGTTAATCTTCCAGATAAGATAGTAATTGACAAAGTTCTCTAGTCACTATCGCCAAGTTAGTAGAACTTCGTGATGAACTATAATATGCAAGGGATGACGAAAGTAATTCCCGAGCTCTTCGCGATGCTGAAATCGGCAAAGGTAGAAATCAAGAAAGAGCATCAAGTGTTGATGGTTAACAAGATCACTTGTTTCAAGTAAAGGGCAAAGGGATAGAAGGGGAACTTCAAGAAGAATGACAAGCAAGTTGTCACTCCCATGAAGAAACCCAAAGCTAAACTCAAGCCTAAAACTAAGTGCTTCTACTGCAAAGGAAATGGTCACTGGAAGTGGAACTTCCCTAGATACTTGGCGGATAAGAAGGATGGCAAAGTGAACAAAAGTATATTTGATATACATATTATTGATGTGTACTTTACTAGTGTTCATAGCAACCCCTGGGTATTTGATACCGGTTTAGTTGCTAAAATTAGTAACTCGAAATGAGAATTACAGAATGAACAGAGACTAGTTAAAGGTGAAGTGACGATGTGTGTTGGAAGTGGTTCCAAAATTGATATGATCATCATCGCACACTCCCTATACTTTCGGGATTAGTGTAGAACCTAAATAAATGTTATTTGGCATTTGCGTTGAGCATGAATATGATTTGATCATGATTGTTGCAATACGGTTATTCATTTAAAGTCATAGAATAATTGTTATTCTGTTTACATGAATAAAACCATCGATGGTCATATACCCAATAAAATAGTTTGTTGGATCTCGATCGTAGTAATACACATATTCATAATATTGAAGCCAAAAGATGCAAAGTTGATAATGATAGTGCAACTTATTTGTGGCACTGCCGTTTAGGTCATATTGGTGTAAAGCGCATGAAGAAACTCCATGACGATGGGCTTTTGGAATCACTTGATTATGAATCACTTGGTGCTTGCGAACCATGCCTCATGGGCAAGATGACTGAAACTCCGTTCTCCGGAGCAATGGAGCGAGCTATTGACTTGTTGGAAATCATACATACTGATGTATGCAGACCAATGAGTGTTGAGGCTCGCGGCGGGTATCATTATTTTCTGACATTCACTGATGATTTAAGCAGATATGGGTATATCTACTTGATGAAGCACAAGTCTGAAACATTTGAAAAGTTCAAAGAATTTCAGAGTGAAGTAGAGAATCATCGTAACAAGAAAATAAAGTTTCTACGATCTAATCGTGGAGGTGAATATTTGAGTTACGAGTTTGGTCTTCATTTGATACAATGTGGAATAGATTCACAACCCACGCCACCCGGAACACCACAGCGTAATGGTGTGTCCGAACGTCGTAACCGTACTTCATTAGATATGGTGCGGTCTATGATGTCTCTTACTAATTTACCATTATCGTTTTGGGTTATGCATTAGAGACAGCTGCATTCACGTTAAATAAGGGCACCATCTAAATCCGTTGAGACGACGCCTTATGAACTGTGGTTTGGCAAGAAACCTAAGTTGTCGTTTCTTAAAGTTTGGGGCTGCGATGCTTATGTGAAAAAGCTTCAACCTGATAAGCTCGAACCCAAATCGGAGAAATGTGTCTTCATAGGATACCCAAAGGAAACTGTTGGGTACACCTTCTATCACAGATCCGAAGGCAAGATATTTGTTGCTAAGAATGGATCCTTTCTAGAGAAGGAGTTTCTCTCGAAAGAAGTGAGTGGGAGGAAAGTGGAACTTGATGAGGTAATTGTACCCTCTCCCGAATTGGAAAGTAGTACATCACAGAAACTAGTTCGAGTGATTCCTACACCAATTAGTGAGGAAGCTAATGATGATGATCATGAAACTTCGGATCAAGTTTTTGCTGAACTTCGTAGATCAACCAGAGTACGTTTCGCACCAGAGTGGTACGGCAACCCGGTTCTGGAAGTCATGTTACTGGACCATGATGAACCTACGAACTATGAGGAAGCGATGATGAGACTAGATTCCGCAAAATGGCTTGAGGCCATGAAATCTGAGATGGGATATGTATAAGAACAAAGTATGGACTTTGGTTGACTTGCCCGATGATCGGCAAGCCATTGAAAATAAATGGATCTTTAAGAGTAAGACTGGCGTCGATGGTAATGTTACTGTCTACAAAGCTCGACTTATTGCGAAAGGTTTTCGACAAGTTCAAGGTGTTGACTACGATGAGATTTTCTCACTCGTAGCGATGCTTAAGTCTGTCCGAATCATGTTAGCAATTGCCGCATTTTTATGAAATCTGGCAAATGGATAACAAAACTACGTTCTTTAATGGATTTGTTAAAGAAGAGTTGTATATGATGCAACCAGAAGGTTTTGTCAATCCTAAAGGTACTAACAAAGTTTGCAAAGCTCCAGCGATCCATCTATGGACTGGTGCAAGCATCTCGGAGTTGGAATCTACGCTTTGATGAGGTGATCAAAGCATATGGTTTTATACAGACTTATGGTGAAGCCTGTATTTACAAGAAAGTGAGTGGGAGCACTACAACATTTCTGATAAGTATATGTGAATGACATATTGTTGAGAAAGAATGTAGAATTTTCCGGAAAGCATAAAGGAGTGTTTTAAAGGAGTTTTTCAAAGAAAGACCTCGGTGAAGCTGCTTACATATTGAGCATCAAGATCTATAGAGATAGATCAAGATGCTTGATAAGTTTTTTTTCAATGAGTACATACCTTGACAAGTTTTGAAGTAGTTCAAAATAGGACAGTCAAAGAAAGAGTTCTTGCCTGTGTTACAAGGTGTGAAGTTGAGTAAGGCTCAAAGCCCGACCACGGCAGAAAAAATATAGAGAGAATGAAAGTCATTCCCGATGCCTCAGCCATAGGTTCTATAAAGTATGCCATGCTGTGTACCGAACCTGTTGTGTACCTTGCCATGAGTTTGACAAGGAGGTACAATAGTGATCCAGGAGTAGATCACCGGATAGTGGTCAAAATTATCCTTAGTAACTGGATGACTAAGGAAATGTTTCTCGATTATGGAGGTGATAAAGAGTTCGTCGTAAAGGGTTACGCCGATGCAAGCTTTGATACAAATTCAGATGACTCTAAGTATCAATCTGGATGCGTATTGAAAGTGGGAGCAATTAGCTAGAGTAGCTCCATGCAGAGCATTGTACACATAGAAATTTGCGAAATACATGCGGATCTGAATGTAACAGACCTGCTGACTAAACTTCTCTCACAAAGCAAAACATGATCACACCTTAGTACTCGTTGGGTATTAATCACATGGCGATGTGAACTAGATTATTGACTCTAGTAAACCCTTTGGTGTATGTCACATGGCGGTGTGAACTATGGGTGTTATTCACATAACGATGTGAATTATCGGTATTAAATCACATGGAGATGTGAACTAGATTATTGACTCTAGTGCAAGTGGGAGACTGAAGGAAATATGCCCTAGAGGCAATAATAAAGATGTTATTTGTATTTCCTTATATCATGATAAATGTCTTTTATTCATGCTAGAATTGTATTAACCGGAAACTTGATACATGTGTGAATACATAGACAAAACAGTTTGTCCCTAGTATGCCTCTACTTGACTAGCTCATTGATCAAAGATAGTTATGTTTCCTAACCATAGACATGAGTTGTCATTTGATCAACGAGATCACATCATTAGGAGAATGATGTGATGGACATGACCCATCCGTTAGCTTAGCACAATGATCGTTTAGTTTTACTGCTATTGCTTTCTTCATGACTTATACATGTTCCTCTGACTATGAGATTATGCAACTCCCGTATACCGGAGGAACACCTTGTGTGCTATCAAACGTCACAACGTAACTGGGTGATTATAAAGATGCTCTACAGGTGTCTCCGAAAGTGTTCGTGGTGTTGGCATAGATCAAGAATAGGATTTGTCACTCCGAGTGTCGGAGGGGTATCTCTGGGCCCTCTCGGTAATGCACATCATAATAAGCCTTGCAAGCAAATGACTAATGAGTTAGTCACGAGATGATGTATTACGGAACGAGTAAAGAGACTTGCCGGTAATGAGATTGAACTAGGTATTTGTCACACCCTGCATTTTGTAACATGTCATTTGCATCAATAAAGCATGAAAATTTGGACCAGCAATTTTTTTTTGGCATCATTTGGCTTTTATTTGAAATTGAGTTTTTCTTCCTGTGTTTTTCAAGTGCTCATTAAAGTCAACTACTACCTCTTGTAGAATTCATCTCCTTACCCAAAACTTCTGCCCAATGATCATACCAAGTGTTTGTAGTAGTATAGTATTTTCTTATAAAATTAATTTGGCCAAAATGTATTTTCAAAAATTAGTATTCCAAAAACCCCTGAATTGAGGTTTGCACTGCATGTGCTTGATTTAGGGTGAGAAAATTATTTCAAAAAGTATATTTGAAACCTAGTAGATATAGGACTCCTAGAAACCACAAAAGTATAATTTTAAAAGTTATTTTCCTATTTTATTTAAAGGCTTTTTCTTAAGGCCAGAAATGGTCTTTAATAGGGAAAAATTATTTAATTATTTCAAAAATATTTGCCAAAATTCAGGGAGACTCATAGGACATACATTGTCCATATATAAGAGTTTCAACACTTGGTCATGTTCAAAATAATGGGCTAATCCCTCAGAAACCCTTTCTGGATATTTCAAGCTTTTGAAATATTTACCAAGGAATTATTCTCTAAAAATTCCAGGGAAATTATATCATGTCATATATGACATATTTGATGATCTTGCCAAACCCCATGCCTTGGGAAGCAAGAAAACATCATCAAAACCCCTCAAAACCTTTCTGTCCATATCTGAAGTTTGAGCAACTTTACATTGCCAAACTTATCCAAATGCTCTCAAACTTGGTGCACATGCTAGAATGGTCTAATAAGGCATCTAGACCAAACGGCACAAGCTTTGGAGTAGGGTAACTTGATCAGAATACACCAAAACCATTTCTGTTCAAATTCAAATTTGAACAACTTTACATTACCAACTTTTTACCTGGGGCTTCAAACTTTGTGGGCATGATCATAACCCCAAATGATGACACTACACCAAGTGGTGCATCAAGGGGAGATGATTAGCTTGACTTAAACATGGTGAAGCCATTTCTGTTAATTTCTAGGGTTCACCAAAGTTACATTGGCAAGTTTCTTCAAACAAGCCCAAATTTGGTGAAACACCCTATTTCCATATGCCATTTAATCCTGTTAAGTGTCATGGCCAGTGGAGATCATTTGCTTGCCCAAAACTTAATCAAACACCTTCTGCCATTTTACCAAAACCACTGTTTTGACCTCTTTTACTATTTACTTTTGCTTCAACTTTCTACCACAGCCTCACCTAGTCACCTTCTACCCCCAGTAACTTCCCCAGGACCGGAGCTCAATGATTGAAGGGTGAAAACCCCAATTTACCTTGCTGGACAGCCCAGTTCTTACCATCTCCCAGCTTCCCTCCTCTCTCACTGGACAACCAAGGCATCCAAGGCCACAGCCAGATTGTTTACTTCATGTTTGACCCCCCAGACACGGTGGACGCGCCCAGCTAGCCAACGGCATGCCGTGGCATGCAGAAAGCACGCTCCAGAGCGCGCTACAGTGCGCACCCGCACTGTAGACTCGCCCAATCCGTCGCCCCCAACCACCTCGTGCTTCCCCCTCGCGTCGTTCGATGCGCCTCGGAGTCCGCAACGCCCCCCGGCGCTGTCCCCTCCTCCTTCTCCCTCCAGTGGACGTCCTCGCACGCGCGCCGGCCGCTCGCGAGCTCCAGTCGTCGGCTTCACACGCGCGCAGCACCAGAAGCTTCCCCCGCTCCCTCTCTTCCTCTCCTCTGCCCTAGACCTCGTCCAGCAACCCCGCAGACTCTTCCCCAGCGCCTCCCGTGCCCTGTGGCAACGAGCAGAGGCTCGCCGGCGCACAGGTCCATGGCACCTCGCCGTCCGCCTATACATAGACCCCCCGAGCCCCTACTCTCCTCACCAGTCGCACTCTCCCTCTCTCAATCTACCCCCAGAGCCACTCGCCCCACTCCAAACCCGCCCGAGCTCGAGATCGAGCTCGAGCTCCGCCGCGGCGGCTCCCCGTTGCCTGCTCCGTACAGGCCACCCCCGCATCTTCTCGCACTCGATCTAGCACCACTGCATCACCCTGACGCGTTTCCCCCTCTTTCCCCTCTCTGCAACTGCCGGAATTGACCGGAGCACCGCTCGCCCGAAACTCCTCCGCCGCGTGTCCTCGCCGCCGGCGAACCAGGCCCCTCCGGCGACCCGCACCACCACCACTAGAACGGCGACATCCTGCTGAGTCCATCCCTGCCCTTAGCTCGCCCCTCCGTGCCCGGAAACGTCGCCGGTGAGCTCGCCGGCTCTCTGCCGGAGGGTTAGGGATGACAGGCGGGCCCCGCCTGTCAGCCTCCCCTCGCCCTTGCTCCTCTCTCCTCTCACTGACGCCGGGCCCCGCCCGTCAGGTTTGAAAAACCCTGGCGCGCGCTGGCGCCGTGCGGTGGGCTGTTTTCGCCCTGGGCCTGTTGCACTGTGGCCGTTCTGGCCCAGTGGCACACGGCCCTTTTTCTTTTTTCTTTTCTGTGGGATTTCAAATAATTCCACAGAATTAAATATATATCCAAATGAATTAATTTCAGTTCCTAAAAACTTGTAAAAATCCAACCTATTTAATGATGTCACTTTCACACATATCCATGAACCTTTTCTGTTCTGTTCAAATTTAAATTCATATTTGAACATTAAAACTTTTGTTCAAATATTCATGTACCCCATTCTGCCACTCCAAAACTCAAACTAAGAATTTTTGCCATCTTAGTTTTCCCTCTAGTATTTAATAAAATAAGTTGACATTTTTCTGAGCACTTTGGTTTTTCTGTTTTTATTGTGGTCTTATTTTCTCGTTGTTTATTGCGACGATTAGATACCGTATTTGACGAGGTTGCTGAAGAAGAAGGAGGGGAAGGATTTGAAGACCTTGAAGACCAAGCCAATCCAGGCAAGCAGCCCTTTGACCCTGATACCCTTGTGTTCTTCGGAACCCATTTATTTCCGAATGCATGATGACAAAAGTAACGGTGGTGACCTAGTTGAGATCCACCACTTGATGCATGCTTTACTCATGATCTTGCTATATGCTTGATGCAATGCAAATGACTAGTAGAATGCTTAGAGATGCATCTGTGCCATGACACCTTCGTGATTGCATTCTTTTTAAGACCCCATCGGGTGCCACTTATGCCCGGGGGGAAAAGATGAGTCGGGTAACCACTTGATGACGAAGTGGTGTACCAAGACAAGTGTGTGTGATGTTTTCCAAACGGATTGGTTTAAGTTGCGACCGTTATTCCAACCCTACATGCGCAACCACTCTACCCTTATATGTGAAAGGGCATTATAGATTACCTAGGCCGATACTAGCATGGTGCCCGCATTACTAGTGACGGGGGTGACATGAGGTCACTCTTGGGACGGGGTCGCGCTTGGATAGGCGGCCATGACTGTCTTTACAGGGCACCGGACACACCGTTGGTACCCCGTGCTTGTGGTATGTGATGAATATGGGAGCGAGGCTCCAAAATCTTAAGATGTGAAATGTGGGGCACGGGGGTTGCTACCAATCGAGTGGACTCCATATTAGTGTCGCCTAGGGAAAGATAGTGATCGGGTGCTTACCCCGGGTATTTGAGGTACCGCGGGTCGTGGATGTCACGGAAGTTCCCCGGATCTAGTGGGTAAAGTGTGCAACCTCTGTAGAGTGTAAAACTATTCGAATAGCCGTGTCCACGGTCAAGGACAGTTGGGTAACCGCTCTTGGGCTACGTCCAATGTTTGCGAAACCGTGTGTGTGTGTGTGTGTGT
>LR738712.1:16972130-16992574 GCA_902687465.1 Secale cereale
GTGTTGAGTCCAGGTGGTGATTTGACTCGTTGAGTTGAATCCTATTCATGTTGATATCGGTAACCTGTCCTCGAGGTTACCTGAACTTATTGATGCATATACTTGATGGTAGAATATTTGTTCTAGCTTGCAGCTAGTTTGCTCATTGTTGTATAATTGCATTATTATCTTGAACCAAATCATGGGTTGCTTGCGAGTACATTCAAAGTACTCATTGGCTTGCCACTGGTTATTTAATTGGCCAGGCATGGAGGAACATGAATATGAAGAAGAATTCTATGGAGACGAACATGCGAACTAGGACGCTATCCCAGTCAGAATGCCTGTAGGGTTAAGGCAGATGGCATGGGTTCTACTTATCTTCGAAGACTTCCGCTATTCGAGTTATTTGCTATTCAGCCCTTGAGGATTTATCTATGTAGGACTTGGCCATAATGGCCATAATTTGTGTAAGACGGTATGTATGGATGTAAGACTCTTGTTATTCAGTTTCTGTGTGTTCAGTGAGCATTGATCTCTGGGATCACTGTACATGTGCATTCGGTGATCTCGACTCTTAAGTCGCGGTCCCCACAGTATTGGGATACCGACGATCGAATCTCGGGCAAGTAACATACCGATGACAAAGGGAACAACATATGTTGTTATGCGGTTCGACCGATAAAGATCTTCGTAGAATATGTAGGAGCCAATATGGGCATCCAGGTTCCGCTATTGGTTATTGACCGGAGAGATGTCTCGATCATGTCTACATAGTTCTCGAACCCGTAGGGTCCGCACGCTTAAACGTTCGTTGACGATATAGTATTTAATGAGTTATGTATGTTGGTGACCGAATGTTATTTGGAGTCCCGGATGTAATCACGGACATGACGAAGAACTCCGGAATGGTCCGGAGATAAAGATTAATATATGGGATAATAGTGTTTGACCTCCGGAAGGGTTCCGGAATTCACCGGAAGGGGTTCCGGATGTTTCCCGAAATGTTTGGGTACGAGAACACTTTATTTGGGCCAAAGGGGAAAGCCCACAAGGTTTTTGGAAAGCGCAAAAGGAAGTTTTGCGGAGTCTAGGGGCCAGACGCCAGGCCAGACGCCAGAACCCTGGCGTCTGGCCCTGGAGTCTGAGAAGGACTCTTGCCTTTCGGGTGAAACCGACTTTGTGGAGGCTTTTACTCCAAGTTTTGACCCCTAGGCTCAACATATAAATAGAGGGGTAGGGCTAGCACCCAAGACACATCAAGATACACCAAGCCGTGTGCCGGCAACCCCGGCCCTCTAGTTTATCCTCCGTATAGTTTCTCTAGTGCTTGGCAAAGCCCTGCAGAGATTGTTCTTCATCAACAACCGTCACCACGCCGTCATGCTGCCGGAACTCATCTACTACTTCGCCTGTCTTGCTGGATCAAGAAGGAGAGGACGTCATCGAGCTGAACGTGTGCTGAACGCGGAGGTGCCGTACGTTCGGTACTAGACCGGGACGGATCATGAAGGTGTACGACTACATCAACCGTGTTGATAAACGCTTCCGCTTTCGGTCTACGAGGGTACGTAGACATACTCTCCCCTCTCGTTGCTATGCTTCTAGTAGATAGATCTTGCATGATCGTAGGAAATTTTTGAAATACTATGTTCCCCAATAGTAGCGTCCATCAAACTACGTACATCAGCTGATCGGACATAAAATCAGACACATGATAACACAATAGTTCACCAAAAGATCACGACCGGCTGTTCAAAGGTCCACTGAGCTCACATAAACGACGGACAACTTTAAACTATATCTAAAACTTGAAATGAAATTGAACTTTACCACTTCCGAGCCGGTCCTTTCCCCTTTCAATCGTCGGCGCGGCTGTAACCGTCGGTGGCTGGTGGAGAATCGTCTGATTCGTCGGACGAGGAGCCGTGGTCGTCGCACAAGGAGGAGGAGATGATGACGAGGCCCTTGAGGCGTTGGAAGGCCTGGTCCTGCTGGCGCCTGAGCTTGGCCAGTCGAGCCACCTCCATCGCCTTCCCCTCCGCCTCCCTCTCGGACTGTTCGATGGCAAGCCGGGGAGCCTTCACGTTCTTCCTACGTAGTCGCGAACGTTCGTCTCTGCCGTCGTAAGCGATGGCGGTAGACCCACACGAGGAGACGCTCGTCCTCGTTGGGCTCCGCCAGTAACCCACGGTGGCGGCGGACAGAACTCTCTCTCCGATGCGTCCCTCTCCCTTGTCCGCTGCCTCTTGCGACGGGCGGCACGCGCCTCTGACTCCGGCGTGCGCGTCCGGGCCGGCGGGGCCGCCACAACCACCCAACACAACCCACGTGGGGGAGCAGCAGACGGGGCGGGGGAGGGGACAGGGGACGGCGCGCGGGAGGCACGGCTGTGCAGCCCTTGCGGAGCTGCGTACGGGCCGGGAGAAGCCAGCAACGGCATCCTCGCTACGCCGGCGGGGGAGAGGCGAGGTTGCCGGTCCGGAGCTGCCCCCCATGTCCACCTTGGACCTCTCGAGGGCAATGCGGAGGGCGAGCTCCTCGTCGATGTTCATGTCGAAGTCGGAGCGGGATCCCGCGCTCGACATGGCCGCCGGAGCTGTCGGATGGATCGAATCGGAGGGAAGGAGAAGTAATGGAGCGAGAGCATAGTGAGCTAGGGTTTCCGGATTGGGGATAAATGTGGGGACGGCGTGAGGTCGGGATGGGCCGAGCTGACGTGACGGACGCGCTCGGATACGCCCGGCACCCCTATATACGTCTCATATTTGAGCTGGATATAAAGGGTGATGGACAGCCCAAAAGTTTGAGGCCCGTTTAAGGCGTTCGTCTGGGTTAAATTTTTTTGAACAGCGAGTGACCGGACGGATCACCCGGCTCGTATAAGGCCGATTTAGGGCGCTCGGATGTAGATGCTCTAACACATGTTTTCAGTGATTTTGACACAAGATCCACGGTGCAACCTCACTTGTCCTTTTGGGAAAAATACCCCGACATCATCCGAGTAATAATGCGACATAGTGAGACTGACATATCACTAGGAAAATGGTCCCTGTCTGCCTGTGCCAAAAATACAATCCGTGACATTTTTCAGCTCACAAAATGAGCCGACGCCTCTAGCAAGTCATTATCAAGAAAGAGAAGCATTTGTCGATGTCGACGATGCCTGAAAAATCAGATTTCCAAGATTTCAACCTCACTTGTTTGAGAAATATTCTGATTTGGTAATGCAGCACACTGTTGATAATAGCTAGACGACGGGATCACTGCACGAAATGGTCCCTGCCCATTCTTCTCCACCAAATACAAATTTGAGACCCACGACGGCCGGACGGACGTGAGTACCGCCGTATTAGAGTCCTCGTCCGCCATTGTGGAAGGGTGGTTGATTTCATGCTTTCTTTCGTCCGGCCCCCCACATCATGTCGATGAAAGGGCCACGACGTCTTTCAGGTGTGGTTGAATTGACAGTCTTTTTCAAAAAAAAAAGAATACATTTAAATTGAACATAATGTGGCAACATCTTTAACAAAAAAAATATATGAAGCACGCAATATATTTTTGCCGCAAGCATCGTAAACATGTACTCCCATGACCATACGAAAACGAAAACGAACGCAAACAACTGCGATCGACATCCACGAGCCGATTTCCCAACAAAGGCATGCATGGATACGCTAATGCAAACTTACAACTAATTTGTGGCCATCCATGATTAATCAAACGAATTAACTAATTTGTGGCGACATGGCTGATTGTGATGGGAAGAAAATCATGTACCGTGGGGCTTCTATTTTGATATAGTAGATTCACCAATGATCACAACAACTCTTACGAGTTGTTTTCAAGAAAACACATATTACGTACTTCCTCCGTCCGAAAATACTTGTCATCAAAATGGGCAAAAAAGCTTGTATCTAGAATTAAAATACACCTAAATACATCCATTTTATTTATTTTGATGACAAGTATTTCCGGACGGAGGGAGTAGTTGTAGTGCGAGAATGTGAAGCCCACATAATGAATTGGCTCCTCTAATGAGTCATTATCAAAATATATATTTATATGTCGGTGAGGCCAACTAAATTAGGTTTCTTGGTGAAAAGTGTCGTGCCCATGGACCACAAGTTTACAGTGTTTTTGATATACAAGATCTGAGATGTAACCTCACTTGTCTTTTGGGAAAATACTACGACATAATCCAAATAATAATGTGACATGGTGAGGCTGACATATCACTGGGAAAATGGTCCACATCCGCCTGCGCCAAATACAAATTTGTGATAATGTTTAGCCACAAAAATGGGCCGGCACCTCTAGCAAGTCGTGATCAACAACAATAATCACATGTCGGCGATGCGACACCCGTAAAATTGTTTTTTTTTTTTTCAGATGACAGGTGTCTCACGCGCGTATGAACCACACGTTTCACAATGTTTTTGATACAAGATCAAAGGGTTCAACCTCGCTTGTTTGGGAAACTAGACGATGCCCTATGAACTGCCGCAGGAACCGTGTACATGTCGGCGTTTGGAAACATAAAAAAAAAACAGATGCATAAGTTGGTGTTTGGAAACACAAAATAAACTAATATTAAACAGATGTGTAAGTTGGTGTTTGGAAACACAAAAATCGAGTAGTACTCCCTCCGTTCCAAAATAGATGACTCAACTTTATACTAACTTTATTACAAAGTTGGGTCATCTATTTTGGAACGGAGGGAGTAATAAAGAACAAGTGCAAATGCGGCCGGGTTTACATTTAAAAACGATAAACGTACAAAGCATGTGGCAGAATAATAATAATAATCTATACCTAATAATAAAGCACGGATTGAATCCGTCGGGTTCACCGTCACAATACGCTTTCACCCAGTCGTAATACGCTTTTACAATTCGTATGGACAAATTTTTTGCTTATACAAGGATTGTTTCGGCCAGGATTATATACAAGGAAAAAACGTTTCTTTTCCAACTTGGCCGTGACCCCTCGCAATATGGTCCATCAGTTGGAAGAGCGCCCCAGTTGGAATCGAACACAACATCCTTCGCCGCCTTCCCTGTCATCTCCCGTAAATATCGGCTCGTGACAAAGAGAGGAGAGGTGGGGGAGGGTGGATCCGTGGAGCGGAGGAGCAGCCAAATCGTGCGCGAGCTAGGCCGATCCCACGGGCGATTCATCCAGGTGGGTACGAGACAACGAGTCACGCCACGCCGAGGCCAACGACATCGAAGTCACTGAGGAAATTGCGTGCTCATGTGGCAATGGCAGGCAGTGCGTGTGCGGCGTTGCCAAGGTACGCGTAAGTGGAGCCAGTTAACACGTGCGGCTGCTGCGTCGATTTAGGCACGGCAGGCGGCGGATTGACGCCGCAGCCGGCCGGCCACTCACAATCGATGGAGAGGGTGGTGTGGCCGATGAGTGGGAGGCTGTGACCGTGGGGCGTGATGGAGGTGGGCTCGTGCGATCGGACATGGACGTCCTGGTCGAGCAGGTTGCTGCCCCCAGGCTGCTCATCGAACTCCAATTCCCTACCATTGTCAATCTCTAGATCTCTCCAATTCCCTATCATTGTCAATCTCTAGATCGAGCTCCGCCCGAACCCATCTATTCGTGCAAAACTGCGTTTCCTCTGGTGATCATCTGTTCCGCTCAGCGTTTCCTCTGGATCTGAGTGGAGAAGGCCTCGAGGAGGTTCATGGAACCATGAAAGTGTTCAGATGAGATTAGTTGAGAGAAAAGGAAAATTCCCCGTGCTGTTCCCCATGCTGTCATGCGTGAGTCAGATATGGGTAAGTTCGCTGATCCCCCGACTATCACAATATAGGCCATCACTATGCACAGCTGTGCCACCAAAATCAGATTTCATGTAGGTAAAAAGCATTCTTTCCTCTTTCCCATCTGATCTAGAAATGTGGTGCGTACGTATGGGTATGCTTTTGACTTTTTGCCCTGTGCATTGACTTGATAAAGTATAGAGCCCGATGAGCACTGCACTGATGACCAACGATGCGGTAATAGAAGAATTTAAATCCAAACTGAACCCCATAGTTGGAATTTTCAATAAGATATACCATCCCGATGCTCATGGTTTCTTCAGCATATATAGTCTCTACTATGTATTCTCTATGCAACCAAGTTAATTGTGCAAGAGCCATTAAATATATATTTATACTTGCATACAAAAAATTCCTTTTTAACTGTTGTTTGGTGATTGTGTCTCTCATAGCCAATTTCTAGAAGATTTGAACGTATGGTAACATTACACAAATATTCCAAGTTCCTTTTACTACTCTGGCTGCAGCAGACTATCCTCGCCTTTTGTAATTATAGAATTACTAAGTTCATGTTGACTAGGGACCAATTCCGGATGCTTGTAAATTGTTAGAATTTGATCGCTCTTCATTTTGTCCAGCATTTGTTGTGTCCTGTAGCTTTCATATAGCTTTCTGTCTATAAACTACATGCACTTAGCAGTAAATCATTTCTTTAGATTAATCTATCAATGTTGTATATACATTGTTGACATAAATTGATGCCCAGTCTTGTGGTTGACTTCCGGCAGAAAGACTCGTCCTAAATCCAAAATTCGTTGATGGACTTAGAGCAACCCGTTGTGACACAATCTTGGATGAAGTTACTTTTTTATTAAATTATGATTTTTGACAGCAGTATATAAATTATAAATATCTAATGTGAGCTATTCATGATTGCATAGGTTTCTATCAGTCATTATTAGTCTTCTCCACCATAAAAATATATTTCTCTTCTCGGTTATGTTGAGGTGAATGCAGCTGCTGGTCATACTTTATCAATATAGGCGGATGAAGCAAATTATGAACAAAATGAACCTGAAGATGGTTTCTCGGTATTAGAATCCGACTAACATTCTCTCTAAGAACGAAGGCAAATTGATTGTATGCCATTAACCCTTTCCTGTGAATATTCAGAATCATAAAAGATAATAGTCAGGTACATGTACGTCTGCTCGAACGCAATCACATTCCGGAACAGCGACTCACTGGAGCCGTTGAGCTCCAGTTGTGGGATCTTCAGCATGCCATAGGCGAAGCTTAAGTCTGGGAAGCTCATCACCATCTGTCTTCAATTTCACTGACCCGTGTTCCAGCTATTTTGTAGGTACAGGCGGACAGGCTTCATGTTCAGGAATTTGACACACATGGTGGAGATTTAATGGAGAGAGTCCATGACTAATTACTTTTTCTTAGGAACATCGTGATTAATTACCGACACATGTTACTGGCTACTGCATTCTATTAGTCATACATAGAGCCACGTTGAGAAATTTCTATTTCGAGGAAGAAGTAGGCACAAGTAGACTGCAAAACACAAAACAACGGGAGATGGCATGTTCAGCAGCGACAACACCATTGCTCTTCATGTCTTTAGTTCGATCTGTAGTTCTGTATTAATTCAGAATGATTATTCAAATTTTGTTACGTACCTCAAGTTAAAGTGAGAGTAAGGACTAAGGAGCACGAGTGGTCTTTTCATTTCCTTTCACAAATTAGTCACAAGTTAAATGCAGCGTGTGTGCATTTGCCGATCTTGCTGATGTTAATTTTGGCTTCACTGGCGTACAGAAATGTGTTCAAAGTGAACTACTCCCTTCATTCCCTTATTCAAGGCCACAAACTCAAATTACAGGTACCAAGGCAAAATTTAATGACTACTTTGCAAGTCCACTTTTCTTTTCGTTAAGCGAGATCATTAATATGCCCACATGCATGCAAGGAAGGAATTAGAAGGAAGTGACACTTTGTCATTATGACTACATGTATGCAAGTACTCCCTCCGGTCCTTTTTACTCTGCACATTGGATTTGCCGAAAGTCAAACTTTGCTAAGTTTGACCAAATTTATATTAGAAATTATTAGCATCTATAATATCTAATAAATATAATACGAAAATATATTCCGAGATGAATCTAATGATATTGGTGTTGTTACGTGAATGTCAATAATTTTTTGTATAAACTTGGTCAAAGTTGGATGAGATTGACTTCAGACAAACATAATATGCAGAGTAAAAAGGACCGGAGGGAGTATTAAAATACTCCCTCCGTCCGGAGATACTTGTCATAAAAATGAATAAAAGGGAATGTATCTAGATGTATTTTAGTTCTAATATATCCCCTTTTGTCCATTTTGATGACAAGTATTTTCGGACGGAGGGAGTAGTTGGTATTACGAGAAAACATCATTATTTTTTGCCTCAATTACAATTAGTGGCTTTATATAGATGCAAATTGTATTTTTCATAGTGGCCTTGTATAAGGGAATGGAGGGAGTATATACTTTCACAAATTAGTCACAAGTTAAATCTAAGGATTGTTCTATCATGTCTCAGAGAAATGTGTTCAAAGTGAATTCTTCTCAGGGCTATGACTTATTTACTAACTTATATAAGCCTTTCGGTTCATTGGTTCAATGGCTGTAACCCAGAAGCTTTATGAGATTTGCCAAGTTTCATCATCTAGAAGCTCATCGTCTCCTGAAGCTGTAAAAATGTTCATGTTGGGTAAAGTAAGAACAACATGGAGAATTGACAGTAACCAAACTAATTGCCTGATATGTGATCCACATCGTTCTCATTTGAATGCCCCCTTCAGGATATAAAATTCAATAATATTTTTTCCATAGCAACACACATGCAATGACGGTGCCATCGGCCGACCTGCTTGCCTCTACTAACACGGTGAGGGAGGATGCCCTAGATTGGATGCTTGCGCAGCTGGACCTCGGCAAGGACACGCCCCTCACACCGCCGCACACTCATGTTCTCCCATAGGCCGAATCAATGGGTAGTAGGAGGCCATGGGTCCATTGGGTTTGTCCCATTCCTTGAGGACCTTCTCGAGATTGCCATGCCCTACGGCCATGTGGACAGTCGGGCTTCATTACGGGGCTAGGATGGATCTCTGGTATGAAAAAAAGGGTTTCAACCATGACAGGGTTCTATCCCGTTGCAACGCACGGGCCATTTTCCTAGTAATAATAACGTATTAAAAGAGAAACCATTCTCTTTTGCGTGTATTAATAAAAGGAGAAAACATTTAAATCAAGCTTATGGCACATCTGGATGTACAATACTTATGGCACATCTAGATGCGCTTTAGCGAAACTGTATTATTAGTATTATTCGGATTCAATAATGCGGCGCACCGTCGGCAGTAATGGCCAGACGACGTGATCACCGGGGGAGAAATGGTCCCTGCATCAGCATGCATGTATATTCCTCTCCACTAAAACACAATCCGCTAGAGGGTACACGGCCGGACGCGTGTACCGCCGTACGAGCCGCGGAGGGCCGGCCGACGACCCGTCAAGCCACCGGGCCCCACGCGCTAGGCCCGCGGGCCACGCCGACGGACGGGCCACCCACGCCACGGCGATTTTTTTTTTCCCTTTTATTTAACTCCAACGAGCCAGCGCGCACCGGAGAAAAGACGCGTGGAGGAAAGCTAAAAGGAAAAGGGAAGGGAAAAAAAAGGAGGACAGCGACGGATCGATCGAGCGAAGCGAACAAAAGCAGAGCGAGGCGCCCCCCCCCACGGACCTCGCCGTCCCTCCATGCCCTAGCGCGCACCGCACCGCACGGCACGGCACACCGCGGCGCCCCCGCCCCCGCCCCGAGGTAACCTCCCCCTCCCCTACCCTCCGCCCCCGTCCGATCGAATCCCTGGCCTAGCCTTGCCGCGGGCTCTCCCCGATCCGCCCCCGGTCGGCCCGTCCGGTCCCGCCCCGTCGATCTGAGTTTCGCGGCGAACGGCGAGGCGCGCGTTCCCCGCGAGCGAGGAGAGGGTGGGATCGCGCCGACGTTCTCGGGGTTGGCGGCCTGCTAATCGCCGCCGTGGGGGTTGGGTTTCCTCCGCGATTCTGCTGGTTCGGCTTTGACTGCAGATCTGCGGGGGGTTCGGTAGGCGTTTTGCTCGTGCGGTGGGGACTGGGAATCGATCGATGCCGGATTTCGCACCATGCGGCGAATCTGTGCGTGCCCCCTGACGGGATCTGCCGGTGCCGCTGGATTCTCTTGTAAGGGCGCCTTCCCTTCAAGCCAGGCAGTGGTTGCACCTGTGTTTAATCGTTGCTAGGTTTCTTCCGAGCCCTCACTGAGCAGGAGTTGCTTCTGTAATTCTGCTTGCTGCGAGCCTTCCTGGCCTGGATTGTTTGTGCCAAGAGGTGTTGCGCGCCTTTATTATGTCATTGCATTACAGGGAAAATTACCCTTGCCTTTTATGGATGAATAGGGATATATATATGATGGAAGCGTCAATTATCCTTTAACGACTTTTTCTTACCCGCTGTACGCGCCACGTGCCGACATTTTTGACATCTTATACACGCAGGAGTACGATTAACTGCCACTATAACTGCGCACGTCTTAACAGATTTACGTCGCATTTATGCAGGTCTTCGGTTTGCTGCCCTCCAACACCGTGCTGTGGCATAGCCTCTTGATAGCATACCAAGTCAGGAGCTAATCATGGCCGATTCCATGGCCGATTCGATGGTGGCGAGCTTCTGGGGGCCGGTTACATCAACCAATGAGCTGTGCGAGGAGAACTACGCGCGCTCGTCATACATCGCAGAGTTCTACAATACTCTCTCCAATGCCCCGTGCATTCTTTTGGCGCTTATTGGGCTCGTGAATGCTCTCCGCCAGCGTTTCGAGAAGCGCTTCAGCGTCCTGCACATATCCAACATGATACTTTCCATTGGGAGTATCATCTTCCATGCAACCTTGCAACATGTGTAAGTTTTTTAGTTAACTGTGCTGGTTTTCTCGGTTGTTATTAATTGTAATCATGCAATTCTGGGAGTTAGCCCTTTAGCTCGTTGAATGTTGGTTCTTTCCTACTACGCGCATCTTGCATCTGCGCTCACAATGATTGGATGGGTTTTGGTTACGGCATTTTATCTCGTGTCGTAGAAACTAGGGTAATTTCCTCTTTCATTTCTTTACTAGTTACGGCTTTGCTTCAGAACATCAAAGTTAACCTGCATGCTCCTTACCATTTTGAGGGGAAAAAAAGACTCTACAACACCAGTTGTTAATTTGCTCAGAGGTGGTTTCTTGCTTCACCGTGACCATTTGCATTATCTTTTTGGCTGATTTTCTGTCTATGATGGTTACAGCTTAGTAAGTGAACGTGATGTAGTATTGGCGACAATAAATTATTGAAATACAGAGAACATTATTGATATTTTGTAGATCTGAGTTTGTTAGGTACTATCTCTCAGACACTACCCAGGACACACCTTTTACATATAACGACGCGAGCTTGCATTTGATTGAGAGTTTCTGATAACAGAAAATAAATGCACCTTGATGAACCTATATTTACAGCCAGTTGAATCATTTGCATAAGATATTTTACTAACATGAATTTCTGTTAAGTTTGTATTAGTACTATGATGATATATTGCGCCCTGCTATTGTGATTGTTATCTTGCCGTTATTGACCCGAACTTTTCTTTGATCTCGCTGTTGTGGATATTCAAAGAAGTGCATTTTACTTCCGATGTTTTTGCATGGAAATAGCTGACTATTGCTTACAACAGTGTTGTTATTATCCATTGCATAAAGCCAAAGCTATAAACAATACATTCTTTGTTACTTATTTGGAATAACTTCCGCACCCCAACAATGAGTGATTTATTTGGAATATTTCGAATTAAAAATCGGGCATGGTTGTACTTAGGCCCTGGCTGACCATCAACAACTGTTGCAGCTGTTCATTGCTAAAATGGTGTCTGCGTTAAATGGTTTTCTTATGTTTATGACAAAATTTCAGTAGTTACAGGCGCTAACTATTTGCCACTCCCGTTTGTCCTTGAAAAATGCATAGGGTAATCTAGCTGCCTTTTGGTTGGCAAATTGGTAAATTAGAAGTCTCCTTAATAAAGCAACTTGCATGTTTTGGTGGTCATATGATGCACATCATTAGTTACCACTTACCTCCTTAACAACTGACTGTGCTGCATGTACTTTGAATTATAAATACCATATCCATTACATCAAACACAATCAGTGAGTTGTTTCAAGTCCTATGTAGAGTGGATGCATTCCCGTAATTAAGACCATGATGTGCAAGTTAAAAATCATTCTCTTTCTTATTCTGTTGAGTAAAGGCTGTGCATTTGAGGCCTCATGGATCATCACAGGCATTTCTTGGCGTGCTTCTCAGTTTCAGCATGTCTAACTTCAGCCAAATTCTTCATATTATTTCTTTCAGTTTTGCTTTACTGTATGCAACATTTTGATTTGTGTTGGCCATATTTTGTTTTCCAGCTTACAGCAGAGTGACGAGACTCCAATGGTGTGGGAGATCCTCCTATATCTGTATGTCCTTTATTCACCAGACTGGCATTACAGGAGCACCATGCCTACTTTCCTTGTCCTATACGGTGCTGCATTTGCTGTAGTTCACTTCTTCGTGCGATTCCAAGTAGTATTCAAGTTGCACTACATTGGCCTCTGCCTTCTCTGCATCCCGCGGATGTACAAGTACTACATTCAGACGAAAGACCAGGCTGCCAAGAGGCTTGCGAAGCTGTGGGTTCTGACCATATTCCTGGCCACAGTTTGCTGGCTAGTTGACCGCATCTTCTGTAAGAAGCTCTCGCTCTGGTACATCAACCCGCAGGGGCACGCATGGTGGCATGTGCTCATGGGCTTCAACTCTTACTTTGCAAACACATTCTTGATGTTCTGCCGGGCTCAGCAGCGTGGGTGGGAGCCGCGCATCATCCACCTCTTCGGATTTTTGCCATATGTCAAGATTCAGAAATCCAGAAAGAGGGAGTAAAGTCGTCTGCCGGTCAGCGGTGTTTCTCCAGGACCAGAAGAAATCTAATGTCCACAAAGCGCGAAAAAAAAACAAGCGGTGGCATTTTTTGTAAATGGGCTTCCAAGTGATTACGGACTACAAATGAATGTCGTCAGTGATGTCTCAATTGATTTTGGTAACTTTTTAACTAACGCCCTGTTTTGTACCATACTTGATTTCAACCAGAGATTTAGCTGGAGTGTTCGTCCCTTACTTTGGATCTGCAGCAGTTTGTCTTTTTAATAGGACTTCCATATTTTATTCTTTGAATTTGACTTGAAATGGGGTTGAATTGTATTAGTTTAACTTACTGTTGGAGTGGTGATAGATTCATGTTCGTGGTAACAGTTGATTCTTTATTATCGTTAATCGATGCTATTTGTGAACTAGTGCCTGGAGGCTGGTGTGTATTACGTTTGATCTTTGTGCACCTGCTGATTGTGGAAGCATGCGTACGTTTCCTGGAGCGATTTTATTTTCCTAATTGTTCATTGAGCTTGCTCGCGCGAGCAAATGGGTAGCCATCAAGGTGCTGAAACTTGAAAACGAAGGCTGAAAGGCAGCCATTTCCTTACCATTGGTTTTCTCCTTGTTTTTCATGAATTAACAGGGCAATTCTTTTCTTGTTAATTAATCGATGGGGCAAAACTTTTGACTCCGTTTCAAAAAAAAATATTCTGCTCATCATGTCATCACCCTATACCATGCTTCTGGCCTGTGCACGTCATGCCTGTACTGGTTTTGTCTTGATGGAATGATGTAGACCCTGGAGTGCCAATGTCGAATCAATGCTTCAATCCTTGACTATGAGGCTGCCGACGATTTTTTGTTCAAAAAGACTACCTACCCAAAAAAATTGACAAAAAAGACCACCTTCAAATGAAATTGACGAAAGAGACCCCACCCCGCCGTGGCGGTAGGCGCGACAGCCGACGCGTGGATCGACTATGAGGCTGCCGACGATTTTTTGTTCAAAAAGACTACCTACCCAAAAAAATTGACAAAAAAGACCACCTTCAAATGAAATTGACAAAAGAGACCCCATCCCGCCGTGGCGGCAGGCGCGGCAGCCGACGCGTGGCACCTGCCGCCACGCCGGCAGGCGGCAGGTGCTGCCGCCACATGCCCAGGCGGCCACAGCCGCATAACAGCCAAGGGGCATCCAAAACGGAAATGGGGACTACATATGGTCCTTGCCGCCTAGTGATGTAGCGGCATGACTGTTTGCCCACGGTTTGCCCGCTGCTACATTCTGTTTGGCCTAAGTTTTGTTTCGTCTGAGGAATAATGCTACAAATTAGTATGCCTTTACTGTTGATTCCTAGACATTTCGTCTGTATATTATTTCATCTGCATTTCATTTCGTCTGACGAATAATGTCATAAATTCGTATGCCCCTGCTGTTGATTCCTAGGCATGAAGTACACTGTTTTTGCAAATAATAACCTCTCCCGCAGGCCTTGTCGTCGGCCTCCTCGCGCCAGGCGATTCACCCGACGGACCTTCACCACCGCGGGTCTCATTGTTGGCCTCCTCGCGTCGGGCGATTCAGCCGACAAATCTTTACCACCGCGGGTCTCATTGTTGGCCTCCTCGCGTCGGGTGAGTCACCCGGCGGACCTGCTCCACCATGAGCCTCATCGTCGGCCTCTTCCTCTTCGCACCGGCCTCGTCGCCTGGCAGACCTTCGCCGCCGCAGGCAGTGGCGGAGCCAGGAATTAAGTATTAGGGGGGCCAAATGACTCAAACTTCTGATAACAGGGGCCAAGTAGTACTAATACATGTATTTTTGTCTAGATATTTCACTGTTCATCTATTAACTAGTAGCAAATCACTAATCTTAGGGGGGGCCAGGGCCCTGCTGGTCCCCCCCCTGTCTCCGCCACTGGCCGCAGGCCTCATCGTCGGCCTCCTCGCGTCGACGTCATCGCCCGGCGGACATTCGTCGCCGCAGGCCTCATCGTCGGCCTCCTCGCGCCGACATCATTGTCCGGCGGATCTGCTCCGTCGCGGGCCTCATCGCCGGCCTCCACACCGGCCTCAACGCCCGTCTGCCTCCCCGCGTACCTTCACTACCGCATGCCTCATCGTTGGCCTCCTCGCGCAGTGGCGGAGCCAGGAATTAAGTATTAGGGGGGCCAAATGACTCAAACTTCTGATAACAGGGGCCAAGTAGTACTAATACATGTATTTTTGTCTAGATATTTCACTGTTCATCTATTAACTAGTAGCAAATCACTAATCTTAGGGGGGGCCAGGGCCCCTGCTGGTCCCCCCTGTCTCCGCCACTGTCCTCGCGCCGACATCATCGCCTGGCGGACCTGCTCCGTCGCCCGGGCGATGATGTCGACGCGAGGAGGCCACGATGAAGCCTGCGGCGGCGAAGATCTGTCAGGCGATGAGGCTGACGCGAGGAGGCCAACGATGAGGCCAGCGGCGGAGCAGGTCCACTGGGCGATGAGGCCGCCGCGAGGAGGTCGACGATGAGACCCGCGATGGTGAAGGTCCGCCGGGTGAATCACTCGGTGTGAGGAGGCCGACAATGAGTCCCGTGACGGAGGCTCGTATTATTATTTATAAATAAATGATTATTATTTACAAAAACAGTGTACTACGTGTTTGGGAAGCAATAATAGAATATACGAATCTATGACATTCATCAGACAAAACGAAACACAGACGAAACAAAACATAGCAGCATGCAAGCAGTGCATGCACATAGTGCTGCCGCCACGCCACTAGGCGGCAAGGTGCACATGCGGTCCGTTCCGTCTTGCCCACTGGATGGCTGTTATGTGGCTGCTGCCGCCTGCGCATGTGGCGGCAGGTGTTGCCGCCTGCCGGCGTGGCGGCAGGTGCCACGCGTCGGCTGCCGCGCCTGCCGCCACGGCTGGGGTGGTCTATTTTGTCAATTTTATTTGAAGGTGGTCTTTTTTGCTAATTTCGTTGGACATGTAGTCTTTTTTGACAAAAAATCGGCTGCCGACTAGGAAGGAGAGGAAGTCGACACAGTACTTAGTTTTGTGGAAAGGGATCGATGAAAAGGGGATTGTAAGGGCAACTCCAAATGGGAGTCACCAAAACATCAAATGTCTGAACGAGACATTTTTGCCATCCACCGGCAGTCATCAAATATCTGTAAACTACTCTGGACGTTTGAAATCCGACAAACAGCCCCTAAACTTGGAAGGGTTGGGGGAGTCCGGACACGCGAAATCAGCCTTAAACCCATCATAAATTCATTTTTAATCTTTCTTCTCTCTGCTCTCGGCTTTGGACAAGGGGGGCGGATATTGTTGGATGGCCGCACCCTCGTCACTGTCCGCGAACGCATCCGGGCATTTCAGGAGGTTCGTTTTGGTGGCTCCCGTTGGAGCAAAAGCACCAAACAATATATTCTACATCTAGAACCGCCTCACTGTCAAAAACCCGGTGCGATAATAAGAATCATATCGCGGCCACGCGTCCTCCGAATGCCGGCACGAATTCGAATCAAGATCCATGGTGAAAACGGGGATAAGATTCCACGATCTTCACACTGGCTAACCGGCGCATCATCCCACCCACAACTTGGCCGATAAAAATGCACCCACAACCGACTCCACCACGTGCCCACCCACACACTAGCCCTGAAATTCTCTCCATCTACCAGTCCAGAAACAGAACCCTGGCTGCATCGACCACCACTCACAACAAACTCAGGAGCACCTCAGATGAACCAAGATTCGACGGCGAAAACATAAACCGCGACGCGGATTCGGTAAAAAAATTCACATTATTATCATCATCCATGAACAATAGAGGAATCAACAACATCTACTGACCAAAAACAAGGCCATGGTGTGTGTAACCCTCTGACAAAAGATGCTGAAGGAAAACAAAATATCTGGGGACTTGGTAACCATTTATACCATCAGTACATCAAGTATCCATGTCACAGCAATAAACAAAATAAACAACATCCACCAAGGTAAAAAAGAAAAGGAAAGAATTCTGGCATGGCACATGAGCCTTCTTTCTTTTAATTTAATATGACAGGGTTAATTAACAGAATAGACAACTAAAATCTTTTTTGGCTGATGAACTGAAGCTGCCGGGGTGCGATTCTTTCTCTCTACCTCCGTTCGGCCCCGACCGAGGTGACTCCACTCTTTAATTTTAACCTACTGGAAATGGAAATGGAAACTCAATAGCTGTATATTGATTTACCTCCCAAAAATTAACGAAAACCAATCCCTCAATCACCGCCTTCAGCTATCCATCCATCCTTTTTCGCTTTGCTTGCTTGCTTGTTGACTGACCACCTCAATGAACAGAAAATCAAAAAAATACTTGCAATTCTTCTTTAGCTAACATAACAATGGTAACTTCTCCTCGCACCTCCCTGGCCTCGTTTGGTTGTTCCGTCTATGTTGCTAGACTACCAATCTGCTCGTCGAGCTGCATCTGCTCGAGCAGCGCTCCGATAACTGCGGCTTGGTCATGTCGGTTCAGCTGCGTGCTCGCACTAGAGCCTTCACCATTACTTACATTGGGATGCATTTGAGGTGAAGGTCTGACAGAGTTGTTGATGGATTCAGCTGTGGTGACCTGCTTCTCTGGTGGAGACTCCTTGACCAGTGTGTGCACCCAGGAGAGATCTGGGTCGTCGCCTCCTGATCTCAGCTCAAAGGAAGATGACCGGCGAAGCTTACCCAGTTCTTCACCGTTGACGCCCCAGTCCGGCGCCCCTGAAGGAGACCCCCACTTGGACCATGATGAGCTCAGAGGAGAGCCAACAGCAGCCGATGCTCTTGCAGCACTGGGCCCAAGATCGCGAGAACTGAGGCTCCTCATTGTCTGCTGGTGCTGTTGGTGCTGCTGCTGCTGTTGCTTCTCACGCTGGGCAAGGGCGGCAGCTAGGTGGGAGTTCATTGGCGACCCAGATTCAACGCAGCGGGGGGACATCCGGCCAGGGGAGGATATCCCAAGCGATGCTTGCAGAAGTGATGAGCGTGAGTGCAACTGCTGGCTGTCCACAGCCTTTGGTGAGAACCCTGTGTTGATTGGTGAAAGAAGTTGCTGCTGTTGCTGGAACTGATTAAGGATAGCAGCCTTCTGGGAAGGTGAAAACATAGCACCTTGATCGGCGTTATTGTACCTTGGGGATGAGACCATCTCAGCAGAAAAGAGATCATCCAGGTTTGAAGGGTTCAGACTCTTGGTCCGAGAACTGTGGTTCCCTCCTGCTGATGAACCAAGACGCGAGTAGCACAGATCGTTTATAAGCTGGGAATCAATATCCTGCATCGGGGAGTAGTCATCCATAGGCATATCCCTTGCATTAAGTGAGCTTCGGAGTCTGCTCGACTGAAGGCTGCTGCCCGGAAGGTGTAGCGTCGGAACATTTGGTTGCTGCCAGCCCAGAGAAGGGGGCATCCCATTGCCAGAAGGAGACCTTGGTGGGGTAAACGGGGACATGACTGCCGAGACCGATGACGGAGAACCAGGCATCAAGCCCATTGCTGCTGCCATCTCCATTGCAGCTGTTGCTGAGGCCCTAGGGGATGGCACTGCAGACCCAGTGGAGACATACAGCGGTCGGAGCTCATCGGTGGTGTGCGCAAAGAAACAGACGCGGCGATTGCAGCTGGTGCCATCCTTGCAAAGGCGAGTACGGTATTGCGCTGGGTGGAGCCAGCACTCAAACACCCCATGAGCATACTCACACATATCTCCACGCCGGCACACACCTTTTCTGAAGTCAGGGCATGGAACACAACTGTAGTGATACTTGCGCGGATCGCGGCGCCGAGCGTTCTCCCCAGGGTGCACAAAGGGGCACTCGGTCCAGTCATGCGAGTACGCCCGGGAGCACGGCCTGATCTTGAAGGAGTACATGCGGAACTCATCAGAAGCATAGATGCTGTTCTTGATATCTGGCAGGGATGGATCCACTGGGTATTCCTTCTTCTCTGAAGTCGCAACCCTCGGCAGGTCTGGGAACTTTGACAACATCATCACAGCAGCTGATGGAGACCGAGCGTCCTCGGCGGTGGGTGATGACACCGGCGACGAGGTCAGGTTTGTGGCCCTTGTCACCACCCGGAGCACGCCATGTCCAGACTTTGGGAGACCAAGCAGATCTTGGAGGGCGATCTTTGCATCAATCATCTTGGGCGGCACAGAGATCACATCAGCAGGACGGCACCCGGTCGCATCTGTGGCATCCGCGTCAGCCCCGGCCACCAGGAGCAGCCTGACGGCCTCGACGGCCGAGGACGAGCCACCAGAGGCCGCGCAGTGAAGGGCGGTGGTGCCGTCGGGGCCGCAGCGGCGGTTGACGTCGACGGAGGGGACGGACAGCAGCAGGCGGAGCGCGGCGAGGCTGCCGTAGGTGGCGGCGACCATGAGCGGGGTGCGCTGCTCGAGGGCCTTCCGGCGGCCGTACCAGAGGCCTGCCTCGTCCGCGGCGGCCGGGGGCGCGCGCTCCAGCGCGCGGCGCAGGCCGTCGGCGTCGTCGTCAGCGGCGAGCTCGAGGAGGCCGGCGAAGGCGTCGTCCGTGTCGACGGTGAGGTGCCTGGCCATCTCGGCGACCGCATTCTTCTTGGGCGTCGTGGCGGCCGCGGCGTCGGCGCCGGACGCCGCGGGGATCGGCGCGCCGTTCATCTCCTTGGCTCGTCGGATCGAAGCAACTGAAGCGAAAAAAACACCAGTCAAGAAGCCAGTCAAGCAAAGTCCGAAATAGCGCAACGAGATTGACCGGAAACCTGCCGAATCGGACGCGAAATACAACGGGAAAGGGAGGAAAAACCGAGGCTACAAAAATGGAAGCGCGGCGACCGAATCCACGGAAAGATCTTCGGGGAAGCAAAAACCAATCTTTGGGTAGATCAGGAGCTCGTCAAAGCTCGGGCCCTCGGCCGGAGCCGCCACCCGGCCGGCAGATCGGGGCGAGGGGGGGAGGGGGGGCGGGGCCTAACCTGTGCAGGGCAGCTTGCGGCGGCGCGGCGGACCATGTCAGCACGCCATGGGCGACGGCGCCGGCGCAAGAAAGATCCCGGAAATCTCCGCGGAGACCCGAATCTGGGACGAGCGAGCGGTGGTGGTGGTGGGGTGGAAGCGGCCGGCCGGCGCGGTGCTCCGAGGGCAAAGATTTGGGGCCGATCTATCTATCCCCTATCCGGTTCGCGATTGATGGGGGGAAGAAGAAGCGGAAGCATGGGGTGTGTGCGGGGAGGAGGAGAGAGAGGGCAGTAAAAAAGGGGAAAGTTGGGGAGAGAGAAAGGGAGTGGGGTGTGGCTATCGGAGTTCTCGCGGCGACACACACACCCTCTCTCTCTCCCCCCTCCCTTCTCCCGGTCTCCTCTGGACGTGCATCAAACGGGATGATTTGGTTGTGGACTTGTGGTAGTGTGAGTGTGCACAAGTGATAGTCGTTTGGTTTAGCAAATTTGCATGATTGCATGAGAATTTAGAGGGCGTCGATCGACGGGCAGTGTAGCCGGCGGCCGAGGCGGAGACGGGGATGCCGCTCCCGGCACACGGTGTCGCAGGTGGAGAGGAGCCGGAAATTGGACGATTCAATATGCGGGGAGGTCATTGGCGACGAGGGTCATGGTGGGTATGGGGG
>LR738712.1:16992734-17006904 GCA_902687465.1 Secale cereale
GGGGGGGGGGCAAATGGCGGTTCAGTCGACATCGGGGAAGGAGTGAGGAGGGGTTTTGGTTGGGGACTGCGAGGAAGGAGATGAACAGTGGGGCTGCTGGATTAACATCTAACGGTTCCGACACGATTGGCTGATATCGGAAAAATATCAATCGATTGATTTGGGTGGTCCCGGAAAGATACATTTAGAAATGTCATGAGCAAAGTCGGGCATGGTACGAAAGAAAATCATCATCATTCCATGTGCTTTTTAGGTGGAGGATTTTGTTTTCCATAAATGTTGGTAGGCAGTTCACAGACGATATTTCGTGTCTTCATTAGGCTTAATCGACTAGAAATAGCTGCATTTAGAGTTAGGCACGTATCCCGCCAACGAAACACATATCATGTCTTAGTTAACACATCAATTGCAGTTATTTATGATTTGGTTTGTGCGGCTCTGTGTTAAGCTTATTGCTCATTTTGAAAATACGACTTTGGGCAACTCTGACATAAGTACTTGGTAACATAACATAGGGGCAATATATGGCACGCAGGCATGACCCTATGCAACACAATGATGTGTATGCCTACCTGCCACAATTTGACAGCTCTATAGTATGTCGTATGCCTGAAGGCGCAAATCAAAACAAACTCGCAATAGCTTTCTCCGTGACATGATTGCAGCAACAATCTCACATACAACATTCTCGCTCTTCTTATAAATATACACTTACTTATGCTAACATGTTGTGTTTAATATTTTTTTTGAAGAGCTGTTGTGTTTTGGTATTAGTGGTTAGGTTAGATATAAGAAAGGCAACAACCCAAATAAGAACACAAGCAACCAAGAAGAACCTACTAATCCTTTAGAATAGCAAATTTTTTTTGTTATGTCTCTCCGCGATCTCGTTACTGAAAAAAACTTGCGAAAATACTTGTCATCAAAATGGACAAGAAGAAATGTATCTAAAAACTAAAATACATCTAGATACATCCCCTTTTATTCATTTTGATGACAAGTATTTTCGGACGAAGGGAGTACGATGTTTCTATTGCGAGGCTCACATTGCATCGTTGGCACGTGCTCGCTCCGCCCCCGAAATGTGAGATCGTTTTTTGACGCTATGGTTGGAGGCTGTACGACTGTGGTGGCACGAGGTAGGCCTTCTTTAATTCAAAAAATGGTTTCGTAGGACTGGGATGGTTGAAATACTTACGGTAGTACTTCCTCCGTCCCAAAATACTTGTCATCAAAATGGATAAAAATAAATGTATCTAAAACTAACATACATCTAGATACATCCCCTTTTATTTATTTTGATGACAAGTATTTCTGGACGGAGGGAGTACTTTTTTTCTTTCTATATGCGTATGGATTTTTATATAATGTGAGAGTAGGATTACAGTTTTCAGCAGGCTCGAGTTACGTTCTGTAGAACCAGTTTGAGACTGGGAAAGATGCCGATGGGATTGACGGACGGAGGCTTTTCCTCTGCTCCAGCTGGGCCTCGCGTATGGCCGTGTGGCCACTGGCCAGTCGGCACGGCCGCACGGGGCAACCCCCACGTTTCCATAACCGGCGCCCCACGACGGCCACCCGCCCCACGTACGGCACGGCAGCCCGAGTGCGGTGCGGCGCGGGGCGTCCCTGTCTGTCTGTGTGTCGCGCCTTCTCGGAACTCACGTCGGCCACGGCCACGTCCACGTCCACTACCCCTTTGTCCGCACCGCACCGGACACCCTCCCTCGTCGGCTTGCGCTGCAAACGCGACGCTTTTTCCACCGGACGTCCACGTCCGGACGACCCTGGGTGGCTGGGCGTGACGTCGCGCCGGGGGCGAGTGACTGGCTCGGTTGGTGCGTGGCGGTGGCGGCACCCGATGACAAGCAGGAGCCGAGACCGAGCGAGCGTTGCGGACCGACGCGCGCCGCACCCCGGCGGCCGGTGGCGAGGTCTCCGCCGCGGCACGGGACGCACCGTAGTTGCTTGTAGTCCTCTCCACCTGCGCCGGTGCACACTCCGCTCTTGCGGTCTCGGCCACTCCGCGTGACAGTGCGGGGGGCATTCCGGCCGGGCTCCCAAACCTCCTCGTTACATCCGGCCGAACGGTGTGGTCACTGATCGGTTAAAATATCGATAAAAAAATGAATGATGTGCCCGGACTGATCGACACCCCTCATATCTAACCCGGATCTAAGGTGGATATGAAGCGGCCTGGGCACGTCCACCATGTCGGACCGACGTTTGGGTTTCTCACGGAAATACCCGAAAACCCAAGGGTCTGACGGATGAAGGGTGGGGGTTGTGAACGCCACGTGGCCGCTTTGGCTCGCTACCCGAGGACCAAAGCCCGGCTATTTAAGTCGGACGGCGACCTCCAGTCCTAGCCCCATCCACTTCCCTCCCTCTCCGCGTCGCCAGCCCAAGACGTATCCACTTCCCTCCCTCTTCACCCGCCGCCCATCCAGGGCCATGGCTCGACAAAAGGTGGCCACCTACGTTTTGCTCACGCAGGAGCGACGCCTCCAGCCGATCGATGAGATTCAAGCTAGGCACGAAGACCGAATCAAGGAGGACCCCAACCCATGAAGCGGGCGGATCAGGAGGAAGAGGACATGGAGGACGCCATGGCGGATTTTGAGGTGGCCCGAGCACAGGGGGCGGTCATCTTGGAGTCCATCCAATCGGAGGCCGCGATGGAGGCCAAATGACGCTTCCTCCGCTAACGGAGGGCAGAGATCGATGAAATCTTCACCTCTAGTGAGTCGGGCGATGAGTCGGAGTTGCCGCTGGCGGCCATCTACTCGGAGCATGGTACAGAGATCATGGGCATCTCCGACGACGAGTAGTGTAGGGTACAGAGGATATCTACGTAGTACATTGATTTTTATTTTGCATGGTTTGTATGGATTTGAGGTATTGATGACCGACAAATAAAGAGGATCACAACAGTCTTCGAAGGTAGTATTTCACTCAAATTTATTGTTTCGAAAGAAGGGAGCCAAAGAATATTGTAACAGTAGTAACTTTAGCAGAGAAAATAGCAGAAAAAACGTAGACATGAAGTAGCATTGGGGTGTTCATATGAGGTTCAATATGCAATAGTCATAACCTAGAGTGCTACAAACTAACTCCAATTCACCAATTATATGTAGACATGTGTTCCGTACATAGTCATACGTGCTTGCAATAAGAACTTGCATAATATCTTCCGTCCTACCCTCCTGAAAGAACAGGAGGTGCCCCCCATGTTTGGTTTTAATAATTGATGACAATCTCTATGGACTAATGGTTGCCTTGAGTTATATTTGAAGGGCTTGTCCATATGATTTTCTTGAAGTCCATTTGTTGGTTCCAACGATTGGTCATTGACAAGACATGATACAAGGTTGATCAAGACTAAGTCAAGGGTGAATTAAGTTGATCAACACACAAAGCGTATGATGACCCACAACCGTAAGGAATCTATTGCAGCGTTTTCGATAAGTAAGAGTGTCGAACCCAACGAGGAGCAGAAGGTATTGATAAGCGATTCTGAGCAAGAATTTACTGCAAGCACTGAAAGATAACTTTTAGGGGTTTTCTCGGTATAAGCAACAGGAAAGTAAAAGCAAGTAATGTAAAAGGTACTGAGAGTAACAAGTGGCCCAATCCTTTCTTAGCAAAGGAGAGGCCTAGCAACTGAACTTATAAAGACTAAAGCGTTCCTGAGGACACACGGGAGAGGTAGTCATGTGCTTTCACCATATTCCGTATCGATACTATGTTATGTGTTGATAAGTATTGAGTGGGTGGATCTATGCTAGTGCACTCTCTAGACTAAGATGAATGCACTCTTATGATTAAACACCTTGCAAGCATCCGCAAATACAAGATAGAATTTAAGGAAAAAGCCTAACCATAGCAATACGATCGAGGATCCATTATTCCCTTATGCAAAAGCGTGCGAACTGGGGTTCAGGTTTCTGTCACTCCGGCAACCCACCATAAGCATTCTTTATACACAATGTATTCTCCTAGGTCCTTAATAAGGCGAAGTGTTGGGTGTTCGACTCACACAACACCACTAGTAGAATGACAACACAACTTAAGTATCAAACAACACATATTGCTTCAACAGCATATGACTACTAACAACAAGACTTTCCCCATGTCCTCAAGAACTAAGGTAACTACTCACGAGACATAAAAGAGATCATGATCAGTGGGGATAAATATGTGATAAACAATCTGGACATAATAATATTTCTTCAACAAAACTCAATAGCATTCACCACAAAGTAGTAATCAACACCGATGGAGTAGAGAGGATAGGTAGTACGAGTTACAACACGAGTTGCGATTGTAAGATGAGATTTGGATGAAGATGGAGATGGTGCTGGTGTTGGGGATGATGTTGATGATGATCTCGATGATGCCCGTGACGATGGTGATGACGATGGCGACGATCTCCCCTTTCGGGAGGTGATCTCCCCGACGGAATCTGCCCGCCGGAGATGCCCTTTTCTTCTCTGTAGGTTTCCGCCTCGGAGCGGCGGCGGAACTCCGTAAAAAGTCTTCTTTTTAGGGTTTTCGGAGAACGGAGAGTATATAGGCAAAAGGGGGCATACGGAGGTGGGCCAAGGGCTCCAGGCGCCCCCCCGCGCGCGGCCAGGGGGGCGCGCCCCCAGGGCGCCTGGGCACCCTGTGGCCCCCCTCTGGCTCCCCTTTTTGCGTGTCTTCGTGATTCATCTGAAAAATATCTCCCGTCAATTTTCAGGTAATTTGGAGGTATTCTTCTTCAGCAACTCAGCGTCCACTTTTTACTTCTGAATCCTGCGTCTGCTGTTCCGGCATCGGAGAGTTTGCAAACTGTGTAAAATAGACCAAAACAACATAAGAACATCACCATAACGTGAAATATATCAATGAATAAGGATAAATTATGATACAAAATAGTGATGCATTTTGGACGTATCAACACCCCCAAGCTTAGACCTCGCTTGTCCCCAAGCGAATATGAACTCGGTAAACCTGTCCACAAGTTTAGAGAGTGAAGTGTCGATAAATAGAATACGGACAAGAAGCATCATAGTTTCTTTACCAACTCAAATATCCTCAACAGCAATCTTCAACTCATAAGGCCCTTATGAAAGAGTGATAACACTTATATTCGAAAATAGGGCTAAGGAAACTCATTATATCATGGCAAACATGTCCTTTGGTCAAAGAACAACAATAGATTTAACTTTTGCTCTTATATTTGATGAGATCAATTGAAGCTTTTTGAAAATAACATGTTAATAGGCAAGAAGTGAAAGTGTTAACACAAAGGAAGATGTTTGCCTTAGCTGGGCATGACAAACAACTTACTTATCGAATGATAATGTCAACAAGGATATGATATGACAAATCTTAATGCATCTTTATATGAATGAATCCTTATCAACATCAAACGTCTGCTCTCTTTGAGAAATAGAAGGAAGTAGAAGTAACTGACTCAACTTAAAATTAAAAGATAGGCCCTGCTCTAGGGTAGTAGGGAAAACTCATGTGCTATCCTCAAATCAAACAGAATGAAAACAAGTTTTTAGGGGTGCATGATTTGTCAACGAATGCTAATAGATAACTCAATTGCTTTTTGAGCTGGACAAGTTTCGAGGAACGGCTCCCGCACGAGGACGATAACATCCTCTTATTCTCCTTTGTTTATCACTGCCAAAGTTTTCTGATTTCTCATGAACAAAGCGTGAAGGAGGGTTTGTTTGTTATATTATTTTTAAGCCGGGCGCACTCCTTGCCAGTTCCTTCTCGTATTATGGGTTTGCACATTAGACATGCAATCCCGGGGTGAAGCTTGTCCAATTCAAAAAGACTATGAATTAGCTATTACTTCCTCATGAGCTAAAACAGAGGCACAAAATAAAAGATTTTGAACATTTAAGGATAACACATAAATTATATACTTTTAGGAGGTGGTAGTGGAACACCACGAGTAGGTAGGTATGGTGGACTCATATGGAAGGTATTGGCTTAAGGGTATGGATGCACAAGCAGAATTCTGCTTAGTATAGAGTTAGGCTAGCAAAGGTTTTGAGAGAACAGACAATTGATGATGACTAAGATGCAAAGCAATATAAAGCATGAACAGTGAAATAAGCATAACACATAAAGTTGTCTTCCTTGTCAGCATAACACTTCAAGCATAATAACATAAAGTTTTGGCTATGTTGATAATTTAAGAAAATCATGCTTGTTGTTATGACCAAAGCTATGTTTGCCAAGATTAAATAAAGTTTCATAGCCATACCTGACATAAGGTCAATACTCCCCATAAGAATCATCATATAAGGTCGATTGCGTCAAGAGAATACCGAGTGCAGCAAAAGGAACCAATAAACTTCTCATTAATATTCCATCATGGACGACTCCACACTCACGGATACAATTCTTCACCGAAGGAGTGATAGACCTCAATGCACACACCTATCTCATATAATAACCTCCCTAGACATTATACGACTCTACTTGACTCTAAAAGACAAAATGTAAAGATAAAGATACCGGGCACTCCCCCAAGCTTGGAACAAGCCAAGGGAATGCCATTACCCCAGGAGATTTCACTCATCATCCTTGTTGGCGTTGATCAAGTAGTCCTTGGCGAAACGCTTCCATGGAAGGGGTTCTCCAGTCTCATATGAGAAGCTCGTCTCCTGAATTCTGCATTCAGCACCCAAACCCATGCGCAGAAACCTTAGTTCATACTCACAGTTCTGGTTATGTAGATCATTAGTTTGCCCTTGGAGCTCTATAATTCTTTCTTCAGACGCGGTGATTCTTTCCCACATCTCCTTCATCTCCTTCAGGAAGTAGTTCTTCAGCTCGTTGGTGATGTCAAAGTTAGCTTCGACACCACGCTCGATCATCTTCTTGTACTCGAAGACTTCTTGTTCCACTTCTTCCAGCCTGGCCTGGATGCTCCCCTCCTTGATAGGTCCCTTCAGATCTTCTTGATGAAGGACGCCGTCCTTCATCTGAACAACCTGAGGGTGCTTCTTCACCTCAGCGAGGTAAGGGTTGATGACGTTGACGACGAACTTGTCCTTGGGGGAACTTGGAGAAGCCATGGCACCTAAATTCAGCTGAAAGATTCCCTGGCAGAAACAGACCAAAGAGAAAACACGCGAAATCGCAAGATACGTTGCCGGAACAATCCGGGAAATATATAGGAAAAAATTATGCACATAAAGGAAGGTAACGGACCAAAGCGGGGTCGGAGGCGGACTCCCGGGTGTCCAGGCGCCCTGGCGGCGCGGCCAGGAGGTGGGGCGCGCCAGGGGGGCGCCTGGACCCCCTGGAGCTCGTCTCCGACTCCACTTCGGCTCAGAATTTTACTAATTTTGCAAAAACTCGTAATACGGAACTTTTATAATGGTTTGCGGTGTTTCCTTACCGTACTACATACCTTTCTTTATTCTGCTTCTGCTAGCATCTGAAACAGGACTGCAACATGTTCTTCGTGAGTTGTTGTGTATATTATATTCACATCAACATTGACAGGGTCTCCTGCTATGTAATGTTTGAGTCTTTGCCCATTCACAACTTGAGGTTTGGTGCCTTCAAAATTGTTAATCTTAATTGCACCAGACCGATAAACTTCTTCAATATGAAATGGTCCTTCCCACCTGGAAAGTAGTTTACCTGGAGAAAACCTGAAACGGGATCTAAACAACAAAACTTTATCGCCAACATTAAATTCACGTTTCAGAATCTTCCTATCATGCCACTTTTTTACCTTTTCCTTGAACATTTTAGCGCTCTCGTAAGCTTCACTTCTCCATTCATCTAGAGAAGTCAAGTTCATGAGACGCTTCTCACCAGCTAGTTTTGGGTCAGCGTTAAGCTCTCTAACAGCCCAGAAAGCTTTGTGCTCTAACTCTAATGGCAAATGGCAAGCCTTGCCATACACCATCTTATAGGGAGACATGCCCATGGGGTTTTTGTAAGCAGTTCTATATGCCCACAAAGCATCTCCTAATTTGTTTGACCAATCCTTCCTATTTATGTTTACTGTTTTCTGCAAGATCAACTTAATCTCTCTAATGGTGAGCTCAACTTGCCCACTAGTTTGAGGATGATATGGTGAAGCAATTCGATTAACATCGTATTTGGCCAAAGCTTTTCTAAAAGCTCCGTGCGTGAAGTGTGATCCCCCATCAGTCATGAGATACCTTGGTACACCAAACCTAGGAAATATTACATCTTTAAGCATTTTCAAAGATGTCTTGTGATCAGCACTTTCAGTGGGGATTGCTTCAACCCACTTGGTCACATAATCAACAGCTGCTAAAATGTGAGTGTACTTGTGCGAAGAAGGAAAAGGGCCCATAAAATCAAAACCCCAACAATCGAAAGGTTCAATCACTAGTGAGTAATTCATAGGCATCTCATTCCTTCTACTAATGTTACCAACTCTCTGACATTTATCACAGGCTAAAACATAATTTCTAGCATCTTTAAAGAGAGTAGGCCAATAAAAACCTGATTGAAGAACCTTATGTGCAGTCCTCTCACCGGCATGATGTCCTCCATAGGGACTATCATGACACCGTCTGAGAATGTCTTTCTGCTCATGTTCCGGAATGCATCTTCTCACGATCCCGTCGGGACCTTCTTTGAAAAGATGTGGGTCATCCCAAAAGTAGTGCCTCAAATCATGAATTGCTGAAATGTTAGACCTGGAGGCAAATACTTTGCAACAATAAAATTAGCATAATCTGCATACCAAGGATCGGAAAGAGATTGTACTTTTACAACGGCAAGTTGCTCGTCTGGAAAACTATCGTTAACTGGAATGGGGTCGTGCGGTATATCTTCCATCCTTGAAAGATTGTCCGCCACCGGATTGTCTTCCCTTTTCCTATCAACAATCTGCAAATCAAATTCTTGAAGAAGGAGTACCCATCTGATAAGCCTTGGCTTGGCATCCTTCTTTGTCATAAGATACTTAATGACATCATGATCAGTATGAATAATAACTTTGGAATCAACAATATACTGCCTAAACTTATCACAAGCAAAAACTACAGCTAAGAATTCCTTCTCAGTAGTAGCATAATTTCTTTGGGCACTATCAAGGGTTTTACTAGCATAATGTATAACATTCAATTTCTTATCAACTCTTTGTCCTAAAACAGCTCCAACAGCAAAATCATTTGCATCACACATAATCTCAAAAGGTAAATTCCAGTCAGGTGGTTGTACTATAGGAGCTGTTATTAAAGCTTTCTTAAGGACTTCAAAAGCTTCCTTACAATTTTCATCAAATACAAAAGGAACATCCTTCTGGAGAAGATTAGTGAGGGGTCTCGAGGTTTTAGAAAAGTCCTTAATAAATCTTCTATAAAAACCTGCATGACCGAGGAAACTGCGAATACCTTTGATGTCCCTTGGATAGAGCATCCTCTCAATAGCTTCGATCTTAGCCTTGTCCACTTCAATCCCCCTTTCGGAAATCTTGTGACCAAGAACAATTCCTTCATTAACCATAAAGTGGCACTTTTCCCAGTTGAGTACCAAATTTGTCTCCTCGCGTCTCTGCAAAACTTTATTAAGGTTGTGAAGACAATGGTCAAAAGAAGTTCCATAGACGGAGAAATCGTCCATGAAGACTTCCATAAGATCCCCGCAGAAACCATGAAAGATAGCAGACATACACCTTTGAAAAGTAGCAGGGGCATTACATAAACCAAAAGGCATACACCTGTAAGCATAAGTACCAAAGGGACAAGTAAAAGTGGTCTTCTCTTGATCGACAATGTTAACATGAATTTGAGAGAAGCCAGAATAACCATCGAGATAACAAAAGTGGGTATTTTTGGATAACCTTTCAAGCATTTGGTCGATGAACGGCAACGGATAGTGATCCTTCCTGGTTGCCTTGTTCAACTTCCTGTAATCAATACACATTCTATATCCAATAATAATTCTCTGAGGTATTAATTCATTTTTATCATTAGGAACCACAGTTGTACCTCCTTTCTTAGGAACACAATGTACCGGACTTACCCACTTACTATCAGCTATAGGGTAGATAATACCTGCGGCTAGAAGCTTGAGAATCTCAGTTCTCACGACATCCATCATCTTTGGGTTCAACCGTCGTTGATGATCAACAACTGGTTTAGCATCAGGCTCAAGGTTGATAGTATGTTGACAGATAGATGGACTAATCCCCTTAAGGTCATCAAGGGTGTAGCCAATTGCGCCTCGGTGTTTACGAAGTACTTCCAATAATCGCTCCTCTTCATATCCTGAAAGGTTAGAATTGATAATAACAGGATATACTTTCTTTTCATCTAAATAAGCATATTTGAGCGTATCGGGAAGAGATTTAAGATCGAACACCGGGTCTTCTTTCGGTTTTGATAAAATTCCCAAAGGTTCAACCGGAAGGTTGTGCTTCAGGATAGCAGGCTGCCTCAAGAATATTTCATCTAGTTCATTTCTTTCCTGCATATGCAAATCATTCTCGTGGTCCTCCATGTATTGCTGCAAAGGATCATTAGGGGGAATAGCAATAGAGGCAATACTTTCAATAATTTTATCATCACTAGGTAAATCAGTACCACGAGGCTGCTTAGAGAACTTAGAAAAAATAAATTCATATGGCTCACCATCGAATTCAACAGAAACTTTACCTTTCTTGCAATCTATTATAGCTCCACAAGTTCTAAGAAAAGGTCTACCAAAAATAATTGGACAAAAATTGTCCCTCTCTGAACCAAGTACTAGAAAGTCGGTAGGGTATTTTACCTTTCCACATAGGACTTCAACGTCCCTCACAATTCCGATAGGAGAGATAGTTGTTCTATTTGCAAGATGAATAGTAACATCAACTTCTTCAAGTTCACAAGGGGAAATCTCACCGATGATCTCTTCATAAAGTGAATAGGGGATAGCACTTGCACTCGATCCCAAATCGCATAGCCCATAATAATTGTGATCTCCTATTTTAACAGATACCACTGGAGTACCTGAAATTGGGCCTTTATTTTTGGCTGTGACAAGGTTAGTGGAAACAGCACAAAAATTTATATTGGAATCCAAAACATCATTAGTAGCAAGGTCTTTAATCAATGCAACTTGAGGATCGACCCTGATCTGGTCCTCAGGCTCATCAACTCTTCTCTCACTTTTATTTATTATGCCTGTCACAAGAGAGTGCTCCCTTATCCTCGTGGGAAAAGGAGGCTTTTCATATATAACTGCAGGCAAAATAGGGTCAGCAACATAAATATCAATAGGTGGTTCTTTAAAATGTTCGTGGTGCTGGTCTCTCTTCTTTTTAAAAGAATCAACGTGAGAGGCAAAATTCTTACACAAATCAATCACTAGATGGGAATCAAGACCAATCTTAGAGCAAAAAGTATTGAAGTAATCAGTTTCCACATAGCTCTCAATATAATCATGTTCATAATTTATAGCGGGTTCAATACCTTTATCAATTTCCCAATCTTCGGTATTCCTCTGGATTCTTTCAAGGAGATCACACCTTTCTTCAACACTCTTCTTCTGAAACACCCCACTAGAGGAGGCATCCAGCATCTCCTTATCCTGACGAGAAAGCCTGGCATAAAAATTTGTAAGTATAATTTCCTTGGGAAGCTTATGAATTGGGCATTTGAGCATTAGGGACTTCAATCTCCCCCAAGCTTGAGCAATGCTTTCTCCGTCACGAGACCTAAAGATATATATATAATTCCTGTCTCGATGAATTTCATGAAGATGATAAAACTTAGTATAAAAGAGAGACATAAGCTCCTGCCAGTCCAGCAAGTGTGAGTTATCGAGAAGCCCATACCAATCTGAAGCTTTATCTATAAGTGATACGACAAACAATTTCCTCATGACAAACTCCCTCGATACACCTGCAAGCTTAAATAATGAACATAATTGTGACAGATATAGCAAGTGTTCACGGGGATGTCTGTCTCCTGCGTAACGATTAGCCAAAACATAATCGATAATACCAGCTGGTATTTTATAAGGCACAATTTCAGTAGGGGGAGGATCAACCACCACAGGTGTGGGGCGTCTTCCCGCAAGCAACGATCCAATAATAGGGTTGTCCATAAGGACAAGGAGCAGCAAATAGCAAAAATAAAAACAGAATTATAAAAAACTTTCTTACCAGTTTCACTTTACCAATAGCGCTACGCTCCCCGGCAACGACGCCAGAAAACGGTACTTGATGACCCACAACCGTAAGGGATCTATTGCAGCGTTTTCGATAAGTAAGAGTGTCGAACCCAACGAGGAGCAGAAGGTATTGATAAGCGATTCTGAGCAAGGATTTACTGCAAGCACTGAAAGACAACTTTTAGGGGTTTTCTCGGTATAAGCAACAGGAAAGTAAAAGCAAGTAATGTAAAAGGTATTGAGAGTAACAAGTGGCCCAATCCTTTCTTAGCAAAGGAGAGGCCTAGCACCTGAACTTATAAAGACTAAAGCGTTCCTGTGGACACACGGGAGAGGTAGTCATGTGCTTTCACCATATTCCATATCGATACTATGTTATGTGTTGATAAGTGTTGAGTGGGTGGATCTATGCTAGTGCACTCTCTAGACTAAGATGAATGCACTCTTATGATTAAACACCTTGCAAGCATCCGCAAATACAAGATAGAATTTAAGGCAAAAGCCTAACCATAGCAATACGATCGAGGATCCATTATTCCCTTATGCAAAAGCGTGCGAACTGGGGTTCAGGTTTCTGTCACTCCAGCAACCCACCATAAGCATTCTTTGTACACAATGTATTCTCCTAGGTCCTTAATAAGGCGAAGTGTTGGGTGTTCGACTCACACAACACCACTAGTAGAATGACAACACAACTTAAGTATCAAACAACACATATTACTTCAACAACATATGACTACTAACAACAAGACTTTCCCCATGTCCTCAAGAACTAAGGTAACTACTCACGAGACATAAAAGAGATCATGATCAGTGGGGATAAATATGTGATAAACAATCTGGACATAATAATATTTCTCCAACAAAACTCAATAGCATTCACCACAAAGTAGTAATCAACACCGATGGAGTAGAGAGGATAGGTAGTACGAGTTACAACACGAGTTGCGATTGTAAGATGAGATTTGGATGAAGATGGAGATGGTGCTGGTGTTGGGGATGATGTTGATGATGATCTCGATGATGCCCGTGACGATGGTGATGACGACGGCGACGATCTCCCCTTCCGGGAGGTGATCTCCCCGGCGGAATCTGCCCGCCGGAGATGCCCTTTTCTTCTCTGTAGGTTTCCGCCTCGGAGCGGCGGCGGAACTCCGTAAAAAGTCTTCTTTTTAGGGTTTTCGGAGAACGGAGAGTATATAGGCAAAAGGGGGCATCCGGAGGTGGGCCAGGGGCTCCAGGCGCCCCCCCGGCGCGGCCAGGGGGGGGCACCCCCAGGGCGCCTGGGCACCCTGTGGCCCCCCTCTGGCTCCCCTTTTGCGTGTCTTCGTGATTCATCTGAAAAATATCTCCCGTCAATTTTCAGGTAATTTGGAGGTATTCTTCTTCAGCAACTCAGCGTCCACTTTTTACTGCTGAGTCCTGCGTCTGCTGTTCCGGCATCGGAGAGTTTGCAAAATGTGTAAAATAGACCAAAACAACATAAGAACATCACCGTAATGTGAAATATATCAATGAATAAGGATAAATTATGATACAAAATAGTGATGCATTTTGGACGTATCAGTGTACAAGATGTATCGAGAGGGATCATGTGATCCCATGGTATGGTAAGCATTGTCCATTATGCTTTGTGTACTAACCCATGGTATACGTGAGAGTTCTATGTGGGGTTAGGTTGCGGTGTGCAAGTTCAAGTGAAGCATCACAAAGTGATCACGTCCTTGAAGCCTGCCATCCATTGTGGTGACAATGAACTTGTGAAAATGTGCCGAAGATTAGCTCACCCATACTGAAGTATGGGGGAGCAATCAACTAGTCTTCATCAAGCCAGTGCTATCAAGAAAGATGGTCCAACTTGTGGAGGTCAAGATCGCCATCATCTTGCTCAAGCGGGCTTTGCGCAAGGCAAATGGTTGCCCTTTATAGGTTTTCTATTTTTATCGGTCTCATGGTGGTAGTTTGGAGACCGGGTTATATGATCGATTATCATACTATCAAGGGGGGG
>LR738712.1:17007026-17052799 GCA_902687465.1 Secale cereale
GGGGGGGGGCTCTCAAGTGAGTAGCTTGATCGTATCGTTCGTAGAGAGCTCAAACCAATGCGTCCTTGCATCATCTTTCTTGGTTCTTGTTTGAGTTTTCTCCTTGTGAGTTTTGGAGCTTATGGTCATCTTCATGACAAGCTCGAGTTCATCGAAAACGGAGTCCACATGCATCTTCTATGATATTTTCGATGTTGGGATTTTTGCCGGTTCTTCATTCATAGGGGTTTCACATCTCTATATCATTGACATTTTTCACTGCCTCTTCCTACTATAACCGATTGTTGTTTGGATAGTACGTGTCGTCTTCTATCCAACAAGCTTGTATTTGCTGAATTCAGAGCTCTTTTGCAGAAGTTACGTCATTCTTGGTTTTCTTGCTTCCATCTGTTTGCTTGGGCTATCTTGCAACTCTCTAGTGATACTACCGCGCCAGGCAGCGGTAGTACCGCTTGCACGATACTTCCGCGGTTCCAGTGCCGCAGCCACTTCCGCTTACGCGAGGTCTTTGGTATGGTTTGCATCTTCGCGACAGTAGGGCGGCAGTGCAACTGCGGTTGTACCCCCTACTGCCGCGTGTACCTTTCTAATGCACCCTAAGTGGTAGTACCACTACGGCGGCACTACCATCTCGGGGCACTCTGCCCATGCAATTAGACTGCGGGCTGAAGGCATAACTGTTGTATTTTTCCCTACCTATAAAAGGGGGTCTTCTTCTCCAATGGTTCTTATCCTTTGATCTCGTGTTTGTCCCCTATTGTTGACCTTTTCGAGCTTGCTATCTCTCAATCCCTCCAATGGTTCTTCCTAGTTCTTGAGGGATGATACGTCTCCAACGTATCTATAATATTTGATTGTTCCATGCTATTATATTATCAACTTTGGATGTTGTATATGCATTAATATGCTATTTATATTATTTTTGGGACTAACCTATTAACCTAGAGCCCAGTGCCAATTTCTGTTTTCTCATTGTTTTTAAGCTTCGCATAAAAGGAATATCAAACAGAGTCCAAACGGAATAAAACTTTTGTGATGATTTTTTCTGGACAGAAACACACCTACGAGACTTGGAGTAAGGGCCAGGGAAGCCACGGGGTGGCCACAAGACCTAGGGGCTCATACGTCTCAAACATATCTATAATTTTGATTGTTCAATGCTGTTATATTATCATTCTTGGATGTTTTACAATCATTTTATAGTCATTTTATATCATTTTTTGGTACTAACCTGTTGACATAGTGCCAAGTGCTAGTTGATGTTTTCTTCATGTTTTTTACATCGCAGGAAATCAATATCAAACGGAGTCCAAACGCAGCGAAACTTTTTGTGCATTTTTTTGGACCAGAAGACATCTAGTGGGATGATGTCTACTACACAACTTGTTCTTGTAGACTCGTGTTGGGCCACCAAGCGCAGAGTTTTGTAGGACAGTAGCAAATTTCCCTCAAGTGGATAACCTAAGGTTTATCAATTTGTGGGAGGTGTAGGATGAAGATGGTCTCTCTCAAACAACACTGCAACCAAATAATAAAAAGTCTCTTGTGTCCCCAACACACCAATACAATGGAAAATTGTTTAGGTGCACTAGTTCGGCGAAGAGATGATGATACAAGTGTAATATGGATAGTAGATATGAGTTTTTGTAGTGCGAACAATTGTAGGATCGAAAGTATGTCTAGAGGGGGGTGATTAGACTACTTGACCAAATAAAAACTTAGCCTTTTCCCAATTTTATGTTTTGACAATTTTTAGCAATTTATCACAAGTCAACAATCTTCCTACACATGCAATTCTAGAGTTGTAGCAGCAAAAAGTAAATCATTGCATATGAAGGTAAAGGGAGGAGTTTGGAGAGTGCAAACGCAAGTGGAGACACGGATGTTTTTGGCGTGATTCCGATAGGTGGTGCTATCGTACATCCACATTGATGGATACTTCAACCCACGAAGGGTAACGGCTGCGCGAATCCACGGAAGGCTCCACCCACAAAGGGTCCACGAAGAAGCAACCTTGTCTATCCCACCATGGCCATCGCCCACGAAGGACTTGCCTCACTAGGGTAGATCTTCATGAAGTAGGCGATCTCCTTGCCCTTACAAACTCCTTGGTTCAACTTTGTCGGAGGCTCCCAAGTGACACCTAACCAATATAGGAGACATCACTCTCCAAAAGGTAATAGATGGTGTGTTGATGATGAACTCCTTGCTCTTGTGCTTCAAATGATAGTCTCCCCAACACTCAAGTCTCTCTCACAGATTTGGATATGATGGAAAGAATAATTGAGTGGAAAGCAACAGGGGAAGGCTAGAGATCAAGATCCATATGGTAGGATTGGAATATCTTGGTCTCAACACATGAGTAGGTGGTTCTCTCAGAAAAATTATGCTGGAAGTGTAGGCATGTTCTGATGGCTTTCTCCACGAATGAAGAGAGGATGGAGGGGGTATATATAGCCTCCACACAAAATCTAACCGTCACACACAATTTACCAAACTCGGTGGGACAGAATCATGAAACTCGGTCGGGCCGATTTAGTCCAAAATGTGGATGTTAGACTTTTCGGTGGGACCGGTATGATCAACTCGGTGGGACCGATTTCATTAGGGTTAGGGCATAATGTAATCTCGGTGAGACCGATCACATAAACTCGGTGAGACCAATTTCCATAATAGGCACACAAAGAGTTGGTTAGGCAAACTCGGTGGGACCGATTTGCTCATTTCGGTGAGACTGAAACGTTACGAAAAGGAAAGAGAGAGTTTGCATTGCGAACTCGGTGGGGTCGATCGCTCACTTCGGTTGGACCGAAACGTTACGAAGGGAAACAGAGAGTTTGCAAACCTGCTACCTCTTGAGCTTGCTTTGTATTCCCTCGAAGAGGAAAGGGTGATGCAGCACAGTAGCGTAAGTATTTCCCTCAGTTATTTAGAACCAAGGTATCAATCCAGTAGGAGACCACGCGCGAGTCCCTCGCACCTGCACAAACAAATAAGAACCTCGTAGCCAACACGATAAGGGGTTGTCAATCCCTTCACGGTCACTTACGAGAGTGAGATCTGATAGATAGGATAGGATAATATTTTTGGTATTTTTGGTATAGAAACAGAAAGTAAATAAAGCAAAGTAAAGTAAATGTAAGATTAATATGATGAAAATAGACCCGGGGGCCATAGGTTTCACTAGTGGCTTCTCTCATGATAGCAGAATTCTATGGTGGGTGAACAAATTACTGTCGAGCAATTGATAGAAAAGTGCATAGTTATGAGAATATCTAGACAAGATCATTGTATATAGGCATCACGTCCGTGACAAGTTGACCGAAACGATTCTGCATCTACTACTATTACTCCACACATCGACCGCTATCCAGCATACATCTAGAGTATTAAGTTCATAAGAACGGAGTAACGCCTTAAGCAAGATGACATGATGTAGAGGGATAAACTCAAGCAATATGATATAAACCCCATCTTTTTATCCTTGATGGCAACAATACTATACGTACCTTGCTGCCCCTACTGTCACTGGGAAAGGACACCGCAAGATTGAACCCAAAGCCAAGCACTTCTCCCATTGTAAGAACTATAGATCTAGTAGGCCAAGCCAAACCGATAATTTGAAGAGACTTGCAAGGATATTATAATCATAAATAAAAGATTTCAGGAAAGAATCCAATATTGTTCATAGATAATCTTGATCATAAACCCACAATTCATCGGATCTCGACAAACACACCGCAAAAAGATTACATCGAATAGATCTCCTTGAAGATCGAGGAGAACTTTGTATTGAGATCCAAAGAGAGAGAAGAAGCCATCTAACTAATAACTATGGACCCGAAGGTCTGTGGTAAACTACTCACAACTCATCGGAGGGGCTATGGTGTTGATGTAGAAGACCTCCGTGATCGATGCCCCCTCCGGCGGAGCTCCGGAACAGGCCCCAAGATGGAATCTCACATGAACAGAAGGTTACGGCGGTGGAATTAGGGTTTCTTTGTGCTCCTCGATGTTTTCAGGGTATATGTATATATATAGGTGGAAAAAGTACGTCGGTGGAGTAACGTGGGGCCCACAAGGATGGGGGCGCGCTACCCCCCTGGGCGCGCCCTGCCCCTCGTGGGCACCTCATTTCTTCTCTAACTTGTACTCCAAGTCTCTCGTGAAGATATCGTTCCAAAAATAACTCTCCCGAAGGTTTCATTCCATTTGGACTCCATTTGATATTCCTTTTCTGCGAAACACTAAAATAGGCAAAAAAAACAGCAATTTGCACTGGGCCTTGGGTTAGTCGGTTAGTCCCAAAAATAATATAAAAGTGTATAATAAAGCCAATTAAACATCCAAAACAGAATATATAATAGCATGGAACAATAAAATATTATAGATACGTTGAAGACGTATCAATATCTAACGCCATTGATATACAGATCTTGTCTACATCATGTCATCGTTCTTAATGCATTACTCCGTTTTTCCATGAACTTAATACACTAGATGCATGCTGGATAGTGGTCGATGTGTGGAGTAATAGTAGTAGATGCATGCAAGAGTCGGTCTACTAATCTTGGACGTGATGTGTCAGGCCCAAGATGCGATTCTATCCCGATCACGTGACACTTACGTGATTGGGGCACAACCGCATTTCGGGTGCTTAGCAAGATGGATATCATTACATCGTACCATTACATACATACATGGGGGATACAACAATACATACAAGTCACATGAATACAACATCATCAATACAAGGCATCCGACTACAGATGCAAACAAGAAAGGCACAATGACATCCATCTGCTATCCCAGACTGCCGACCCGGAACCTAACCCAAGACTGAAGAAGAAGAAGAAGAACTCCAACACAACGAACAACGCTCTCACGTCAAGTCATCGGAAACTTGCACCTGCAACTGTTGTTGTAGTATCTGTGAGCCACGAGGACTCATCAATCCCATAACCATGGGTAACAAGACTAGCAAAGCTTAATGGATAGGAAGAGGTAAAGTGGTGAGGTTGCCGCAGCGACTAAGCAAAAGTATGGTGGCTATCTTACGAGTACAAGAATAAGATGAGCATCTTCGCAAATGGTCGCAAACTAGTAATGATCGCTAAAGATCCTGAACTACCTACGAGTCAAACATAACCCCACCGTGTCCTCTTCTCAAAGTGAAAAGAGACAGTCACGGTTACTCACACAGTTGTGTGTTTTACTTCGGATCCTCTGACAAGTTTTCTACAACCGGACATTAACAAATTCCAATCTGCCACATAACCGCGGTCACGGCTTTCGAAAGATCATAACCCTGCAGGGGTGTCCCAACTTAGCCCATCACAAGCTCTCACAATCAGCAGAAGTAATAATAATATTACCCCTTATCTTAAGGACAATCCGATCAGGCTCGGAATCCCGGTGCAAAAGACATTTCGACAATGGTAAAACAAGTCCAGCAAGACCTCCCGGCGTGCCGACACCATGATAGTAGCCGCGCGTATCTCGTCTCAGGCCACGTCCGGATGGGTGATGCTACACGTAAAACCAGCCCTCGGGTTTCCCCAAGATGGCCCCGCAGGTTCCCCGTTTGGGACCAACACCATCAGCACTGACCCCCCTGCTATGTAGAAAGAATCCTCGGGTAGCGCTAACTCCCTATGCAATTTAATTAATTAATTAAGTTGTTATTATGAGCAAATTAAAAACCAATGTTGGGCCTTGCTGGAGGAGTTTTATTCAAAGACGAAGTGTCAAGGGGTCCCCATATACCCAACCGTGTAAGGAACACAAAATCAAGGAACATAACGCCGGTTTATCGGCTCCTAAGGTGGCATGAGTGGAACAAAACACCGAGCAAAAGGCCAAGCCTTCCACCCATGCCCAGTATATAGGTGTGTTAATATATATAAGACATATTGTGATATTCCAACAACAAGTTCCGACATGGAACGATCTTCATCTTCACCTGCAACTAACAACGCTATAATACAGGTTGAGCAAGCAGGTAACATAGCCAGACAACGGTTTGCTAGGAAGGTGTCAAAGGTTAGAGGTTTCATGGCAACAAGGAGAGGGGCTGACAATAATGTTGGGTAGCGCGACATATAACGATAGCATCGAGACAACTAAGCATGGCAATGATAGTAAATGTATCCAAGGTGATGGTCATCTTGCCTGAGATCCCGCAAGGAAGAAGAACGGATCCATGAAGAAGACGAAGAAGAAGCCCCGAAGACGAACCACGTGTAGATGAACAAATCCTCACGATCGCAACGGAAAAGAACTAGCGAGAAGAAAGCACACAACAAGGTAAACACACCACACAAGAACATGACAAGATGCTCAACCAAGTATGATGCAAGACAAGTCTATATGATGCAATTCATGGCAAGGGATGAAGCACACAAGAACAACATAAACCAACAAGTTTAAATGAGGCCGGAATCAACATATAACTATTCCGGTAAGTCCTCATATGCACATTTTGAAATTAGTCCAGATCTGAACAAACCTTAAGTTAGAGTTTTTAAACATCAGGTTAACATGCACCATGATGATCTACTCGAAATTCTAGTCAAGTTTCATATAAAGTTTGTTTAATTCGGAGCTACGGCCTAAAAGATATGAGCAAAACAAGACAAGCATGGCATCGGTGCAAGATGCACCCAAACATCAAGCAAACACACTCTAAATGGGTAAAAAACATTATATTATGCTTCTACATGCAAAATCACACAAGTTTCATATAGGGCACACTCAAAACGGAGCAACGGTTCAACACATACACATGACACAAGATATAACAACAAGCTGAAGTTAACAGCCACATAGCAACTTTGGAGCAAGGTAAAAATAAGCTACATCACCCAAACATTATAACAAGAAGCATGGATGTGAAATAGACATTATACTTAACAAACATGAACTTAGAACACACCCAAAAGCTTGCTGGAACACACTAACCAAGCATGGCAAGTTGCAATAAAATTATCCAGACTTAGTCAAAATCTGGGAAGGCAAAAACATCATCACGATGCTGCCTTCGGAGGCACAAAACAACAAGCATATCAACTCTACTAAGTATATAAAGAGAATGGACATGTAATAGACATATAATACACCAAACAACTCCATTGGAGCAACTCCATAGGAGGCATGGATCAATAACAACAAGCTTCACCAAATTGAATATGCTGATAAAATCCTGACATGTAAAATTTATAGCAACTTGAGAGCAAGAAATAAATAAGCTACAGCAGGTCATATGTGCAAACAAGGGCATGAATGGATAGACAATAACATGGACAACAAGACATGATCATTGGCCACTCCAAAACAAACATGGATTTGAGTGGGGCATCAAGCAAACATAGCATCGGGTTATAACGGATTCCAGACTTAGCAGTTTTTTTCACTAAGTATAAAACAGCAACAACGACATGGCATGTTCACAAGCTTGTTTAAGTCACCTCAAGGCATAACATGAAAAGTGGATTGCACCACAGCAAAGACCATATGATGGTGCTTCTAAAACATATTGACATGTGACATGAAGACAAACACACCAATAGCAATGAGCAAGTGAAATCAGCATCTCATAACAAGTTTCAGCACTTAACAGCCATATGCACTTTTGCAACAGAGATTAACATGGCAATATGACACCTAACATGAATGCTACAGCAACCATCATGTAGAGCACTTCACAATGAACATTTTGACATATCATATGCTCCATTTGGATAAAAATGCAAAAAGTTACAAGCATCACAAGTATGCAACAAAATTATAGTTAACATCAGTTTTAAACACTCTTGCAACGATGAATAGAGCATCAAGATGAAGTCAAACAAGCATGGCACAATGGAACAAAGTGTAGATCATATCACCACGATCATTTTGACATATCATTCATTCAATTTGGACATACACACAAAGAGTTACAGCCATGCAAACATGCAACCTTTTTAAGGCAGAAAAGGACTTAGGAGCAAAACTACCTCCTCGGGGTGGACATTGTCCGTGTGCAAATGGACATGTCCGTCGGTGGCTGGGCACGCGGGCCCACATGGCAGTCTCACAGACGAGGCGGGCGGACACGTCCGGGCTCCTCCCGGACATGTCCGTCGGTGCGGCAGCGCGGGACCCACTTGGCAGTCTCACAGAGGCGGAGCGGGTCAGCAGATCCGCTCGGGATCCTCCCGATCCGGCCTGGGCGGCGATCGCCGGCGGGAAGGCGAGGCCGTGGACGGTGGCGGGCGGCGAGAGGGCGGACGGCGGTGGGGTCCTCCGGCGAGGCGTCTGGGAAGGCGGGGCGGCTGGATCCGGCCAGGGCGGCGGTGCAGAGGCCGGCGGCGGCGGCTCGAGCACGGGGCGCGGAGCGCGGAGGTCGGAGGAAGACGACGCGGGGCTCGGACACCGATGGGCGGCGGCGCGCAACCGGCGCGGGGCGGAGCGAAGAGGGAGCGACGGGCGTGCGGTCGGGCGCCAGCGCGGGGCATGGGCCCGATCCGGCCCAGATCGGGTTCCAGGCGGGCCGCGGCCGGTCCTGGCGCGGGGAGGCGCGGGGAGAGGGCCAGGTGGCGTGCCCGGAGTGGCTCTGGTGGCGGGGTCGGCGGCGCTGGCCAACCAGAGGCCGCCAAGTGGCGCTGGAGGAGTGGGTTCGGCCGGATTTCGAGGGGAGAGAGGTGGGAGGTGACTGGATCTGGCTTGGGGCGCGGATTTCGATGTAGAGAGAGGTAGAGGTAGGTGGAGGGGTCTAGAAATGCCCAAAATGGACAAGGTGTCCATATATAGACATAGGGGCTAGGGTTTGGGGGTTTTTGCTCCGTTTCGGACCGTACGATCTCGATCGTGCGGCTCCGAGCGGAGGGGGAGTTAGGCAGACCTAGTGGGCTGTGCAGAAGAGGTCTCGGGCTGCGAGGAGAGAAGGGAAAAGTGGCCCGCGGGGTTTTCGGAGACCGAAAACGTCCGGCGATTATACCGGCTACTAGTGCCGCTATATTTAACGATTGGGCTATCAAACGAGCTCCGAATGCGATGAAATTTGGCAGGCGGCCTGTCTACACTATAATAAGACCACACACCAAGTTTCATCCCATTCCGAGAACATTTTTCGGTCACTCATAAAATAAATATTCGGAGGCGCCGCGGGCGCGTGCAAGTGTGTCGGGGCTCAGAACGAACAACGGAAGGAACGGGCGGACTCGTACGGATGCAAGTTTTGAAAACATGATGATGCAACACACATGATGACAAGGCAAGATGCAACACGCAAGCAGATGACAAGGCAACGACGATGAACAACTGGCTGACACCTGGCGCACCGGTCTCCGGGTGTCACATGATGCCTATGTAATGATCATTGCCTGAATATCGTCATGATTATTTGAAGTTCTATCAATTGCCCAACAGTAATTTGTTTACCCACCATTGCTATTTTTCTCGAGAGAAGCCACTAGTGAAATCTACGGGCCCCGAGTCTTCTTTCTCATATATTTGCCTTTGCGATCTATTTGCCTTTGCTTTTATTTTCAGATCTACTAAACCAAAAACCCAAAAATACCTTGCTGCAACTTATTTTATTTATCAACCAATCAACCAATATTTATATCTGTCTCACATTCGTTACCCGAAAGGGATTGACAACCCCTTTAACACATCGGGTTGCGAGGTGTTGTTATTTGTGTGCAGGTGCTGTTTACGTTGTGTTGCTTGGTTCTCCTACTGGTTTGATAACCTTGGTTTCACATCTGAGGGAAATACCTACCGCCGCTGTGCTGCATCATCCATTCCTCTTTGGGGAAAAACCGACGTAGCTTCAAGCGACATCAGGCTTCTAGCAAGAACCGTTCTTACCTACGTCACAGAACCACAACGGTGATTTATCAAGTTTGTTGTTTCAACCTTAAATAAGGACCGGCCGCAGTCAAATTCGATTCAACGAAAGTAGGAGAAACAGACACCCGCCAACCACCTTTATGCAAAACAAGTTGCACGTGACGGTGGAACCGGTCTCATGTACGTGGACATGTAATGTTGGTCCAGGCCGCTTCATCTTGCAATGCCTCCGAATCAAAATAAGACGTTGGTGGTAAGCAATATGACGATGATCACCACCCACAACTCTTTGTGTTCTACTCGTGCATATCATCTACGCATAGACCTGGCTCATGATGCCACTGTTGGGAAATGTTGCATGAAAAACAAAAAAATTCTACGCACACGCAATGATCTATCTACGGAGACGCATAACAACGAGGGGGAGAGTGTGTCTACGTACCCTCGTAGACTGTAAGCGTAAGCGTTTCACAACGCGGTTGATGTAGTCGAACTTCTTCGCGCTTCAACCGATCAAGTACCGAACGCACGACACCTCCGTGTTCTGCACACGTTCAGCTCGCTGACGTCCCTCGCCTTCTTGATCTAGCAAGACGTCGATGTAGTAGATGAGTTCCGTCAGCGCGACGATGTGGTGAAGGTGATGGTGAAGTGATCTCCGCAGGGCTTCGCCTAAGCACTACAAAAATATGATCGGGGGAGTAAACATTAGACGGGGACGTCGCACATGGCTAAGACAATGTTGTGTCTTTGTGAGGCGCCTCTCCTCACATATATATAGGTGGAGGGGAGGGGAGGCAGCCAAGGCGCGCCCTAGGGTTGGCCGCCGCCCCCTAGGGGCCCTGCCTTGCCCTGCACCCCCCTTTCCATGTATGCATGAAGGGGAAGGAAAGAGGGGGGTGAGGGAAGGAAGTGGGAATCCTAATCCACACTTTCATTTCCCTTCCCCCCATTCCCTCTCCTCCTCCTATGGCCCTATAGGGCGCACCAGCCCCTTGTGGGCTGGTGTGTTCCTTCACAAGACCCATATGGCCCATTGGATTGCCCGGGGTACCCGAAACACCTTCCGGTGACCTGATAAGTACTCGATAACCTCCGAAACACTTCTGGTGTCTGAATACCATCTTCCTATATATCAATCTTTACCTCTCGACCATTTCAAGACTCCTCGTCATGTCTGTGATCTCATCCTGGACTCCGAACAACATTCAGTCACCAAATCACATAACTCATATAACACTATATCGTTAATGAACGTTAAGCATGCGGACCCTACGGGTTCGAAAACTATGTAGACATGACCGAGACACCTCTCCAGTCAATAACCAATAGTGGAACCTGAATGCCCATATTGGCTCCTACATATTCTACGAAGATCTTTATCGATCGAACCGTTATGACAACATACACAATTCCCTTTGTCCGTCGGTATGTTACTTGCCCGAGATTCGATCGTCGGTATCTCTATACCTAGTTCAATCTCGTTACAGGCAAGTCTCTTTACTTGTTCCATAATACATCATCCCGAGACTAACTCATTAGTCATTTTGCTTGCAAGGCTTATTATGATGTGTATTACTGAGAGGGCCGAGAGATACCTCCGCGATACTCGGAGTGACAAATCCTAATCTCGATTCTTGCCAACCCAACAAGACACCTTTGGAGATACTGTAGAGCATCTTTATATTCACCCAGTTACGTTGTGGCGTTTAATAGCACACAAGGCACTCCTCCGTTGCATGATCTCATAGTCATAGGAATATGTATTTGACATACATGAAAGTAGTAGCAATAAACTGTACGATCATATGCTAAGCTAACGAATGGGTCTTATCCATCACATCATTCTCATAATGATGTGATCCCGTTATCAAATGACAACTCTTGTCTATGGTTAGGAAACCTTAACCATCTTTGATTAACGAGCTAGTCTAGTAGAGGCTTACTAGAGCCACAATATTTGTTTATGTATTCACACATGTATTTAGGTTTTCGGTCAATACAATTCTAGCATGAATAATAAACCTTTATCATTATTAAGGAAATATAATAATAACCATTTTATTATTGCCTCTAGCGCATATTTCCATCAACGGCCGCCTGGTCCTCCCAACCGTCAAGAAGGAGGAGCGGTCCTTTCTGTTGTCGAAGCTGTCACCGTGCCTCCACTACTAACTCAAGGGGTCGGCGTCCAAGTGGCAAGGTGTCAGGCGCAGCACAAGGCGACATTCACAAGTCCCACATGGTGCCAACCTGGGTGCTTACAGACCTTGAACTCGCGGAGGATTGGGTCGTTGATCGGCCCAAGACCACTCCTGATCCGGACGCCCATTGCCATCGTCGACGTCGGATGAACACCCAACTCCTCCAGGTGGGCTGGCGGAGCCTGAGTGCGCCATCCGTCTGCAAACCGAGGACAAGCAACGCAAGGTGGATGTCGCGATGCCTGGCGGGCCATCCGCCACTGACGCCATGACGACGACAACAACAACAACAACAACAACAACAATGCAAGCGCGGTGACGAGACAAGGATGTGGACGACAACGGAGGTGCGGTGGCTTCGTAGGGCACGCCTACATGACCACCTTCTGCTACTATGCTAATTTAATCAGACCTAGTTTAACTTTCTTCCAATTTTTTTAAATTAAATTCCGTGGTCGATATGTCTTAACTGGACGGACATAGGGTGACTGGAGTTAGAGCATCTCCAACAGCATGTGTAAATTTGGATGTCTATATATTCATATAGACAATGGTCTAAAAAGATTCCCTCATATACACATCCAGTTTTGCAGTAGAACGTGTATATATAGAACTTCTATATTTTCTCTCATATATTTTAATATTAATTTGTAACTACCAATTCAACTACCATCTTAACAATAATTCAACGATTTATTATTGCAGTGTCAACTGCTATTTTTTCAATGGGCACCTTCCAAACGGCTACATTTTCAATGGCTACTTTTCCAACAGCTCTATTCCAACGGCTCTATTGCTGGCCTATATATACCACCCCTCTCCTCTCTCAAATATCATTCCATCTTGTGCTACAACACAATGAGTGAAACAGGATTTGTTCTGGATATGCTCATGAATTCGTCGTCGTCGTCTTCGTCGGACTACGACGAACTAATTCTTGCAGCATTTGCAGAGCACGAGGAGGAAGAGGAGGCAAATGCTCGATGTCATGGCGGTTCCACACTGGGACGACAATTTTTGCATCATGGAAGAGATGCCGGATTAGTTCTACTTTGGAGCGACTACTTCAAAGAAAATCCCACTTTTCCCGAAAGTTATTTTCGCCGAAGGTTAGTATTACTACATTATTCCCTGTTCGCCTATTTTTCATCTTCATATCTCATATTTGTTTATCCGCACAGGTATAGAATGTCCCGTAATCTGTTTAATCGCATAGCTAAAGCAGTACTTGAGCATGATAGTTATTTTAAGCAAAAAAGAAATTCTGCTGGAGCTCTTGGGTTGCATCCTCTGCAGAAGATAACAGCGGCAATGCGACTGGTAACTTATGGATATGCGGCTGATGCCGCGGATGAGTATTGTCGGTCTGGAGAATCTACAAATCTAGCATCTTGCAAAAAGTTTGTGATAGCTATTTGTGAAATATTTTGGGACCAATATATGAGATCTCCAAATGAAGAAGATACTGCTAGATTGCTTGCAATAGGGGAGGAAAGAGGTTTTCCTGGTATGTTAGGGTCTATAGATTGCATGCATTGGACTTGGAAAAATTGTCCTAAAAAATGGCATGGCATGTTTAAAGGTCATGTGAACAAGCCAACAATGATTCTGGAGGCAGTTGCTTCCAAGGATCTTTTGATTTGGCATGCATTTTTTGGTTTACCAGGGTCTCTCAATGACATAAATGTGCTTCAACGGTCACCTGTGTTTGCAAAGCTATCTGAAGGTGAAGCTCCAAAAGTGAATTATACCATCAATGGTCATCCGTACACATTGGGGTATTACCTTGTAGATGGTATATATCCACCATGGGCAACATTTGTGAAGACCATACCAGCTCCAGAAGGCAGAAAGAAGAAACGTTTTGCCAAAAGAAAAGAGGGGGCCAGAAAGGATGTGGAGAGATCATTTGGAGTTTTGCAATCCCGTTTTGCCATTGTTCGAGGACCAGCAAAAGGTTGGAAACAGGTTGGAAACGTAAAGAAATTGGTGATCTAATGAAAGCTTGCATCATAATGAACAATATGATAGTCGAAGATGAGCGAGACAGCGGTCCACATGGCTACATCTATGACTCTATGGGAGTAAAGGTGACCCCATCTCATACTCATGCGGAAAAACTGAGTGTGTTTATTCAAATGCATCAACGTATCACAAACAGATCATTTCACTCTCAGCTCCAAGATGATCTAGTTGAGCACACCTGGCAAAAGTTTGGAGATGAATGATTATGGACGTAGTCGTAATAATGTAGTGTTTTAAATCCTGTACGCGGTTGAGTTGATGTACTATTTCAGTTATGCCATAATGCAATGTTTTCACAAATAGTTCACACAACAAATATTTCAGATATGATAAATAGTTTCAGATATGAAAATAGTTCACAGGACAAATACTAGCAGACCTGACAAATGGTTCAACCCGGTGTGTTGAACCGGCGAGCGGCGATCTCATTCTGCTTGTTCATGTAGTATTCTTGTTGAGCCCCACTCATAACAGTAGTGTCCATGGACATGATCTTCTCTTCTAGCTCCCTCTCTTGGTTTAGCATCTGCCTCTCCAGCATTGCAATCTGCTTCTCTTGCAATTCAAATGCTCGCTCATAACGAGCATTCTTTGTGGCCTCTTTGACCGCAGCCTTCTCTAACTTTTGTGCCCACACATTTTCTAATGATAACTTGGGACTAAAAGCATCAGAAGCAGAAGCTTTAGTTTTTTGTAAACGGTTTTTCTCCCGCTTATTACCATCAGGTCTTGTCTCTGTTTCAAGAGCATCAGTGCATGTCTCGAAGTCTTCTTCATTAGAAGTCGTACCTGGACTTGCATCCGAGGTCTTCTTCTGCTTTTTCTGAGGCAGCTTCGAAATCATACGATTCTCCCACTTAGGATGCTTTTCCAACTCTAACCAACAATGCATTAATGTAAACGGCCACTTTTTAGGATCTTTGGACTGGTACAGAACAAGTGCCTGGGCTTGCTGCACAAATAATGGCCTATTATACTTGAACCAAACACATGAATATATAGAATATAATTAAAAAGATGGATGCATACCTGCTGAGCAATAGTCACTCCGCTTTGGTTTCTATTAAGTATTTGCTGAGTAGTGGTCCAACGACAGTTGAGTGCATTTTGAACATGCACCGGCCATGACACTTTCTTGCGCGTGCTGTAGTAATCATAAATCCTACCCCAATAAGAATTTGATGTTTGATCCGTTCCTATCAAAGCATCCAAACTAATGTGCACCCATGCTGCCACCAACAGATCATCCTCTTCAATAGACCAATTCTTCCCCTTGGTGGATTTTCCTTTCACAGTTGTAGATGTTTCTTGAGTTGGCGGCATGGGCGACTCTTGCTCTCCAACTGGACTATCCGACACTTGTGTTGAGACACCAAAGTTCAACATGCCCAGGAAACTCTCGTCGCCTTTCATCTGCGAAAAATTCGACACGAGTTTCATATAGCACCACATCATATAGCCTACCTAGCAGCATCAATATCAAAGAAAATTATCTATATAAATAGCAGTAGCAACACTAGTATAACTGAACATATTCAGTTAACCACCCTGAACATATCTAGCGAAAGCCAGCCCCGTGCTCCCAAAGGCCATCGCAGTCCAGGCCAGCCCCGCGCTCCCCGCGAACCCGAGCGCGGCGGCGGCTGGATCCAGCCCGACCCCGCGGGATCCCCTCCCCTTCTCTTTCTCTGTCTCCGGTAACAAAAAGGGCATACCTCGGCTCGGATAGGGTGGTGCGGCACGGCGGCGACCAGACGATGGTTGCGCGCCTCTTCATGTGGTCTCGGCGGGAAGGAGGAACCTGGCCTTCGGTTGCGCTTTGGACGACGCCTTCACATCGTCTACCTGTGAACGTCGTCAAGGCTGATTTGGACGATGTATAAATTTGCACGTCCGTTTAGATGAGCTGTTGGACGCCAGGTATACACGTCCGTTTAAACGTGCTATTGGAGATGCTCCGATGGCCGGCGTCGAGCTGGATATCTACACACACGCTTGAACGGTCTGCGGACATTTGATGATGTCTATGTCTACGTGTTGATCCGCGTTGGAGATGCACTTAACCCCTCCGTCCATCCACTGCATGGCCGGATAACTTTGTTTACCGCGCACGCACGCATTTTGCTATAGTTCTATCCTACCTAAATTTTCATTTTTGTATAGAACGTGCATGGGCGCATGCCTGGAGCGAAATCTTTGCTTCATTTTCGATAGTCTGGAACGAAATCTTTGTTAGATGGTGGGCAGGAGCAAATAAGACCCCACCATGTCGCCGTGTGTTCAAGTGTTCCCCGTTGCTTTCCCCACCCAGCCCATCCTACGTACGCTCAAGTGTATATATACAGGCACCAAAAATAGGAGAGCGCCGCACTCAATCATCCGATCCAGCGTAGCGTAGCTGAGAGCATCTCCAGCCGTTCGGCCTCCCAACGATACGAAAAAGCGCCATTTAGGGGCGAACCTGTATTTTTTTCGGCGTGGTGGCCAGCCGCCACCCCAGGTCGCCCCCAGACGCCCATAAATCGCAAACACTTCGGCCAGAATTCATCAAACACGGCATACTTCGACGAAATTCAGGCGTTTTTACACAAATAAAAGCTCGAAAATAAACATGAAAAGCTATGGGCCGAAGTAATCGCCGAGCAGGGCGTAGTCGCCGCCGACGTCGTCGTCCTGCTTCTCCTCCTTGACATGGCCGCCGCCGCTGCTCGACCCCTCGCCCCGGCGCGCTGCTTCACGGCGGCGGCACTCGGCGATCTCTTCCAGGGTGTTGCGCTAGCGCTCCAACTCCATGCGCGCCCAGTCGTCGCGCGCCCACTTCAGGGCGGCCTCTTCTTCGTCGATCTGCTCGTTCTTCACGGCGGCGAGCCTCGGCTCCGTCTTCACGGCGGTGAGCCCCGGCTCCGTCTTCACCGCCGACAGCCCTGGCTCCTTTTTCGGCTTGATGAGGCGAGGGGGAGCCGAGGAGGAGGCACGGCCGCCCTCGTTGATGACGAGGCCGGCGCTACGGGTGCACCGGCCGAGCGGCGTATCCGCCGGCTCTGCCTTGACGTTAACGAACGCCGGTGCCCCGAAGAAATGGCAGGAAGACCGGGAGGAGGAGGACGATGACCAGCCCATCATCCTCCTCGGCAGCCACGGGCCGCCGCTCCGGCGAGTGGTCGGGTACTCGAGCGGCGGATCGTTGCCGCCCTCGACGTACTCGAGGACGTCGTGCAGCGTGCGGCCAAGGACGCCCCATCACAGGCGGCGGCCCTCGCTGTTGTTGCGGCCGCGCGGCATCGGCGCGTTGTTGGTGGAGGCGAGCCGCTCCGCCTGCCGGGGTTCGAAGTACGTCGACCACGCCGCGTGGTTGCCGGCGGCGTACTTCGGGAGCGCCCGCTCCTCCTCCGACAGGGATGCCCGCTCGCGCTCGATCTCGGCGTGGAAGTAGGCGGGCGTCTCAGGGACGAGCAGAGGTGGGACGGGGACGCCGCCGGCGCTGAGCCTCCACCGCGACGGGGCGCGCATGTCGGGCGGCGCGGGGTAGTTCGCCTCGTGGAGGAGGTGAGCTTCCCACTCGTGCAGAGAGCGGCGGCCGAAACCGTTGGCCGACGCCGAGTCGCCGGGGAACCGCTCGCTCATGGTAGCGTGGGTGCGAGAGGGGAGCTACGATGGGGAGAGAGGAGAAAATGCGGCGGCGAGAGAGGAGGAAGGACTGCCGATGGATGCCTCACCGGCGAGGGGAGGGGTGCCTTTTATAGCGGCTTGCGGACGGCCGCGTGCGAACGCGTGGTGGGAGGGGGGCGGCGTCGCCGCACTGCGTCGTCCGTGAGGAATCAATGGAAGGCTGACCGGCGGCAGCCTTGGCATTGATTCCCCGCGGGAAAATCGAGACGATGAGGACGACGAGGCGTCGTGGTCGTTGACTCGGCGGGCCCGCTACTCTTTCGCGCCAAAAACATTCGCCCCGGCGCCCCAGCACGCCGATTCGACTTGGATCCGCTGGCGCCAGTTATGGCCCAAACCGGCGAAAAACAGGCTCGTGAAGGCACGACTGGACCAATTTTCCGACGTCGGCGACCTTGAAGGCATGTTGGGTGCGCGGCTGGAGATGCTATGAGTCGGGGCACATAGAGGGCGGTGTTGACATGTGTGCGGCGGGCTGAGAGGGGACACGGCGGCATGCACGGCCCCACCGTCAGGGCATTATTGTGTCCATCTCTTGATGGCGATGCATCAGTGCTACTCGTGCAGACACGGATACGTGCACACGGCACGGCGTGTTTTCCTGGACCAGATCTCCATAGCGTATGATGGATGCATCGCCAAATGCTCGATGAGGAGCACCGGATCAAGCACAAGGCAAACCCCTTTTTTCTTTCTTTGGCTCATTGGCCATAGAAGTATTTAGCAAAAATCAAAGAAACCATGCGTTTTAACTACTAAGCGGAGCGGATCGGGCGCCGCTCTGGATCCCTAGGTGTAGTCCGCGCGCACTATTACGCCCTGACTGGAAACATCCGACAAGTATTTCCGGACGGAGGGAATAATAAAGAGAACTTCCTTTCCAATTTTCATTTAACTGAAACCATCTGTCTTTTTACAGTTTGGAAATCGAGAAATAGTGCCGTGTTTGATAATAACAGACCTTGTGTGACCTAACGATTGGGTAATTTTGCCGAAAAAACAAGAAAAATCAAGAGTGTTTGAAATGATAGCAAGTGAAGTCTTCAAAACGGTATGCGGCTCTGAAGTGCTGCTGCTTCTTCCTAAGTTCCTATAGTACGTCTACGTCTGTTACAGCACCTCTGCTATGGACTTCATATGCTGGCGTTTTAGGGAATGTTTTGCTGGCAATGTACATTTGGTACTTGCTGGTGGCTGTAGAGGCAGTGTCTGAATTGCTGCCTGTTAAACCTGGGTATTTCATCTCATGCTCCGAGGATCCGGCTTGTGGATGCCCAAAACAGGAGTTCTATGCTGCGCTCCAGGTATCCTACTTTTACTGTTGCTTTCTTATGGTAGTTTCTAAAAAGACATGATGGTTTCAGTCAAATAAAATCGAAGAGGAAGCTTCTTAAAGAAAAAAGACAAGTGCGGCAAAGTTAGTCACCAACCAAATATGCCCGAAATTCCCATTTCGAGAAAAAGAATGGAGCACACAGTTGAACCACCTGGTAGATTATAGATCACTTCAGAAACAGAATTTATTGGCATCCCAGCAACACAACAAACAGCTTTTAGGGGCTACAACGATACATTCGTTCATATACAGAAGGTATTAGGTCTCCCAGACAGCTTGCTGGGAGAATATCACCTAGAATTAACAATTTTTACGCCGGAGGGACGCTTTTCAATGGAAGCGAGTCCCCCCGGAGTAACTAAGGCCCGACTCCAGGGTTATTTACAGAGATGAACTGCAGGTTTTCGCACGTCGGTCGTGCTTCATAAGTCATCGGTGTCGCTTCCTCCCCCATGATGAGCATCATGTGTGACCCCCCAGTAGTGGCTACCGTCAGGGCCCGACACCTTAAACCTGCTCAATCCGCCACAAAGAGAAGGTTCAACTATTAGAAACTCTAGTACCTGAATTCGTTTGTTTCAACACCATCACAAAGATGTCAGTTAAGGCGGTCACCTCTCCAGAATAAACTTCCCTTCCTTGTACCTCTGGCTCTTCTCATGTGCAGCCTCCTAGAGCAGGGGCACCATACAGCTTAGAGGATGGACGCACAGGCAATGCACAGGATATCGCAAAATAACCATCACAAGATCTTACATATTTCCACCCAACAATGGATCCACAACCAACACAGAAGATATCGGAAACGGTATGCAGCCCTGTCATCATCATGCGATCCTCGTTTATACCAGATGTAACATTGACACTGCCACAGGATACAAGGGGTTAGTTGCAAATCTGCTGGAGGATGGCCATTCTGTAAACAGTACAACTCACCTGAGCATACCAGAGAGTGTGCGAAATAGATAAAATTGGACAAAACAGTAAGTCAACATTTTGTTATTAGACTACCAAATGCTAAATTTGATCCTCTGGATGATGAAAAAAGCACTAAAATGCTAGATCACCTCATATTAAAGAGCACAGCACCACATATATTTTAGTGGAACTGCTATTTCCAACTACACTTATTTCTCACTCTGCAAAGTTGCATGCTATGAAGTCAATAGTTGCACAAAAAGTCTATATCTGCCAGTTGAACATTGCCAAAGTTGTTACATAGAAAGTCAGCATTCACAAGATTGCAACCGAGAACTAGTTGTTTCTCATTTCTCAGTCCATTGAGGAATAGACACCCCGGCCACGTCTGAGTTTGAACAATAACCACCAACAAAACTAGAATTTCACTAATAGACTCAGTTCGGGCTTACTACTCCTGGGACTAGGGGACTGGTATCTACATCCGAGGCCACAGGCAGTTGTTCGAGCCAAGATCTTATCTTATTTGCAGGTCTATCAGGCTACTACACTAGTATTCACAGTGGCGGGTCTGCAGTTTGAACAATAACCACCAATTATTATCTATCAGGCTACTATAAGTATTCACAGTGGCAATCTATGGATATGTCAGGCATGTATTTCTTTTCAAAGCCTACGGAGATGCGTGTTTTGCTGCCTATGACTAAGCGATCCTGTCCGTCTCCTGGTTAAGGGTGAGCTTATATCAGAGACCCAAATTGGGGAAAATAGGTGGTGTATCTGATGGAAGACCTTGATTAGCAGTTTAATGACTCAGATCAAATCTCTCGTTTCAATGGTAACAGAGCACTGCCAATGTATTTTTTTTATGTGCTTCGCCAATACATCAATCAGTTAAGGAGACCCGAGGTAACGAAGTCAAGCTCAGGGAAAATCCCTAAACCGGTCAGGAGGTAACAAATGAAAAAGGCCAGGTAGATACCCAAGGGCACAACTCGGCGCAAGGCACCTAAACTGTTACACTTGGAAAAACTGAGGGTCTACATTTTCAATCACTAAAAGAAGATCTATCATGGGCGATATAATTCTGACTGAGGTGGCATCCGCTTTGACCCCAATGGTTTCTTGTTGAAACACTTCCCTACTCCTCTCCTACCGAAGCAGCAAGCACGTGTAAATAATGAACAAGAGCCAAATCATGGAGAAAAAACCTTGCATATTGTGCCTCTGCCTTCCAATTTCCACCAGTGAGCCTCAGGTATCAGTATTCAGTAGTAACTAGTAAGTTATATAGTTGATCTTGATTTGTTGATCCAGCAAAACGAGATGATGGGGGCAAAAGTTCAGGGTAGTTGTAAGTTGTAACATACCCTTTACTCGTCAACAAACTGGTCCTGAAGGTCTCTAGAAGGCCTATGGTCATCTAGTCACTGTATTGTTGTATGCTAATAACTTCAGCTGTTTGCGACTGCATACATCGGGGTTCTGACACTTCGACTACAAACATATTGAGTGGTTGTGTATGAAGTAACTTCAGGTGCTAGTGATCACATAAGTGGCCAAACATATGGAGAGTTGTTCTTGGAAGTCAATAACGTCAAGCGACTGCATCGGAAGTCAATTATATCCAGGATGGAGAATGTTAGAATCAGCATCGGAAGTCGGAACCAGCCTGACCGAACTACTCCTGGAACATCAAGGCAGGTTCAGAATGTCTAACATAGTGCTAGGTATATCAATCGCTCCATGAAAAGAAGATGACAGGAAATTGTGACCGAAAAGGCTGAAACCACCGTCCCTTGTCCCTTGGATTTTTTGCCATTTCTTCTCAAGCGAGAAAGAGAGAGAGAGATCCCATCCTATGTAACGTCCTACCCGATTTACTCTCCCCTCGTCCCAAAAGCGGGTGTGGCCTACGAGTAGCAGCGTATGCGATATGCCCAATGCCCCTGCAACACGTTCCATTCCAGATTCCTCATTGTTCTTGGTGGTTGTAGAACGGAGCAGGCGGGTGTCCCGGCGTCGGAATCCGTTTTCAAGAAACGCCGAACCGCCCAGACGAGGCGAGCAACCGCCTGGCAGATTCTCATTGTTTCCCCCACACGGATTCCGGTCGGCGCGCAGCCCCCCGGCCTCAAAATTCAGCAAGGTCGAGGAAGAAATCAAGGGGGAGGGAAGGGGAAGGGCGAGGCGACACTCACACCCTGTTGAAGAGATACGCCTTGCCGTGCTTGGAATGGAAGTTCTGCAAGAAGGAGAAAAGCACGCCGCTGTCAGTCACATCCGCCATGAGACCCCGCGCGACAAGCAATCAAGAAGGGGATTCGCTCGCAGGGAAGGAAGGAGGGAAGGGAGGGGCACCTTGGAGATGATGTCGGCGGCGAGGCCGAGGTGGGTGCGGCAGAACTTGCAGCTGTAGGCGTTCCCCTCGAGGTGCATCAGGAAGAGCCGCCCCATCGCCTCCTCCTCCTCCTCCGCGCGCGGCCCGGCCGGATCCAACCAACCGCCCTCGAACCTCCGGCGGCGCGATCGACGGCACTCGGGTCGCGATCGATCGCGAACGCGCGCCCCCTTGCCTCGGACGGACGGACGGACCCAAGATTAGCAGGAGGAGGAGGACGAGGCGTGCTCCGCTTTTGGGAATGGTGGGCTTGGCGCTCTGGCCGATGGCGAAGCAGGTAGGTGGCGGGGATGGGGATGGGGATGGGGGTGGGGAATGGACGGGAAGGGATGAGAAGGATGAAGAGCGCTGCCGTGCAGTACACCACTGCACTCAGTGTGCGTGTGCGTGTGACGCATGCGTAGGGGCTACGGCCCAGCCACGTGAGCAGTGCCGCCCAACGACAACGAGCTTTACCTCCCTCCCCTCATCACCACCACCACCAGCAACCCCGCCCACCCTCACCCACGCGCGCACACACACGACCCTTCGGCGACGGCTAGGGCGACTACAATTTTGAGGGGAACCTTCTTCCGGGTTCCGGCGTCTTTCCAGCGTCTCTCCTTCGCTGATGCAACCGTTGGTGATGAGGGGTCGTCGGACCCCGCTTGTACGGATCTGTATCTTTACATTTTAAGGTTCATTAGTAGCTTAGATTTGCAGTCATTCAACATCATGGTTTCGGCAAAGGCAACGACGGCGCGGAATAATAAAGCTTTAGATCCTTTCTTGGCACGGTGTTCTGCTTGTTGGTGGGCGATGGATCTGGTTACTAGTTTGTTCAAGTTGGGTTGGTGTGGCGGCAATGACATCCCTATGATGGACTTGTATCCTCGGGGTTCGACGAAGTTTGCTCCAACACCGGCGCGGGTTTGGGAGGTAGTAGAGGGCGGGATGCACATTGTGGCGCGTCGACGGCGACTAGAAGACGGTGGTTCATCTGCTTGGTTTGTGGTTGGCGACTGGCTATGAGTTCCTCCTCTGACATCATCGTCGGGCGGGGGTGCCAGATCTGGAGTATGATGGTGTGTCGGAGTGCTGCTCCAGCCACAGTCCTTCAATGACAATGACTTCGGCTTTGGTAAGCTACGTTCGACGTCTGAAAAGCTGCATATCAACGATGGATATGCGTCGAGCTCAGGTCAATAGGTGATCTGTCACAGTTCTATAAACGGTTGCTGGTGGTGGTGCAGGAGACAGGTGACAGGTGACAGGCGCTAGCATCAAGCTCAGGGGTTCTTCGGTCTTGAATGTATGTGCCTTCTAGTTGCCGATAACTTAATTCTAGAGTTTTTTAGTTTTTTAAGGTCGATAACTTAATTCCTATTATATGAAAGGAGAACCGTGTTACCATGATAAAAAGGGCTACGACTTTTACCAAGCTAGGCTTATACAAGCCATAGTGAGTGACGAACATATCCAAGCTTCCGATGAGTTTTCATGTCTAGAGTACGTTTTGCCATCAAAGCATAATACCTATAAGAAAGCTACCTCCCGGGTCACTCGTTTGGATGACTCCACATGTGACATAAACCAGGACTTGAGGGCAACTCCAACATTGTACACCAAAACGGACACCACCAACATCGATGGGTTGGGAGACTTGGGCGGCGGCCCCACTATTTGAAGATACCTTTGGATTCGAGGAGCGCGTGAAGAACCACTTGCTCCCGCCGGACTTTCCCATTGCGACGGTTAGTTGTGGATGTGTGCGGAGGAGAGGAGGTGAGAGGAGCAACGATGGTGCGGGTAGGGCATTGCGTCCACCGGCCGACTTAAATAGTGGGGCGTTCGAGAGCATACGTCTCAACGAAGGTTTATGGGTGGGCTGAGTGTGTCAGATGCATACATGGCAGAGATCCGGACGTCCACAAACTACCCCTACATTTGGTTCCGATTTGTGGAATTTTGGTAGTTCGGACCAGTCCGGACAGACTTGATGATGGGCGTTGGATGGCAAAAGATGTCCGGACAGTCTGGTACAAACATTTAGAAGCGATTTGGTGTACCGTGTTGAAGTTGCCTTGACAAGTCTATGCTCTGGAACAGCTTGCCGACGACTTTACCATCCCACAATGGCGGTGACTCATACGTCCATTTTGCATCATGTTTTCCTACTGTTATGTATGATGTTTTTATGCATAATAATGCTTTTTGGCGTAATTCTAATGCCTTTTCTCTCATAATATGCAAGGTACACACAAAGAGGGAGAATTCCGGCAACTGGAAATCTGGACCTGGAAAAGCTACGTCAGGCCACCTATTTCTGCACAACTCCAAACAAGCTGAAATTTTACGTAGATTTTTTATGGAATATTTGAGGAATATTGGAGCTAATAAGTACCAGAGGGGGCCCACCAGGTGGGCACAACCCACCTGGGTGCGCCAGGGAGCCCATGCGCGCCCTGGTGTGTTGTGCTCACCCAGGCCCACCTACGGTGCCCATCTTCTGGTATATAAGTCATTCGGACCTAGAAAAATAAATAAGAGGAGGACTTTCGGGACGGAGCGCCGCCGTCTCGAGGCGGAACTTGGGTAAAACATCAAACTTTATGAAACACTATTGTGGTTTTGTGCCGTAGGTAAGAACGGTTCTTGCAAGAAGCCCGTAGGAGCCACGTAAAACTTGCAACAACAAAATAGAGGACGTCTACTTGTTTTTGCAGGGCATGTTGTGATGTGATATGGTCAAGACGTGATGAGTTATATGTTATTGTTTGAGATGATCATGTTTTGTAAATCATCAGCAACCGATAGGAGCCTTATGGTTGTCTCTTTATTGTATGAAATGCAAGCGCCATGTAATTGCTCTACTTTATCGCTGTGAGTTAGCAATAGTCGTAGAAGCAATAGTTGGCGAGACGACCACGACGCTACGATGGAGATCAAGGTATCAAGCCGGTGACGATGGAGATCATGACGATGCTTTGGAGATGGAGATCAAAAGCACAAGATGATGATGGACATATCATGTCACATATTTTGATTGCATGCGATGTTTATCTTTTATGCATCTTATTTAGCTTAGTACGGCGGTAACATTATAAGATGATCCCTTACTAAAAATTTCAAGGTATAAGTATTCTTCCTGAGTATGCACTGTTGCGACAGTTTGTCGTGCTGAGAAACCACGTGATGATCGGGTGTGATAAGCTCTAAATTCACAAACAATGGGTCCAAAACAATTTTGCACATGCGGAATACTCAGGTTAAACTTGATGAGCCTAGCATGTACAGACATGGCCTCGGAACACTGGAGACCGAAAGGTCGAACGTGAATCATATAGTAGATATGATCAACATAGAGAAGTTCACCATTGAAGACTACTCCATCTCACGTGATGATCGGACATGGTTTAGTTGATTTGGATCACGTATCATTTAGATGACTTGAGGGATGTCTATCTAAGCGGGAGTTCTTAAGTAATTTGATTAATTGAACTTTAATTTATCATGAACTTAGTCCTGTTAGTATTTGCAAATTATGTTGTAGATCAATAGCTCACGATTTAGCTCCCCTGTTTTTTGATATGTTCCTAGAGAAAACTAAGTTGAAAGATGTTTGTAGCAATGATGCAGACTGGGTTCGTGATCTGAGGATTATCCTCATTGCTGCATAGAAGTATTATGTCCTTGATGCACCGCTAGGTCACAGACCTATTGCAGGAGCAGATGCACACATTATGAACGTTTGGCAAAGCTCGATATGATGACTACTTAATAGTTTAGTGTGCCATGCTTTACGGCTTAGAATCGGGACTTCAAAAACGTTTTGAACACCACGGAGCATATGAGATGTTCCAAAAGCTGAAATTGGTATTTCAGACTCATGCCCAAGTCGAGAGGTATGAGACCTCTGACAAGTACTTTGCCTACAAGATGGAGGAGAATAGCTCAACTATTGAGCATGTGCTCAGAATGTCTGGGTACTATGATAGATCCATTTTGCATCATGCTTTTATATCAATATTTATTGCATTATGGGCTATTACTTCACATTATGTCACAATACTTATGCCTTTTCTCTCTTATTTTACAAGGTTTACATGAAGAGGGAGAATGCCGACAGCTGGAATTCTGGGCTGGAAAAGGAGCAAATATTAGAGACCTATTCTGCACAACTCCAGAAGTCCTAAAACTCCACGAAAGTCATTTTTGGAATATATTAAAAATATTAGGCGAAGAATGCACCAAAGGGGGCCACCCACTGTCCACGAGGGTGGAGGGCGCGCCCTACCCCCCTGAGCGCGCCCCCTGCCTCGTGGGCTATCTGGAATCCCCCCGATGCCCATCTTCTGTTATAAGGTGTCTTTTGCCCTGGAAAAAAATCAGAAGGAAGCTTTCGGGATGAAGCGCCGCCGTCTCGAGGCGGAACCTCGGCGGAACCAATCTAGTGCTCTGGCGAAGCTGTTCTGCCGGGGAAATATCCCTCCGAGAGGGGAAATCGTCACCATCGTCATCACCAACGATCCTCTCACTGGGAGGGGGGCAATCTCCATGAACATCTTCACCAGCATCATCTCCTCTCAAACCCTAGTTCATCTCTTGTATCCGATCTTTGTCTCAAAACCTCAGATTGGTACCTGTGGGTTGCTAGTAGTGTTGATTACTCCTAGTAGTTGATGCTAGTTGGTTTATTCGGTGGAAGAGTATATGTTCAGATCCTTTATGCACATTAATACCCCTCTAATTATGAACATGAATATGATTTGTGATTAGTTATGTTTGTTCCTGAGGACATGGGAGAAGTCTTGTTATAAGTAGTCATGTGAATTTGGTATTCGTTCGATATTTTGATGAGATGTATGTTGTCTTTCCTCTAGTGGTGTTATGTGAACGTCGACTACATGACACTTCACCATTGTTTGGGCCTAGGGGAAGGCATTGGGAAGTAATAAGTAGATGATGGGTTGCTAAAGTGAGAGAAGCTTAAACCCTAGTTTATGCGTTGCTTCGTAAGGGGCTGATTTGGATCCATATGTTTCATGCTATGGTTAGTTTTACCTTAATTCTTCTTTCGTAGTTGCGGATGCTTGCGAGGGGGGTTAATCATAAGTGGGATGCTTGTCCAAGGAAGGGCAGTACCCAAGCACCGGTCCACCCACATATCAAATTATCAAAGTAACGAACGTAAATCATATGAGCATGATGAAAACTAGCTTGACGATAATTCCCATGTGTCCTCGGGAGCACTTTTCCTTATATAAGAGTTTGTCCAGGCTTGTCCTTTGCTACAAAAAGGATTGGGCCACCTTGCTGCACCTTGTTTACTTTTGTTACTTGTTACCCGTTACGAATTACCTTATCACAAAGCTATCTGTTACCGATAATTTCAGTGCTTGCAGAGAATACCTTACTGAAAACTGCTTGTCATTTCCTTCTGCTCCTCGTTGGGTTTGACACTCTTACTTATCGAAAGGACTATGATAGATCTCCTATAATTTTGGGTCATCAAGACTCTTTTCTGGCGCCGTTGCCGGGGAGTGAAGCGCCTTTGGTAGGTGGAATTTGGTAAGGAAAACTTTATATAGTGTGCTGAAATTTACTGTCACTTGTTACTATGGAAAATAATCCTTTGAGGAGCTTGTTCGGGGTATCTTCACCCCGACCAATAGAGCAAAGAGTTGCTCCTCAATCTACTAAACCTATTGGAATTTTTTACTTTGAAATTCCTTCGGGTATGATAGAGAAACTGCTAGCTAATCCTTTTACAGGAGATGGAACATTACATCCCGATATGCACCTAATTTATGTGGATGAAGTTTGTGGATTATTTAAGCTTGCAGGTATGCCCGAGGATGTTATCAAGAAGAAGGTCTTCCTTTTATCTTTGAAGGGAAATGCATTGACTTGACATGGTTTAGGCTATGTGATGATATTGGATCATGGAACTACAACCGATTGAAATTGGAATTTCATCAAAAGTTTTATCCTATGCATCTGGTTCATCGTGATCGTAATTATATATATAATTTTTGGCCTCGCAAAGGATAAAGTATCACTCAATCTTGGGGGAGGCCTAATTCAATGTTATATTCATGCCCCAATCATGAGCTCTCAAGAGAAATTATTATTCAAAAAATTTATGCTCGACTTTCTCTCAATAATCGATCCATGCTCGATACTTCTTGTACTAGTTCTTTTATGATGAAGACTACTGTATTGAGATGGGATTTATTGGAAAGAATTAAACGCAACTCTGAAGATTGGGAACTCGACGAAGTTAAGGAGTCAGGTATAACACCTAAGTTTGATCGTGTTAAATCTTTTATGGATACCAATGCTTTTCATGAATTTAGCACTAAATATGGACTTGTCTCTGAGATAGTAGCTTATTTCTGTGAATCATTTGCTACTCATGTTGATATCCCTAAGGAGAAGTGGTTTAAATATCATCCTCCCATTGAAGTAAAAGTAGTTGAACCTATTAAAGTTGAAGAAAATACTATTACTTATAATGTTGATCCTATTGTTCCTACCACTTATATTGAGAAACCACATTTCCCTATTAGAATAAAGGATCAAGCTAAAGCTTCAACTGTGGTTCGTAAGAGTAATGCTAGAACACCTACAACCTATGAGCAAATTAAAGTTGAACCTAGTATTGCTATGGTTAAAGATCTCTTGGTCGATAATATTGATGGGCCTGTTATTTACTTCTGTGATGAAGCTGCTAGAATTGCTAGACCCGATACTAAAAATAAACATAGACATATTGTTGGCATGCCTATTGTTTCTGCTAAAATAGGAGATCATTGTTATCATGGCTTATGTGATATGGGTTCTAGTGTCAGTGCAATACCTTATACTTTATATAAATAAATTATGCATGATATTGCACCTGCTGAGATAGAAGATATTGATGTTACTATTAAGCTTGCCAATAGAGATACTATTTCACCAGTTGGGATTGTTAGATATGTTGAAGTCTTGTGTGGGAAAATTAAGTATCCTACTAATTTTCTTGTTCTTGCTTCCCCACAAGATGACTTTTGTCCCATTATATTTGGTAGACCCTTCTTGAATACTGTTAATGCTAAGATAGACTACGAAAAGGATATTGTTAGTGTTGGTTTAGGGGATATGTCTCATGATTTTAATTTTGCTAAATTTCGTAGACAACCCCATGATAAAGAATTGCCTAGTAAAGATGAAATTATTGGTCTTGCTTCTATTGCCGTGCCTCCTAATGATCCTTTAGAACAATATTTGCTAGACCATGAAAATGATATGTTTATGAATGAAAGAAGGGAAATAGATGAAGTATTATTTAAACATGGACCTATTTAGAAACACAACTTGCCTGTTGAAATTCTAGGGGATCCTCCTCCACCTAAGGGTGATCCCGTGTTTGAGCTTAAACCATTACCTGATACTCTTAAATATGCTTATCTTGGTGAAAAGAAGATATATCCTGTTATTATTAGTGCTAACCTTTTAGAGCAGGAAGGAGATAAATTATTGAAAACTCTGAAGAAGCACCGTGCTGCTATTGGATATACTCTCGATGATCTTAATGGCATTAGTCCCACTCTATGCCAGCACAAAATAAAATTGGAGAAAGACGCTAAACCGGTTGTTGATCACCAACGATGGTTAAATCCTAAGATGAAAGAAGTGGTAAGAAATGAAGTACTAAAGCTTCTGGGGCAGGTATAATTTATCATGTTGCTGATAGTCAGTGGGTAAGTCATGTCCATTGTGTCCCTAAGAAGGGAGGTATTACTGTTGTTCCTAATGATAAATACGAATTGATCCCACAAAGAATTGTTATAGGTTATAGAATGGTAATTAACTTCCTCAAATTAAATAAAGCTACTAGAAAAGATCATTACCCTTTACCTTTTATTGATAAAATGCTAGAAAGATTATCCAAACATACGCATTTTTTCTTTCTAGACGGTTATTCTTGTTTCTCTCAAATACCTGTGTCAAAAGAGCATCAGGAAAAGACCACTTTTACTTGCCCTTTCGGTACCTTTGCTTATAGACGTATGACTTTTGGTTTATGTAATGCACCTGCTACCTTTCAAAGATGTATGAATGCTATATTCTCCGACTTTTTTGAAAAGATTGTTGAGGTTTTCATGGATGATTTCTCTGTGTATGTAACTTCTTTTGATGATTGCTTAAGCAACCTTGATCGAGTTTTGCAGAGATATGAAGAAACTAATCTTATCTTGAATTGGGAGAAGTGCCACTTTATTGTTAATGAAGGTATTTTCTTGGGGCATAAAACTTCTGAAAGAGGTATTGAAGTTGATAAAGCTAAAGTTGATGCTTTTGAAAAGATGTCGTGTCCCAAGGACATCAAAGGTATAGGAAGTTTCCTTGGTCATGCCGGTTTTTATAAGAGGTTCATTAAAGACTTCTCAAAAATTTCTAGGCCTCTAACTAATCTCTTAGAAAAAGATGTTCCTTTTGTCTTCGATGATGATTGTGTAGAAGCATTTGAAATACTTAAGAAAGCCTTGATTTCTGCACCTATTGTCCAGCCACCTGATTGTAATTTACCCTTTGAAATTATGTGTGATGCTAGTGATTATGCTGTAGGTGTTGTTCTAGGACAAAGAGTTGATAAGAAATTGAATGTTATCCAATATGCTAGTAAAACTCTAGACAGTGCCCAGAGAAATTATGCTACTACTGAGAAGGAGTTTTTAGCAGTTGTATTTGCATGTGATAAGTTTAGACCTTATATTGCTGATTCTAAAGTAACTATTCACACTGATCATGCTGCTATCAAATACCTTATGGAAAAGAAAGATGGTAAACCTAGACTTATTAGATGGGTTCTCTTAGTACAAGAATTTGATTTGCATATTATTGATAGAAAGGGAGCTCAGAACCCCGTTGCAGACAACTTATCTAGGTTAGAGAATGTTGTTGATGACCCACTACCCATTGATGATAGCTTTCCTGATGAACAATTGGCTGTCATAAATGCTTCTCGTACTGCTCCATGGTATGCTGATTATGCTAATTACATTGTTGCTAAATTTATACCACCTAGTTTCACATACCAGCAAAAGAAAAAGTTTTTCTATGATTTAAGACATTACTTCTGGGATGACCCACACCTTTATAAAGAAGGAGTAGATGGTGTTATTAGATGTTGTGTACCTGAGCATGAATAGGAACATATCCTACGCAAGTGTCACTCCGAGGCTTATGGAGGACACCACACTGGAGATAGAACTGCACATAAGGTATTGCAATCCGGTTTTTATTGGCCTACTCTTTTCAAAGATGCCCGTAAGTTTGTCTTGTCTTGTGATGAATGCCAAAGAATTGGTAATATTAGTAGACGTCAAGAAATTCCTATGAACTATTCACTTGTTATTGAACCATTTGATGTTTGGGGCTTTGATTATATGGGACTGTTTCCTTACTCTAATGGGTGTATACATATTTTAGTTGCTATTGATTACGTTACTAAGTGGGTAGCGTTGGGGATCGGTGCAGAAAATCAAAAAAATTTCCTACGCATCACCAAGATCTATCTATGGAGATTACTAGCAACGAGAGGGGAGTGCATCTTCATACCTTTGAAGATCGCGATGCGGAAGCGTTGCAAGAACGCGGTTGGTGGAGTTGTACACAAAGCGATTCAGATCGTGGTCGAATCCGATCTAAGCGCCGAACAACGGTGCCTCTGCGTTCAACACACGTGCAGCCCGGTGACGTCTCCCGCGCCTTGATCCAGCAAGGGGAGAGGGAAAGGTTGGGGAAGACTCCGTCCAACAGTAGCACGACGGCGTGGTGGTGGTGGAGTAGCGTGGCACTCTAGCAGGGCTTCGCCAAGCATTGCGAGAGACGAGGAGGGAGAGGGGTAGGGCTGCGCTAAGAGGAAAGGAGACTCGTGCATCTGGCAGCCCAAAACCCCCACTATATATAGGGGGAGGGGAGGGGCTGCGCCCCCATCTAGGGTTCCCCCCGTAGGGGTGGCGGCAGCCCCAGATCCCATCTGGGGGGGGCCAGGAGGGGGAGAGAGGGGGGCGCCCCTAGGGTGGGCCTTAAGGCCCATCTGCACCTAGGGTTTGCCCCCTCTCCTCTCCCCTGCGCCCCAGGCCTTGGTGGGAGGCGCACCAGCCCACCTAGGGGCTGGTCCCTTCCCACACTTGTCCCACGCAAGCCTCTGGGGCTGGTGGCCCCTCCCGGTGGACCCCCGGAACCCTTCCGGTGGTCCCAGTACGTTACCGATAACGCCCAGAACACTTTCGGTGACCAAAACGGGACTTCCCATATATAAATCTTTACCTCCGGACCATTCCAGAACTCCTCGTGACGTCCGAGATCTCATACGGGACTCCGAACAACATTTGGTAACCACATACTACATTCCCTATAACCCTAGCATCATCGAACCTTAAGTGTGTAGACCCTACGGGTTCGGGAACCATGCTGTCATGACCGAGACATATCTCCGGCCAACAACCAATAGCGGGATTAACCACGATGATCTCATCGGATTAACCATGATGTCAAGGATTCAATCAATCCCGTATACGATTCCCTTTGTCTAGCGGTATAGTACTTGCCCGAGATTCGAACGTCGGTATACCGATACCTTGTTCAATCTCGTTATGGCAAGTCTCTTTACTCGTTCCGTAACGCATCATCCCGTGACCAACCCCTTAGTCACATTGATCTCATTACGATGATGTATTACCGAGTGGCCCCAGAGATACCTCTCCGTCATACGGAGTGACAAATCCCAGTCTCGGTTCGTGCCAACCCAACAGATGCTTTCGGAGATACCCGTAGTGTACCTTTATAGCCACCCAGTTATGTTGTGATGTTTGGCACACCCAAAGTATTCATACGGTATCCGTGAGTTGCACAACCTCATGGTCTAAGGAACAAATACTTGACATTGGAAAAGCTTTAGCATACGAACTACACGATCTTGTGCTAGGCTTAGAATTGGGTCTTGTCCATCACATCATTCTCCTACTGATGTGATCCCGTCATCAATGACATCCAATGTCCATGGTTAGGAAACCGTAACCATCTATTGATCAACGAGCTAGTCAACTAGAGGCTTTACTAGGGACACATTGTGGTCTATGTATTCACACATGCATTACTATTCCCGGATAATACAGTTAAAGCATGAACGATAGACAATTATCATGAACAAGGAAATATAGTAATAACAATTTTATTATTGCCTCTAGGGCATATTTCCAACAGGTAGAAGCTATTCCAACTAGTAGTGCTGATCATAACACCTTCCGAGGTTTGGAGTCCCTAGATACTTAATGACTGATGGTGGTTCACATTTTATTCATGGTGCTTTTCGTAAAATGCTTGATAAGTATGATGTTAATCATAGAATTGCATCTCCATACCACCCACAGTCTAGTGGTCAAGTAGAACTGAGTAATAGAGAGATTAAATTAATTTTGCAAAAGACTGTTAATAGATCTAGAAATAATTGGTCCAAGAAACTTGATGATGCATTATGGGCCTATAGAACTGCATATAAAAATCCTATGGGTATGTCTCCGTATAAAATGGTTTATGGAAAAGCATGTCACTTACCTCTCGAACTAGAACATAAGGCATATTGGGCCATTAAAGAGGTCAATTATGATTTCAAACTTTCTGGTGAGCAGGGACTATTTGACATTAGCTCACTTGATGAGTGGAGAACCCAGGCCTATGAGAATGCCAAACTGTTTAAAGAAAGAATGAAAAGATGGCATGACAAAAGGATACAAAAGCGTGAGTTTAATTTAGGTGATTATGTTTTGTTATACAACTCTCGTTTAATATTTTTTGCAAGTAAACTCCTCTCTAAATGGGAAGGTCCTTACGTTATCGAGGAGGTCTATCATTCCGGTGCCATAAAAATCAACAACTTCGAAGGCACAAATCCGAAGGTGGTGAACGGTCAAAGAATCAAACATTATATCTCAGGTAATCCCATAAATGTTGAAACCAATGTTATTGACACCGTAACCCCGGAGGAGTACATAAGGGACACTTTCCATAATGTTTCAGACTCCGAAAAGGAATAGGTATATGGTATGGTAAGTAAATCGACTCCAAAATAGTTCTAATAGCATTTTTTTCTCCGTTTTGGAATATTTTTAAAAATAGGAAAATATGAAGTAGCCCGAAAGGGACACGAGGCATCCACGAGGGTGGAGGGCACGCCCTACCCCCTGGGCGCGCCCGCCTGCCTCGTGGGCACCTCGTGTGCCCCCCGAACTCTATTTTCTTGCATGATATTTCTTTTGGTCGGTAAAAATTCATTATATAATCTCCCAAAGGTTTTGACCACGGTACCACGACAAAATCCTCTGCTTTGGTTTCGAGCTGTTTTTCTGACAGATCTAGATCACCATGACGTCTTCAAGTGCCCCCAAGGATAAGTTTTTCAAGAAGGTCATCAACCCCTACCTCGCGGAGGTGTTGCAACACCCTCAAACCATTGACATGCGTGAGGGGGTGCTGCACATCCGCGATGTTGAGGGACTAAGGAGGACCGGAAGCGTGGAGACAAGACTCGAAGCAATGGAGCAACAAGTTTTCAAGTGCCAAAGGATGGTGGAACACGGACTCAATGCCAACCACATGATCGCGGAGTTCACCAACAACCACAAGCTGGATGCCAAGAACATTGGGGAGACCATCTTCAAGCTTCACGAGAAAATCAAGCACCTCCAAGCCCAGATCTATGACCCGCAAAACCAAAACTGTGAGTATGAATATAGAATCAAGAGGATGAGTTTGGCTATAGATTTGAGGATCCCGGAGACTCGATCATCCTTCTATGATGGTGAGCCTATGCCTTGGAAGATGGACGACATGCCTACATCATCAACAACTCCATCATCACCACCTCCGAAGAAAGATACATAAATACATGGGTATGGGCACTCCCCTTGGCAACTGCCAAGCTTGGGGGAGGTGCCCCAGTATCGTATCACCATCACACTTCTATATTTACCATTATTCTTAGTTCGATCCTTTTGGTTATATCTTGATCTAGTAGAATAAAGTTTAGTATGATCTAGCTTTGAGTTTTTGCGTTGATCCTTATCTACGAAATCGAGTCCGTGAGCTATTGCTACCTCTTGAGCTTGTGTTGTATTCCCTCGAAGAGGAAAGGGAGATGCAGCACAGTAGCGTAAGTATTTCCCTCAGTTTTTGAGAACCAAGGTATCAATCCAGTAGGAGACCACACACCAGTCCCTCGCACCTGCACAAATAAATAAGAACTTCGCAGCCAACGCTATAAGGGGTTGTCAATCCCTTTACGGTCACTTACGATAGTGAGATCTGATAGAGATGATAATTATATTTTTGGTGTTTTTTTGGTATAGAAACAGAAAGTAAAGAAAGCAAATAAACAACGGCGACATAAATTGGCTAGTTGACGGGAAAGTAATATGATAAAGATAGACCCGGGAGCCATAGTTTTCTCTAGTGGCTTCTCTCATGATAGCGATATTCTACGGCGGGTAAACAAATTACTGTCGAGCAATTGATAGAAAAGCGAATAATTATGAGACTATCTAGGCATGATCATTATATATAGGCATCACGTCCGAGACAAGTAGACCGAGACGATTCTGCATCTACTACTATTACTCCACACATCGACCGCTATCCAGTATGCATCTAGTGTATTGAGTTCATACGAACAGAGTAACGCCTTAAGCAAGATAACATGATGTAGAGGGATAAAGTCAAGCAATATGATGAAAACCCCATCTTTTTATCCTCGATAGCAACAATACAATACGTGCCTTGCTGCCCCTATTGTCACTGGGAAAGGACACCGCAAGATTGAACCCAAAGCCAAGCACTTCTCCAATTGCAAGAACTATAGATCTAGTAGGCCAAACCAAACCAATAATTCTAAGAGACTTGCAAGGATATTATGAGCACACATAAAAAGTTCAGAGAAGAACCAAATATCTTTCATAGATAACCTTGATCATAAACTCACAATTTATCAGATCTCGACAAACACACCGCAAAAAGAGATTACATCGAATAGATCTCCTCGAAGACTGAGGAGAACTTTGTATAGAGATCCAGAGAGAGAGAAGAAGCCATCTAGATACTAGCTATGGACCCGAAGGTCTGTGGTAAACTACTCACAACTCATGGTGAGGCCGATGATGATGATGATAAAGGCCTCCGTGATGGACCCCCCTCCCGGAAGAGGCTCCAAGATGGGATCTCCACGGGAACAGAAGCTACGGCGGTGGAATTAGGGTTTTCTCTCTGCGTATGGAGTTTCTGGGGTACGTAGGTATATATAGGAAGAAGGAGGGCACCGGGGGCCGTGTGGGCCAGCCTCGAGGCAGGGGGGCGCCCTGGGAAGGGGGGCGCGCCCCCCATCCTCGAGGGCTGGCCCTACGTCCCCTGACTTGGCCCCGAAGACTCCCGAGCGTGATTTCCTCCAAAAATATCTCTCGCGAAGGTTTCATTCCGTTTGGACTCCGTTTGATATTCCTTTTCTGCAAAACCCTGAAATAGGCAAAAAACAACAATCTGGACTGGGCCTTTGGGTTAGTAGGTTAGTCCCAAAAATGATATAAAAGTGAAAGATAAAGCCCATTAAACATACACGACTTCATAAATAATAGCATGGAACAATAAAAAATTATAGATACGTTGGAGACGTATCAAGCATCCCCAAGCTTAATTCCTGCTCGTCCTCGAGTAGGTAAATGATAAAGAAAGAATTTTTGATGTGGAATGCTAACCAATATAGTTTTTCAATGTAATTCTCTTAATTGTGGCATGAATGTTCAGATCTGAAAGATTCTAGACAAAAGTTCTATATTGACATAAGAAATAACAATATTTCAAGCAATACTTACAAAGCAATCATGTCTTCTCAAAATACTATGGCTAAAGAAAGTTATCCCTACAAAATCATATAGTGTTGGCTATGCTCCCTTATTATCACACTAAATATTCATATCATGCACAACCCCGATTTGAGCCAAGCGTTGTTTTCATACTCTATCTTTTCAAACCTTTCAACTTTCACGCAATACATGAGCGTGAGCCATGGATATAGCACTATGGGTGGAATAGAGGTGGTTGTGGAGAAGACAAAAAGAGGGAGATAGTCTCAGATCGACTAGACGTATCAACGGGCTATGGAGATGCCCATAAATAGATATCAATGTGAGTGACTAGGGATTGCCATGCAACGGATGCACTAGAGCTAAATATGAATGAAAGCTCAACAAAAGAAACTAGTGGGTGTGCTTCCAACTTGCTTGCTCATGAAGACCTAGGGCATTTGAGGAAGCCCATCGTTGGAATATACAAGCCAAGTTCTATAATGAAAACTCCCACTAGTATATGAAAGTGACTAAGCATGAGACTCTCTACAATGAAGAACATGGTGCTACTTTGAAGCACAAGTGTGGAAAAAGATAGTAGCAATTGTCCCTTTTTCTTTTCCTTTTTTTCTTTTTTTTGGCCTTTTTTTTCTTTGGCCTTTTTTTTCTTTTTTTTTGTGGAGGGGCTTTATAGATTTAGCCTTTCCTCCCATGGGACAATGCTCTAATAATGATGATCATCACACTTTCATTACAACTCGATAATACAACTCGATACTACAACAACAAAGTATGACTCTATATGAATGCCTCCGGCGGTGTACCGTTATGTGCAATGAAACAAGAGTGACATGTATGATAAATTATGCATGGTGGCCTTGCCACAAATACGATGTCAACTTCATGATCATGCGAAGGCAATATGACAATATGATGCGTGTCATATAAACGGAATGGTGGAAAGTTGCATGGCAATATATCTCGGAAAGGCTATGGAAATGCCATGATAGGTAGGTATGGTGGCTGTTTTGAGGAACACTATGGTGGCTGTTTTGAGGAAGGATATATAGTGGGTTCATGGCACCGGCGAAAGTTGCGCGGTACAAGAGAGGCTAGCAATGGTGGAAGGGTGAGAGTGCGTATAATCCATGGACTCAACATTAGTCATAAGAACTCATATACTTATTGCAAAAATTTACGAGTCATCAAAACAAAGCAATCAACGCATGCTCCTAGGGGGGAGGTTGGTAGGAGTTAACCATCACGCGCCCCCGACCTCCACACAAAGGTTGACACTCTACAAATACCTCATGCTTTAACTTAGTCACATAACGGTTCACCATACGTGCATGCTACGGGAATCACTAACCTTAACACAAGTATTTCTCAATTTCATAATAACTCCACTAGCATGACTCTAATATCACTATCCTCATGTCTCAAAACAATTATCAAGCATCCAGCATCTCTTTCTATTCAATGCACTTGGTGTGATTTTTTTACTACATTGACATTGGATGCTTATCATGTGAAGACTAGTTTCTTTAGCCTAAACACTTTACCATGTTGTTTTAATGGACTCTCAAATATATCTAAGAGACTTGCAAGAATATTATGAGCACACATAAAAAGTTCAGAGAAGAACCAAATATCTTTCATAGATAACCTTGATCATAAACTCACAATTCATCGGATCTCGACAAACACACCACAAAAAGAGATTACATCAAATAGATCTCCTCGAAGACCGAGGAGAACTTTGTATTGAGATCCAGAGAGAGAGAAGAAGCCATCTAGATACTAGCTATGGACCCGAAGGTCTGTGGTAAACTACTCACAACTCATGGTGAGGGCGATGATGATGATGAAGAAGGCCTCCGTGATGGATCCTCCTCCCGGAACAGGCTCCAAGATGGGATCTCCACGGGAACAGAACCTACGGCGGTGGAATTAGGGTTTTCTCTCTGCGTATGGAGTTTCTGGGGTACGTAGGTATATATAGGAAGAAGGAGGGCACCGGGGGCAGTGTGGGCCAGTCTCGAGGCAGGGGGCACGCCCTGGGAAGGGGGGCGCGCCCCCCACCCTCGAGGGCCAGCCCTACGTCCCCTAACTTGGCCCCGAAGACTCCCGAGCGTGATTTCCTCCAAAAATATCTCTCGCGAAGGTTTCATTCCGTTTGGACTCCGTTTGATATTCCTTTTCTGCAAAACCCTGAAATAGGCAAAAAAACAGCAATTTGGACTGGGCCTTTGGGTTAGTTGGTTAGTCCCAAAAATGATATAAAAGTGAAAGATAAAGCCCATTAAACATCCAAGACTTCATAAATAATAGCATGGAACAATCAAAAATTATAGATACGTTGGAGACGTGTCAGCTATATATAATAAAGATTAGTCTTGAGTCAAGGGATTGGTTATATTGCTATGATCTTGAGGGAATAGAAGAAAAAAAAGAGAAAAAGAAATAAAGAGATCATATTGACTTCACGTATAAAGAGTATGATAAATAAAAGTTGTTGAGAGTTTACAAACATAGTTTTGGTCATCGTTTTCACATATAAATATACTATCTTGGACATATTTTATGATTGTGAGCACTCATTAAGATATGACATGCTAAAAAGTTGATGTTGGACAAGGAAGACAACATAATGGGTTATGTTTTCTTATATCCAAAATAAATTGTATTGTCATGGATCATCCAACATGTTGAGCTTGCCTTTCCCCCTCATGCTAGCCAAATTATTCGCACCAAGTAGAGATACTACTTGTGCTTCCAAATATCCTTAAAACCAGTTTTGCCATTAGAGTCCACCATATCTACCTATGGATTGAGTAAGATCCTTCAAGTAAGTTGTCATTGTTGCAAGCAATAAAAATTGCTCTCTAAATATGTACGATCTATTAGTGTGGAGAAAATAAGCTTTATACGAGCTTGTGATATGGAAGAAATAAAAGCGACAGGCTACATAATAAAGGTCCGTATCACAAGTGGCAATATAAAGTGACGTTCTTTTGCATTAAGATTTTGTGCATCCAACCTTAAAAGCACATGATAACCCCTGCTTCCCACTACGAAGGGCCTATCTTTTATTTTTGTCTTATACCTTATACAAGAGTCATGGTGGTCTTCACCTTTCCTTTTCACACTTTATCCTTTGGCAAGCACTATGTGTTGGAAAGATCCTGATATATATATCCAATTGGATGTGGGCTTTCATAAAGCATTATTGTTGACGTTACCCTTGAGGTAAAAGGTTGGGAGGCAAAACTATAAGCCCCTATCTTTCTCTGTGTGTGATTAAAACTTCATACCCATAAGTATTTCATGAGTGTAAGCAATTGTGAAAGACTAAATGATGGTTGAGTATGTTGACTTGCTGAAAAGATCTTATATTGACTCTTTCTGATGTTATGATAAATTGCAATTGCTTCAACGACTGAGATCATAGTTTGTTAGTTTTCAGTGAAGTTTTGGATTCATACTTTACATTGTGAATAGATTGTTACTTCAGCATAAGAAGTCATATGACAACATATATATGTTGCTATTCTAAGAATGATCGTGATGCCCTCATGTCCGTATTTTATTTTATCGACACATCTATCTCTAAACATGTGGACATATTTTTTGATATTGGCTTCCGCTTGAGGACAAGCGAGGTCTAAGCTTGGGGGAGTTGATATGTCCATTTTGCATCATGCTTTTATATCAATATTTATTGCATTATGGGCTATTACTTCACATTATGTCACAATACTTATGCCTTTTCTCTCTTATTTTACAAGGTTTACATGAAGAGGGAGAATGCCGGCAGCTGGAATACTGGGCTGGAAAAGGAGCAAATATTAGAGACCTATTCTGCACAACTCCAAAAGTCCCGAAACTCCACGAAAGTCAGTTTTGGAATATATTAAAAATATTGGGCGAAGAAAGCACCAGAGGGGGGCCACCCATGGTCCACGAGGGTGGATGGCGCGCCCTACCCCCTGGGTGCCCCCTGCCTCATGGGCCACCTGGAAGCCCCCCGATGCCCATCTTCTGTTATTAGGTGTCTTTTGCACTGGAAAAACATCAGAAGGAAGCTTTCGGGATGAAGCGCCGCCGTCTCGAGGCGGAACCTTGGCGGAACCAATCTAGGGCTCCGGCGGAGCTGTTCTGCCAAGGAAATATCCCTCCGGCTAGGGGAAATCGTCACCATCGTCATCACCATCGATCCTCTCATTGGGAGGGGGTCAATATCCATCAACTTCTTCACCAGCACCATCTCCTCTCAAACCCTAGTTCATCTCTTGTATCCGATCTTTGTCTCAAAACCTCAGATTGGTACATGTGGGTTGCTAGTAGTATTGATTACTCCTTGTAGTTGATGCTAGTTGGTTTATTCGTTGGAAAATTATATGTTCAGATCCTTTATGCACATTAATACCCCTCTGATTATGAACATGAATATGAATAGTGAGTAGTTGCGTTTGTTCCCGAGGACATGGGAGAAGTCTTGTTATAAGTAGTCATGTGAATTTGGTATTCGTTCGATATTTTGATGAGATGTATGTTGTCTTTCCTCTAGTGGTGTTATGTGAACGTCGACTACATGCCACTTCACCATTTTTTGGGCCTAGGGGAAGGTATTGGAAAGTAATGAGTAGATGATGGGCTGCTAGAGTGACAGAAGCTTAAACCCTAGTGATACGGCCAGCCCTAGATCTAGTCATATTGGCGTTGCACTTGTTCAAGAAGTTGTACTGTGCGTAAAGAAATAAGATCTGAATACGTAGATGCTTGTTATCATATGTTTGGCATGGACAAGGAGGCGCATGCATATACTACTAGCACATGCACGCACAAGTACGTTGACAATGACTTAAGTGGTTCAATACTATATACATCTGACCCGGGTTCTGTATGGAACTCCTTCAAGATTGGAGATAAGATGTATTCGTTTGAGTTGCCAAGGCCCCTCAGAGTTAAATCTTGATTTGATTGGGAAAAGTAATTTTGAAAGAGATTTGTTTTTCTGGAACCAAGTACGCATGCATGCAATCCAAAGAATACATGTACGTGGTGAAAGAGAAGATTTTCAAGAAGACTATACGTGTGCTAGTGCCCATGGAGTTAAAATATCCTATTTGTTTTTCTTCCTGTCGTGCAAGGAATATGTGGCAAATGCAAACATGACATGGGAATTGTGGAGTTTGTTATGTTTCAAGGATTCTGGGTGGGGGCCACCAGGCTGGGGAGTAGATACGTGACACACAAATTAAAGAGTCCTAGTGCTTCTTTAGAATAAATTAAGTCGGTTGTTATTATGTTGGCAGGTCACAGTTGTTTTCTTTTGAATCGAAGAAGATTAGATAGATGGGGTGCGGCTAGCTTGTTGGTCACACCAAAATTAGGAAGAGTCGGCTATATGTAAAGCCTTGTCGCGTCAATGTAAGGACATGTTATTTTGAGATGAATTAGACACCGCGTGTGTTTCGGCCGTCGACCATTATCGAGTTTTGAGAAATCTTGTCAAAAGTCTCTACACGCGTGTGAGTTCCTACGACGCGACGCGTAGGAGATTACAAGCTGAACCTATACGGTTCGTCCATGTTATTCCTTCAGATCGAGGGGTTGACGTGTTATTTTTGCGGAGTTTGTGAATATTTTCGTAAACCCGCAACGAGTTCTTGCTGCGATGGATTTTTTTGCCGTGAAAGATCGGGCCAACAAAGAATCGACCTTCGTCTCGAGGTTCGCTCCACATCAAGTGGTATCAGAGACCACCGTTTGTCACAGCACTTCAGAGGAGATGGTCAACGCACCGTCCCCAAGGAGCTACTTGAGGCTATCCGGTGATTTTTTGTTGGAGGAGAAAGGCTATGGTGCTGAACTTTTTCACACCTACTGTAAAGTGGGCAAGAAAGTTTGCGCTACGACGATCGACCATGACAGTTCGATCTGCACGGTCGGCATCGACATGGTGGAGAAGCTGCAACTATTGATGACACCACATCCACGACCGTACTCACTGAGGAGGTGTTACGACAAACTCGAAATCACGCACCAGACTATGGTACTATTTTCGGTTGGCCAATTGTCTTGTGAAGTTTTGTGCGACGTAGTTTCGGCACCGATGATTTCGTGTCATATGCTGTTGGGAGAGCCATGGTACAAGAAAAATAATGCTACCATCTCCCCAATATGTACATAGTCGAACGTGATACAAAATATGTTCTGATGACCCTGGAGAAGAAGGCCTTCAAGAGTTGGAGGAAAGAAAGACTGCAAAAAATGAACAAGGCAGAGGAAGCAAAGGAAAAGGATGCGGAGATTGTTGAAAAAAATTGGCACACGTTTGGCCTGCATACGAAGATTTTGCTGAAGAGACTGAGTCGAAACCGAGGATGGTTTCGCTTTAAGAGGGAGAGAATGATACGGCCAGCCCTAGATCTAGTCATATTGGCGTTGCACTTGTCCAAGAAGTTGTTACCATGCGGAAAGAAATAAGATCTGAATACGTAGATGCTAGTTATCATATGTTTGTCATGGACAAGGAGGCGCATGCATATACTACTAGCACATGCAGGCACAAGTACATTGACAATAACTTAATGTAGCGACCACGATCCGAATGGACCGAAGTCTCTATGTTCTGTGTCATCCCTGGATCGGTATGCTGACACACACAGTACTCGAGGATTTATAACAGAGGTAAATCACATGTATTAAGTAACGTAAATACTATTACCTCAATCAATCATAGCAGAAGCAACAAAGGTTGTGGAGTTCCATCAACACCAACAGCAAAGTTTAGTGTGGACAGCGCAACCCTAACATAACACTTACTCGTCGAATAACTCCTGCAACATAAGACGTTGCAGCCATGTAGGTCAGTACATTCAATGTACTGACAAATTCACACTGTAAGGATAATGATGAACAATGCCTACAACTACATGCATATTTGGCTGGTGGAGGCTGTAAGGCTGTTTTTGCATAAAGCTGATTTTCCCCTACCACAAAGGAATGCATTTTTTTAACTACTTTGCTAAATTTAAATCATGAACAATTGAGAATGGTTCCTCCATCTCAATCCCAAACCAAAGTCATTATTAACCCAACAAATTAATTAAATAGAGTGTTGAGATCAACAAATAATCCACTTCTAGATACTCAAAGATGTCCATAACAGGGGACACGACTACTCATGAATAGTTTGTACACTCTGCAGAGGTTTGTGCACTTTTCCCCACAAGACTCGATCGCCTTCGTTTAATTTCTCGCACTGCATGGTGTTTGAGAAACGGATGACCGAGACACAGTCTTTCAGAAGCATTAACTCTTTACCCCGGGTGGGCCGGTACACCTACATCCGCTACATCTGCTAGTCCACCACTGAAAGAGGTCACACAACTTACTCATACTATGCCAGAGCCCATAATGGCTTGTGGCTGCACATGGAAGTTTCTAGGCATGAAAATATTATATGATCCCTTTGAGCCTGGGTGGCATTCCAATAGGATGATCACACGGTTCCTCCGGGATCCCCTAGGGCAAACACTGGTTTCTCCAGGTGCCCGGCAACCACTGGGTACTCCAGGGTGCCACAACCAATATGTGTATTAAATTACCACCTTAAAGTTTCCCTTAAATATCACTCACATCTTTCATGAAACTCTCATACCAATCCACGTCTACGAGCATGGCTAAGCAATAAGTAACAAAGCATATACCCCCCTTGGTTGATCTCAAGTCATTGGGTTCCTACCTCATGAACTACAAAACATCATATTAAGAAACTAGTCCTACTCATGCAAATGTTTGAGGATATAACTAATGCAACGAAAACTGGGTATTGGAAAGTATGATCAAAGTGTGAACTTGCCTTGTACTGACGATTTAGATTCTTCGCACTCAAAATTCTTGATAGATATACTCTTCACACTCCGATCAATCTATCGTAAACAAACAATAGTGACCACACATAAGCAATCACTCAAAAGATCGAACAAAACTAATAAAACACTTTGGAAAACTTTGAAAACAAACGAATGACATCTTGAAATAGAAACCAATTTCTAACTGTACTAAAATTATGTGAATTTGGCCTTATCAGAAAGTTTAGGTCAAGAGCTTCGATTTGCAAAAAGAACCAACTCAAACGGAGTTACGAAACTCAAGTTATGATCAAACGAAGTTCAAACTCAAATCTAGATGAATTCAAATGTGAAAATTTCCAAAATCATGTTTAAGTTATTTTACTGGAAATAGGGGATCGTAACGAAGACGTGAGCGTTGGTTTCGTTGGATTTGGACCAACGGGTAAAAAGTTATGGTCGATTGAAATTTAGGGGCTAATATGTAAATTAAATATTTGTAGATAGGTCCCTCGCCGAAAACTAAACAGAAAAACAAAAACTTAACGAACGAACATTCGTTTTCTAACCCTAACTAGTGAACGTTCACTAGATAGATCTAACTAAAAAGAAAACTGATCTAAAGCGAAAACCGAACTTAACAGAGAACCGGGGGGGGGG
>LR738712.1:17052858-17073701 GCA_902687465.1 Secale cereale
GCGGTTTTTCTTCGAAATCCGCGGGTTGGATCGGGTCCGGCGCGGATCGGGTTCGGGGAAACAAACCGGCCGACGGCGAACTCCAGCGCGGCTCCGGCAAGGCGGCGTGGAGCGACGGCAGCTTAGCTGCGGCTCGGCGTGGCTACGCGGAGGGCGGCAGCAGCGGCGGTGACAGTTGACGCGGCGGCGGCGGAGCGATCTACAGCGGTGGCGGCGCGCGAAGCGAGGGGCAGCGGGGGCTGGACTGCGGCCTTATAAAGGTGGAGAGGGGGGGGGAGATGCCGTGAAGGAGGGGCCACGACGAGGAGTCTGGGGCGGACACGCGCGGCGGCGGCGATGCTGTGGTGGCGGCGGACACCGTGCGGGAGGAGGTAGGCGGCGGGGAAGAAAGGCCGGTTCGGCCGGCTGGGCTGGTCGGCCCGACGAGAGTTTTTTTTAACACAGACGAAAAGAAAAGATAAAACAAAGATAAATCAATATATAATATAGGCATATTATATATCAAAATTTTCGGAAAAACATTTCTTACAAAGTAAACATTTTTCTACAGTCAAATAAAATGTCCACAAATTCTAATAAATCAAAAGGTGCTACTGTTGCTATAAATCCAATAAAAATCATTTTGAAAATACCAAAAATATTTCAAATTTATTTCTCTCCAATTTTCTGCTGTAGGGAATCATGTTAACCTAATTTCCATATATTTTATTTTTGGAGAAAAATAATTTGAATAAAACCCAATAACTCAAATTTTGAAAATGATTTTCAGAATATTTCAAAAGAACTCCCAACTCATATTTCCTATAATTTGAAGAAGTCATTTTATCTTCGCTCGGGAAAATCATTGAGTTGCATAAAGTTTCTGAATTTGAAATATTTCGAGAATGAAATTCAAAAATCCTTTCAAAGCCCTTTATCGTTTAAAATAAATGGAAGAAGTCATATTATCTTCACTCTAGGGTTTTGTGTTGAAAATAATTTGAGTTCCCGGAGATTAAAATGCAAAGCAAAAGTTTTGGGAAAGTCATTTTATTCCCTCTCATTTAACTTTCAAAATTTTCAAATTTCACTCAATTTCACTCAGCACATCAACATGCAATCAAAACTATCTATTTAATATAACATTCCAAAATTTAGAATTTTGGGATGTTACAAACCTACCACACTTAAAATGAATCTCGTCCTCGAGATTCGGAGAGGCTAGCAAGAAATAGGTTGGGGTTTGGGGGTCTCCTATCAAATCACTGATTGGTGTGGCCTAGTGTGCTACCACACTTAGAATCATGGTTATGGTTCCACCAAAATTAGGTACTCCATTCTTTGGGTTGACGGTGTTGGTCTTCTCAGATCTTCAGGGTAATTCCTTCTCGGGGCTCCTTCGGTAGGGGTCTAACCTTTGCCCTTAATTCTTGTGTCCTTTCATCTTGGTAAGGTTCTTCTGTGACTAGTTCTTCTTAGATGACAGGTCTAGCGCCAATACTAAACAAAATATCGATATTTCATGGTGGTCATCAAACAAATTAATTGGGTTCCTGCAGGAAACGGGTCTGGGCTTCATCCTCACTGTATATCCTACGGTTGGCAACAACTGCCTTGTATGGGGAAAAATTTGTATACCATTCTAAGGTTTAAACAAGGTTTTGACATCGTCGTCTCTCTTCTATAGGTAAGTAACTTAGATTTACCATCCCGTATAACAAAGGCGACCAATAAGAGTAAGTCGGTATGGTGATCAATCCATCCCGCACCCAAATCATTACCTTGTATATGGTTTAGTGAATCTCGAATTCTAACACTCGGTCATCCTCACAAGCATTGCAAAATTTCTCTTGTCAACGAACTAAGTTCGAATAAAAATCCATTACCTGCAAGGTGAACAAACATCTATCGTGTTTCACAACCCCCGGGTTTAGCGTAAACACCTATAAGATTGTCTGTTGACAAAGTCGTAACTTCTACCAGGGGTTTTCCTTCAGCAAGAGTGTGCTTGCTTCCTTGACAGGTCCTGGGGCCTGTGGTTTTGGTTCATCTCACCACTAGTAACACTTTGTCTCATCATCGGGTTGCAGCTGATCATTCTTCTGACATCCAACTTCCTTGGTTTTCTTAAATCCATCCAATTATCCCTTACTTCTCTTGGTTTAAAACTGAGTGTGATTATTCACACTCATCCTTGGGTAATCCATTCCAAGTCTGACGTAACTAACCACTAGCTAGTGTATTCGGGTAATGGTGTTGGATTCTACCACACTTAAAATGAATCACACTAGTTCTCCTCCAAAATCTTGATCCATGTATCATGTCTTCACCCTTCACTTATGTAGTAACAACTCATAAAATCCAAAATCGGTACCCTGATGCCAACGGTACTGATTCTCAACTACTTCGTTCTACTGCGCTTCCATTGCATGCTTCAACTCAACTACTTAGCACAAATCTCCTTCTCCTTGCAACAATCTCTAGCAAAGTGCCCCGCTTCACTACAGCAGAAACACATAACTTTTGACAAGTCTCGTGGTTCCCTTATGATTATGTAGCCTCCTTAGGTCCTCGGCTTAGGGGTCCACTTCAGAACTTGTATATCCTTAACTCGTCCTTGGAGTCACTATTGCTCCACACTTCCAGCAGTACACCTTCTTTAAATCCAATTGTGCTTATTTCCTTCATATCCTTGGGGTAAGCTTCATATCAAGAATAAACTCCAACTTGTTTATGCAAACTCCACTATTTAGGGCAACAGTTTCCTTCCTATGGGTCAAGGGTTCACTCTGAAAAGTGTCGCCCTACACAAAATGCATTGGTTCATCCTTAATCCATATTATCCTCATATCAAATCTCTTATTACATCCTGAACCAGTATTCAAAACTCAATTTCAAAGGTGCTTCACTACAAAGGTTGCCATCCCCATAGTTGGGTATGGTCAAACATTCCTCCCATCTTTATTCCTTTGTCCTAGCTAAGGACGCTTCAGTCCCACTGGAATTGTGTAATGTGATTCGTGAAATCATCAATCTTTTGCTTCGTCCTATTGGTCGTGTGCTTCCTCTCCATCATCTCTTCCTGCACCTTACTCAGGCATTCCTGGGTATAATGAAGTCTTGCTTCGAGTATTTCTCCAATCTGACGTATGGCCTCCATAGCGGCTTCACGAACAGAGTCGAAAAAGGTTGTTCTTGGTACTCGAGAGATGAAAAAGTATCGACCCATAGTTTTTGGGCAAACTCCTTTCACGCTGTGGAGGTGTACCTCCACATACCAAAGTTCAACTCCATTCTCCATGAAGGGATAACCATTCGAAATTGCATCTCCTGCCAGGTGAATATGCTTCATCATGTCCTTCAGGATCTTTGGGTAGTCCTGCTTGCTAGTCAGGGTCATGATTGTTTCCGGGCCCTTGAGAAAAGACTCGTAAAGGGTTGTCATTTGTAGGTATAAGACAAAAGGGGTTCTCAGGACAACATACGGATATCCTTGGGTAAAAAGGGGTCGTTTGTCCGAGAAAGGTTTGGGGTCAGCTGGTCCATGGGTTCTAGGTTTTAGTCTGGGTGAGATAGCAAGAGAGGCACTAACATTCATCCAACAACTCATAACAATGAGATTCCAAATATCTCAACTCTTATTGCTTCACGAACTATTACAATGCTCTTTCCATAACTCATCTCAACATCGTAATAAACGGGTGTTCCGCATTTAGCTACATGCTTCATTCTAATATCAAGATCTCAACTACTCTGATCATCTTTCCTCCGGTCTGAACCTTCTCTTGGCAAAATGCTCTACTTCCTTGTAGCGTAAACTAATGTCATTAGACAGATCTAGGGGCTTCATGGCGACTGTCCTGGTTCACTGGATTCTCCGCTTCCTGGTTGGGCAGTGGTTAGCATAATGACCTAAATCCTTGCACCGGTAACATGTGATGTGACTCAGGTCCTTTTCTGCAGAGATTGGGTTCTTCTGGGGACACATGCTCTTTCTCTTCCTCGACTTCCTTGTTCCTATCAATTTTTTTTGACTATATACTGCAAGGCAAAAGCCTCACAGCCCTCTTTATTAAAAGCAAGAAAGGAAAACTAATACAAAGTTCAGTGACATCTACAGTTAGAAATACTTACAGAAAAGATTACCTATACAAAAGACCTAAGGTAGGTTAGTGAGCCAGTCCATGAAACTATCCTTGAATTTACATTTTATCCTATGAGATAAAAGAGTCATATCATGGATGAAATTGTGTCTCCATTTCCTGAAAAAGCTTGCTCATTTCTGAAGACTTCCCCATTTCTATCAATACTATCATCTTTTTTGGATCAAACTCCACTTCTTCTGTCAGGAAGTTTCCCAGATACTCCTGGCTTTGCTTCGTGCAATACTGTGAAAGATGTCCCTTTTCTCCGCATGAGTAGCAAGCACGGGAGTAATATCTATTTAGGCCTTCTCCATCAGGGTCGTCAATATCTTCCTCCATCGCGGATTCTTTTAAGGTTTCCTCGAGGACTTCTTTCATTGCTTCTTTCTTCTGCTGGATGGTTCATTGTACCATGGGGTAAATGTGGCACTGAGCAGGGTAGTGGGTAGTCCCTTCACACAAGAAACAAGTAATCTGCCTAGTTGGGCATTCTTCAGCAAGGTGACTTCCTTCACAATTAGGGCATTCATCCTGGTGCTCCTCCTGGGCGTGTCCTATTTCTCCACAAATCCTGTAGGCACAACGTTTCTTCTTCGGGTTGTCACCATGCTCTCGGATGAGACTGGATCTTAACAGAGTCTTCTTGAATTCCTCCCAACTTTCTGCTCCATTACATCCTTGTATGGCTTGATGCATCTTCCACCATGTTGCAGCACTTTTTGTAAAGTACCGAAGAGCGTATTGAACCTCATACTTCCTTGCAACCAAATTTTTCCTGAAGTGATCCTCCATGTGTTGTACCCATAGCTCTGCCTCCGGCTGGGTCATTGGTCCAGAGAATACAAGTCTATCTTCTTTCATCCTCTATTGGTCCAAGGGTTTTGGGGATGAGATTCGGGAGATGGGGAGAGATACACTCAATACTAACAATAGTTTTGAAAAGATGGGTTTTTGTTTTGTGGCCGTCTGAAAAACATCAAACAAGTGACGGCTCACAATCCTCGCATCTAGCGTAAGTACATAACATGGGTTTGGTCTTCTAAAGGTCAACATCTCTTCAATGTCGTCAACTCTTCAAATCTTCGGAGTATCCATTGCTGTAGCTTCAACACTTCCAATGTATGGTGAAATCCTCTTTACTCCGAATTGGTCAAAGGGGCAAGGGTGTAGTCTAACTATTTGGGAAAAAGGGGAAATTTGACAAAGCTCGGAAAAGAAGAGAGATAAGAATCTTTTTGAAAAGAAAGTTTTAGAGAAATCCTTTCCTATGGGCTTGCTAGTTTCTAGGGTCACGTCCTACAGTCAACATGTGCTCTGATACCATCTTGTAGCGACCACGATCTGAATGGACCGAAGTCTCTGTGTTCTGTGTCATCCCTGGATCGGTATGCTGACACACACAGTACTCGAGGATTTATAACAGAGGTAAATCACATGTATTAAGTAACGTAAATACTATTACCTCAATCAATCATAGCGGAAGCAACAAAGGTTATGGAGTTCCATCAACACCAACGGCAAAGTTGAGTGTAGACAGTGCAACCCTAACGTAACACTTACTCGTCGAATAACTCCTGCAACATAAGACGTTGCAGCCATGTAGGTCAGTACATTCAATGTACTGGCAAATTCACACTGTAAGGATAATGATGAACAATGCCTACAACTACATGCATATTTGGCTGCTGGAGGCTGTAAGGTTGTTTTTGCATAAAGCTGATTTTCCCCTACCACAAAGGAATGCATTTTTTAACTACTTTGTTAAATTTAAATCATGAACAATTGAGAATGGTTCCTCCATCTCAATCCCAAACCAAAGTCATTATTAACCCAACAAATTAATTAAATAGAGTGTTGAGATCAACAAATAATCCACTTCTAGATACTCAAAGATGTCCATAACCGAGGATGCGACTACTCATGAATAGTTTGTACACTGTACAGAGGTTTGTACACTTTTCCCCACAAGACTCGATCGCCTCCGTTTAATTTCTCGCACTGCATGGTGTTTGAGAAACGGATGACCGAGACACGGTCTTTCAGAAGCATTAACTCTTTACCCCGGGTGGACCGGTACACCTACATCTGCTACATCTGCTAGTCCACCACTAAAAGAGGTCACACAACTTACTTATACTATGCCAGAGCCCATAATGGCTTGTGGCTGCACATGGAAGTTTCTAGGCATGAAAATATTATATGATCCATTTGAGCCTGGGTGGCATTCCAATAGGGTGATCACACGGTTCCTCCGGGATCCCCTAGGGCAAACACTAGTTTCTCCAGGTGCCCCGCAACAACTGGGTACTCCAGGGTGCCACAACCAATCCACCCAGATGTGTATTAAATTACCACCTTAAAGTTTCCCTTAAATATCACTCACATCTTTCATGAAACTCTCGTACCAATCCACGTCTACGAGCATGGCTAAGCAATAAGTAACAAAGCGTATATCCCCCCTTGGTTGATCTCAAGTCATTGGGTTCCTACCTCATGAACTACAAAGCATCATATTAAGTAACCAGTCCTACTCATGCGAATGTTTGAGGATATAACTAATGCAATGAAAACTGGGTATTGGAAAGTATGATCAAAGTGTGAACTTGCCTTGTACTGACGATGTAGATTCTTCGCACTCAAAATACGTGATAGATCTACTCGTCACACTCCGATCAATCTATCGTAAGCAAACAATAGTAACCACACATAAGCAATCCTTCAGAAGATCGAACATGTCGGTGTACTAAAGTAGAGGTACCTTTAGTATCCCGAACTTGTGCACGGGCAGTCGCAGCACCCCGCGACAAGGCTTGCCGGGTGATCGCCAAGGTCCTCCGTGGTTCCTTTGGAACCATTCAAGAACAAAGTATCCAAGCCAAGGAGACAAGGCCCCGGCAAGAGGAGCTTGCCGGGAAGGCCACTCAAGGCACAAGACTACTCAAGGCACAAGACCCTGGCAAGAGGAGCTTACCGGGAAGGCCAACCGAGGCATCTCAAGAAACTTGCCGCGACGCGCCACGCGTCCCGGCAAGGCCCGGTGAGCGACAAGCTCCCGGAAGCGACAAGATAGCGACCGCGGCAAGGCGCTTGCCGCGGCAAGCTTCCACTCAGTACCCGCGCTCGAGCGCATCCACCCACGTGTCGCTCTGGGACCCTTCCAGGCGTACGTGGCGGGAGGCTATGCAGCCAGGGGTACGCGATGGCAAGCGGCGCTGACAAGGTTGCCATCGTGGCGAATGGTGGTGCCCCTGGCGGCCCCTTTTTGCACTGTTTGGGCGACGGCGACGGGCATTTAATGCCCTTGTCCCGTGCCGTCAGGGTTATGTATAAAACACTGTTCAAGTAGGTGTACCAACTACAATATCTTCCCATTTTTGCCCTCATTTGCGTTGCCACCTGCCGGTGACCCCTTGAGCCTATAAAAGGAGGCCCATGCGCAACGTAGAGGGGGGATTTTCGAGCACTCTCACGCTCGGTCTACTTAGCTGCTAGAGGGTACTGTAGCTCTCAGTGCTCTCGAGCAAGAACTCAATACAAACCAAAGCAGGAGTAGGGTTTTACGCATCCGTGCGGCCCGAACCTAGGTAAACTGCTCATGTGCTTCGCCTCGATCTGCTCTTCGCGTGATCTCCGCCCCTGCCGTACCGAAAAGGGGCTCCGTCCCCATAGGTGTTCGTGGGTGGATCAGTTTCACCGACATCTTTGGCGCGCCAGGTAGGGGGTGCGTTGAGGCTGTGTGAACCTGATCCGGCGTCCAGACGAGCTAGATCTTCATCATCTTCATCGACATGCCGCCGAAGAAGAAGGCTTCGGAGGCAGCTGGTCCGTCCGCGTCGATCCCACCACCGTCGGAGCCAACGGCTGGTGGGGTAGACGCCGGCGGAAGAACGGGCATCGACGAGGGAGCTCACGGTGCCGCCAAGTCCAAGGACAAAGCTGCGGTGCCCATCAGCGGCGTAGCCGACTCCCACAACGACCGGGCGCACTCCAAGACCTCGGCGTCCGTGCATGCACCGTGCCCATCTCAGGAGGCGCGGGACCGGCAGCGTCATGGTACTCACGGTACCATACGCTTGCTGGACCAAAATCGAGCTGGTGGATCCCGGGATGCTCAAGGCCAGCATGCACACCAACATGCCGGCACGAGCAAGGCACGATCACCTGGACGGGATACTGCTCCTTCTGACATAGTTAGAAGTCCGAGCATATCCCGCTCCTCGCACCGTTCGCCATCGCTACCCACCACTCCAGCAGAAGCTCTGGCACGAGCTCAACTGCTCCTAGACTTCCCTCCAATGGCCGACAAGGTCGACGACTGGAGGGCCACCATCCAGAGTCTCATCGCCTTTGCCAACGGTGACACCCCGCGACAGCCAAGCACGTCACAGCCGCGGCAAGTCAGCCAGGCACAGGCCGATGGCGACAAGACCGGCGGGGGTGCGACCACCGTACACTCTCCGCCCCGAAGGCCAAGATCGCCGACTCGCCGGATCAACCTCGACAGCGACTCCACCGCGTCGTCAGATCCACGAGCTCGCCGCGATCAGCGCCAAGTTCTTCACGAACCATAGCAAGAAGACGCTCGTACTCGCATCGAGCGCCGAAGAGAAGCGCGGTGTCAATCAGACCAGCGCGCTGGGCCCACTGTTGACATGCATGCGCCAGGGGGACCAGGCGACTTGCCGTACGTGGTAGGTTGTCCTGCGTTTACTCGTGAGCTGCGGCAAGTCCAGTGGCCCAGCATGAAGAATTTCAAGCCAGACGTACCGGAGAAGTACGACGGCAAGATGCATCCGTCGGAGTTCCTCAGCATCTACACCATCGCGGTGCAGGCTGCCGGGGGGTGAGACGACAAGATCCTTGCCAACTACTTCCCGCTGGTACTCAAACCCAACGTCAGATCCTGGCTCATGCACTTGCCGGACAACTCCATATCTTCTTGGGCAGACCTGTGCCATCAGTTTGTCGGCGCCTTTACAAGCGGCCACAAACCCCATGGCTAAGAGAGTGATCTTCACTTGCTCGCCCAGAAGGAAGGAGAGCCCCTGCGCAAGTATATCCAGAGATTCAGCCGTGTGCAACACAACATCCCAGACGTCCACCCTGCCGCGGTTATCAGCGCGTTCCATCAGAACGTGCGTAACCGCAGGATGAGGGAGGAGATGGCGATGTGCAAGATCAGGGACGTCAGTGAGCTGTACGCCCTGGCCGACAAGTGCGCATGTGCTAAAGAATGGAGGAAACTCCCCGGAGAGGATACAAGAGCAGGATGATCTGACAGCGAAGATGCTGCCCCGGCAAAGAAGAACCGGCGGCGGAACAACAGGAAGAAGAAATACAAAGAGGTGCTAGTCGTCGAGCAGTCCGGCAACGGAGGTGGCGCTGCGAAAGCTAAAGTTGGTAACTCCGGCAAGGAGACTTCCGCATGCACCAACTGCCAGGCTGTGGCGGCCGCCGACAAGCAGGACGGCACCGACAAGCAATACTGCAAGATCCACCGCACCAAGGATCATGACCTCCAGAACTGCAATAGGGTCGAGCAGCAGAAAGCTGAGTACGAGCGGCGCGACAAGGAGAAGGCCCAAGGAGGTGATGGAGGGTCCGGCAAGAAGCGGCCATTCAATGGCCGGGGAGGACGTCGCGGCAAGGCCAAGCAGCGGCAAGGAGATAGACCTCCCCGCGGCCGCGACAAGGATGAAGATGACGACGACGACGAAGACCTGGATGATGTTGAGACCAGTGAGCAGGAGTTCCAGAAAGCCACAGATGTCTTGTGCGTTGACGGCGGTTCTTCTCTGCATACTTCACACCACCAACTCAAGCAGTGGGTGCGGGAAGTTAATGCAGCAGAACCACCTGTTGAATCGCGCAAGCTTCTGAAATGGTCCAGCACGCCTATCATCTTTGACATTCAGGACCACCCTGATCGCACAACTGCGGTCGGGTGCTTGCCGATGTTGGTTTCGCCAACTATCCGCAACCTCAAGGTCACTAAGATGTTAGTTGACGGCGGGGCCGGCTTGAACCTGATCTCCTCCGCTATACTCCAAAAACTCCAGATCCCTGACAGCGAGCTCGAAGAGACCGGCACATTCCAAGGAATCAACCCGGGAAGGAGCAAGCCGGCGGGGACGATCACGTTGCCAGTGACGTTTGGCGGCGAGCTGAACTTCAGGACTGAGAGGGTCACCTTTGACGTTGCTGATTTTCCATTGCCTTACAATGGGATACTCGGCCGTCCAGCACTCGCCAAGTTCATGGCAGCCTCTCACTATGCATACAACATGCTGAAGATGCCAGGCCCGATAAGCGTCATCTCTGTCCCTGGAGACAAGAAGGATGCTCTTATCTACGCCGACAAGATTTACCGGGAAGCAGCAGCCGCAACAGATCGCAAGACACTTGCCGCTGAAGCTCCCGGGGGGAAGAAGAAGACCAAGTCCGGTAAGAGCTCTGATGCCCACTCCGGCAAGCGCACCTCTTCGGAGTGCTGCGCTACCGTCGAGGACGCACCATTGAGCTCCACCGGCAAGTGTAAGAAGACGATGGCAGCTCCGCCAGAGACCAAGAAGGTGTCCGCCAAGGAGGACGGCACTGGTGGTACCTTCACCATCAGTGCCACGCTTGACCCTAAATAGGAAAGCGCGCTCGTTGCTTTCCTGCGGGCGAACGTCGACGTGTTTGCATGGCAACCGTCTGACATCCCCGGTGTTCCCAGGAAAGTAATTGAGCACAAGCTTGCCGTCTGTCCTCATGCGCGGCCCGTCAAGCAGAAAGTCAGGAAACAAGCAGTGGAGCGCCAAGAATTCATCGCAGAAGAAATCAAGAAGTTGGAAGCAGCAGGCCTCGTCAAAGGAGTGCTCCATCCTACGTGGTTGGCCAATCCTGTAGTCGTGCGCAAGGCAAACGGGAAATGGAGGCTTTGTATCGACTTTACCGATGTCAATAAAGCTTGTCCCAAAGACCCATTTCCCTTGCCGCGCATTGACCAGATTGTTGACTCCACGGCCGGATGTGACCTGCTTTCATTTCTTGACGCATACTCAGGATACCACCAGATCTTGATGGCAGAAGAGGATGAGGAGAAGACCGCATTCATCACTCCATGTGGCACGTACTGTTTCATATGGATGCCTTTCGGTTTGAAGAATGATGGTTCAACATATGCAAGGGTAGTCCATACCGCTTTTGAGCCACAAATTCACAGAAATGTAGAAGCATACCTGGATGACATAGTGGTCAAGAGCAAGGACAGGGCTACTCTGATCCAAGATTTAGACGAGACTTTTGCAAATCTGCGCAAGATCCAGCTCAAGCTCAACCCCGAGAAGTGTGTGTTTGGAGTCCCTTCCGGCAAGCTTCTCGGGTTCTTCGTGTCTCAGAGGGGAATTGAAGCCAACCCCGACAAGATCAAGGCCATTGAGCAGATCGAAGCACCAAAGCGCGTCAAGGATGTACGAAGACTTGCCGGTTGCATGGCTGCTCTCAGCAGGTTTATCTCTAAGTCTGCTGAGCGCGCCCTGCCATTTTTCAAAATTTTGAAAAAGGCAGGTCCAATGAAATGGACTCCGGAAGCGGAGGCTGCGCTGCAAGACTTGAAGAGGTACCTGTCCTCCACTCCAATACTTGTCGCACCTAAGCCACAAGAGAAGTTGCTGCTGTATCTAGCGGCAACCAATCAAGTGGTTAGTGCTGCGTTAGTAGCAGAGAGGGAGGCAGATGATGAGCCAGCAACCGCGGCAGGAACATCCAGCGACAAGCAGGGGGCTTCTTCGACAAGCTCTGGTCCCGACAAAGATGGATCTGCACAGGCGCAAGAGGAGATACGGAAGAAAATGGTGCAGCGCCCAGTTTACTTTGTCAGTTCCCTCCTGCAGGGGGCTAGGTCAAGGTACTCTGGTGTGCAGAAGTTGCTTTTCGGCCTTCTCATGGCCTCAAGAAAGCTGCGCCATTACTTCCAAGCACATGAGATCACAGTTGTCACTCGCTTTCCACTGAAGAGGATACTGCAGAATCCAGAAGCAACATGCAGGATTGTTGAGTGGGCACTGGAACTGTCAAGCTTTGGCCTCAAGTTTGAAAGCACTTCAACTATCCAAAGCAGAGCATTGGCAGAATTCATAGCTGAGTGGACGCCAACACCAGATGAAGAAACTCCAGAAACGAGCATCCCCGTCAAGGAAGCAAGCAAAGAGTGGCTGATGTACTTTGATGGTGCCTTCTCGCTGCAAGGCGCCGGTGCTGGCGTGCTGCTTGTCGCACCCACCGGAGAGCACCTCAAGTACGTGGTCCAGATGCACTTTCCCAAGGAGCAAGCAACAAACAATACTGCAGAGTATGAAGGTTTGCTTGCCGGCCTCAGGATCGCGGCAGACCTTGGGATCAAGAAGCTCATAGTCAGGGGTGACTCGCAGCTTGTCGTCCGCCAAGTGAACAAGAATTACCAGAGTCCGTTGATGGAAGCTTACCTCGATGAAGTAAGAAAGCTAGAAGAGCATTTTGACGGCCTACAGAGGGAGCATGTTCCAAGAGCTCAGAACGACATCGTCGATGGCCTGTCAAAGTGCGCCGCACTCAAGTTACCTGTGGAACCAGGGATCTTTGTGCTCAAGATGACTCAACCATGTGTAACACCGTCAACTGGACAGAGCAAGAAGAGGAAGTTGATTTCTAGTGACTATTTTCCGGCAGAGCTTCCCGAAGCCGCCGCCAAAAAGGTTCCCAAGGTCAACACCAAGAATGCTGAGGAGCAGTCTGCTCCGACAAGCCCTAGGGTTTGTTCCGTTGAAGCAAACGCTCCCGACAAGTTTTGCTCCGGCAAGCTTGCCGGGGAACGTCAAGCTCCAGCTGAGCCGCAGGTTCTCGCCGTAGAAGCGGATGTTCCCGCAGCAGCAGATGTGCCTTTAGTCCTTGTTGTCGAGCCACATGCTCCAGCATGGGCACATCAGATTGTCCGTTTCCTTCAGACATGAGAACTTCCCGAAGAGCAAGAAGAAGCGGAGAGAATAGCCCGACAGTCAAGTATGTACCAGTTTGTTGACAACACACTGTACAGAAGAAGACTCAACGGTGTGAAATTGAAGTGTATTCTCCGGGAAGATGGACAAAAGCTGTTGGCAGAGATACATGGAGGCATATGTGGTCACCACATTGGCGCAAGAGCACTTGCCGACAAAGCATTCCGGCAAGGTTTCTTTTGGCCGGAAGCCCTCCAGGATGCAACTGCACAAGTAACCATGTGTGAAGCGTGCCAGTTCCATTCCAAGCAGATACACCAGCCAGCTCAAGCTCTCCAGACGATCCCTTTATCCTGGCCATTTTCGGTCTGGGGGCTCAACATCCTCGGCCCCTTTCCCCGCGCAGCCGGGGGCTTTGAGTACTTGTACGTTGCAATCGACAAGTTCACAAAGTGGCCAGAGGTGGAGCCAGTGAGGAAGGTGACAACACAGTCAGCAATCAAGTTCTTCAGGTCGATTGTTTGCCGTTTCGGGATCCCTAACAGGATCATCACCGACAACGGTACGCAATTCACGAGCCGCACCTTCATGCAATACATACAAGATCTTGGCGCCAAGGTCTGCTTCGCTTCTGTTGCTCACCCGAGAAGCAACGGTCAAGCGGAGAGGGCAAATGCTGAAGTGCTGCGTGGCCACAAGACCAGAACTTTCGACAGGCTGCACAAGTGCGGAAGAAACTGGATCGAGGAGCTGCCGGCGGCTCTTTGGTCGATCAGGACGACGCCAAATCGAGCCACTGGACATACACCTTTCGCTCTAGTCTATGGAGCAGAGGCAGTTCTCCCCACGGAACTCGTATACGGGTCACCTCGAGTGCTCGCTTATGATGAGCTCGAGCAAGAGCAGCTGCGACAAGATGACGCGCTGCTCCTTGAGGAAGACCGTCTTCAGGCTACTGTACGAGCTTCTCGCTACCAGCAAGCTTTGCGCCGCTACCATAGCCGCAAAGTTAACGCCAGAAGTCTCGAGGAAGGCGACCTTGTTCTTCGGCGTGTTCAGTCCGCCAAGAATTCCAACAAGTTGACGCCGAAGTGGGAAGGCCCTTACCGGGTGAAACGAGTCACTAGGCCTGGCGCTGTCCGCCTTGAGACCGAAGATGGCTTTCCGGTGAGCAACTCCTGGAACATTGAACATCTTCGCAAGTTTTACCCGTAAGGCGCGGTTGCCGTGACCCGCTCCGGCAACCACCTTTTGTACAAGTCTTGCCGCTGTTGCATGTAATCCTTTGTACAAAGCCGGGCGCAGACCCCGTGCATAAGTAAAGCTCATGTGCTCCGCACATCTTGTCGATTTCATGCTTTCTATTTTTTTTGCATGCATTATCTGACACTTTGTGCAGCACCTACCCCCGGTAAGCAGTAACGAGCCGTAAGGCTCCATATCTCTGTTTTCTCTTCTTTCTTTTTCTAGAAAAGGAAGGTTCCCTCGCCCACAAGTTTGCCGGGGGGGGGGGGGGAGGAGAAGATAGTGGTATGGACCAGGCGTCGTTCAAGAAAGTTTCGCCTTGCCGGGAAGCAAACAACAGAAAAGCTAAGTTGCCAAAGATTGAGCAATCAAATTTTTAAATTTTTAAGTTATCTTCCTTGAACGACCGCACTTTGTATGAAAAACCTGTGCGCGGAGGAACCAACTCGTGGCTAGCCGCGCCCTTACTTTGTTTCGAGTTTGCTCAACAACTTAAGTGAGCTGCGACTAGTTGCGACAAGGTTTCTTGTCGGTAACGGCATCGCCAGCAGGCTGCTGACGTTCCGCACTCAGCGCTCGCGGCAAAGGTGCCCGCACCGGCAAGTTCCCTAAAAGCGTAGGGCAAAAACATACAAAGCAAGAGAACAAGTAAAGGAAATAACGTTGCAATTACTACCCAAAATAGAGTAATATTACAAGATAGCTTATCGCAGCTCTAATAGATTGTTTTTCATAACATGGCTAACAGCGACAAGGAAAGAAGAAAACGGGCAGCCTAATCTGTGCGATCGCCCTCGACCCTCTTGATCCCGCTCACCTTGTCCACAATGGGTGCGACAAGGGCCTTGAGCGCCTCCAGATCAGTGTCCGACGGCAAGCTCTTGAGGACGTTGGTGAGGTTGAGGCCTGGGTTGCGGAAGGCCACCTTCATCAGCACCTTTTGAAGGGCTCCTGCGCAGAGCTTGCGTGACTCGTCCGCCAGCTGCTTTGGGATCCTCTCCCGAAGACGCTGAAGGGCCGTCGCCACGCCTCTGAAGAACAGGGTGAGCTTGGCGCTGGGGTGGAGGTTCTCGTCGGAGGAATACCCGAGATACTCCGCCCCCAGCTGCGCCAGCTCCCTGTCGATATCCACGGCAGCGTTCACAAGACCCTCCGTCCAGTGGTCGACGGTCGCCCTGAAGTTGTTCTGGGTGACAGCAGCGCTCGCCAGCAGCGCCTTCTTGGCCTTGACCTCCTCCTTCAAGGCCGCCTCCCGCTCCTTGGCGCCGTCCAACGTCTTGGTCAAAGTGTTTAGCTTCAACTCAAGATCCACATTGGAGTTTTGGCGGCGGCAAGTTCCTTGCCCTTCTCGGCGAGGCGGACCTGCAGCTCTGAGTGGCTGTGGGCGTCCTTCTCCCGCTCAAGCTTGAGCGCGGCGATCTCTTCGCCTCTCGCTTTGAGGTCGGCCTCCAGCTGCGTCACCTTCGTCTCCAGCTCCTTCTTGGCGACCTCAGCAGCTGCGGCAGCGTCCTTGGCTTCCTGGAGGGCCCCGCCAAGTGATTGCTCGCGCGCGGCAAGCTCCTCCTCGTGGCTGTCGAGGTTGACTTTCCGCTGCGCCAGCTCACCCTCCCGCGTGGACAGCCTCTCAGCGGCAAGCCGCTGCTGCTCTTCGACTTCGGCCTTCTCGAGGAAGAAGGCCGTCTGCTCTTCGGCAAGTTGCTCCCGCTCCTCTGCCAAGGACCGGAGAGCTGCCTGGTTGAGGGCCCGGAGCTCCTTCGCGCGCTTCTCAATGTCGGCTCCCGCCTTGGCGGCCAGCGCTTCGCGGGACTCCAGCTTGGCCTGCCGGGCACGGTAGAGCGACAGCAGCTTCCGCAGCAGCCGCTCCTCCTCAGGCTCGCCGCTGCTGCTGCTCGGCGCGTCAACGAGCGTCAGCCCGGCGGAGGCAAGTACTTCTCCGTCAAAGACTTCTCCCTCGACCGGCGCCCTGGAGCTCGACGCCCAGGGGAGCTTGATGAAGACGCCGTCGCCGGCCTTCAAGTAGGCGCCTGGCTCGGGCTCCTCGGAGCCTGGGGCTGCGGCAGCGGCGGAGGGATCGGCGGTCAGCATAGCGCCTGGCGCTCCTGCGGCCTCAGGGCCATCAGTTCGATCGCTAGACCCCTCGCCAGCTGCTGCGGCGGCAGCCGTGGCGGCCTCGTCGCCGGCGGGCTCGTCAGCACCGGCCGCTTCTTCGGTGTCAGCGGCGTTGCCGGTGTTGCCGCGCGTGTTCTCCTCGCCAACGACCTCCGTCTCCATCGGCTCCGTGGCGGATGGGTCTGACGGCAGGAAAGGGGAGAAAAACAGTCAAGCAAATATCCAAAAAGAAGAATCAAAAGAAGAAAAACCCAAGGGGAGTTTTTGAAGCAAGAAGATACCTGCGCGAGCCGGCTCCTCGACAGTGTCCCTTGCCGGGGAACTCTCCCTTGGCGGCGTAATCGTGGTCTCCGCCGGCGGAGGGCCGCTGGTGCTGTCCCTCGCTGGAGAACTCGCCCTTGGTGGAGAACTCTCCCTTGCCGGGGAACTTTCCCTTGGCGGCGTGGTTGAAGCAGATGGCACGACGGGGGCGGTCTCCGGGCGCTCCTGTTGTGTCTGCTCTGCTCCTACACAAATCAACAAACAAGACGTCAGCAAAGATGGAACACCCACGCGCGCCTAACAGCGGAAAGTAAACTATACACTTACGCTGGGGGCTGCGCTGGGGGCTGCTCTGAAGATCAGTTGCCAGGTCCGGCAAGTTTGTCTCAGGCGCACCCCCTCCTGGCAAGGTGGGTTCATCCTCGATGACAATCACCGGGACCTTGGCTCTCTTTGCCGCCCTCTGGGCCAGAGTTCTGAAAAAACGAATAGGTTCAGAGTGAGGCAAATGAGATACAAGACACCGGCGAAAATCGAAGAAATACAACAACAACAAAGTCTTACTCTTCTTCTTCCTCGTCGGAGCTGAGCGCGGAGAAGTCGAAGTCCGGCTCTCGCCCGGCGCGAGGAGGTGGAGGAGTAGGCTCCCTTGGCCGCTTGGCGGGGGCAGTGGCGGTGGTCTGAGACGACCCCGCTCCGGCTGCCGCCGTGGCGTGAGGAGCGGCAGGAGCAGAAGCGGCGGTCTGGGAAGACCCCGCTCCAGTTGCCGCAGAAGTGCGAGGTGCTCCCGCGGCAACCTTGCTTGCCGCGGTGGAGCGTGTCGCGCGGTGCGACGGCTGTTGACCTGTCTGCCGCTCCGTTACGTCTCCGGCCTTGCGGAGACGCCTTCTTGGTGGGGCTGGAGGCTCTGCTGGTGGCGAGCTGCCTGAAGATGAGGAGGAAGAGGAGCCGATCTCCAGCGAGCCGCTCGTATCCTCGGCGGACTCGCTCGACTCGTCGCCCTGCTCGGCGGGCTCGGTCGACCCGACGCCCTGCTCGGCGGGCTCGCTCGACTCGGCGTCTTGCCCGATAGGCTCTCCCTCGCCGACAAACTCCCCTCGCTCGGCAAGGCTTGCCGCCTTTGCTGCATCTGCCTCCTCTGGGGTGAAACCGAACTCGCCCGCGGCTGCGTCTACCGCCGTCTCTTCCAGCCTAGTGGCGATATACGCCATCTCCTTATCAGTGGTGTCGCAGGTGAGGCCCTTCTTCTCGTCCGAGCGGATCGGCGTTTATTCCAAGCTGTCGAAGAATGCCTGCACGGCGTCGTCGGCAGGCTCTTTCCAGGTTGGGTCAATCCCGTGAGAGTCGCACAGCGGCATCATTGCGCGGATGCGGCTGAGCGCGGAATTGTTGCACAGCGGGACGACCCCCCTCGGCAACCTGAACACTTCAGGATGATCAGGGTCATATTTGAACAGCTCCTGGAGCATCGCGTTGAGCTCCAGGACAGTGAAGTTGTAGTTGAGGCCAGGGCGCAGCCTCATAATGTCCGCCGCGTTCTCGAACTCCCAGGCATGCCTCTTCCTCTCCTACAAGGGGGCGATGCGGCGGCGAAGGAAATCTGCGCCAACTGCGCCTATAGTGAGCTTGGCAAGCCTGAGGCGTCGGATCCGGGCAGTGGCAATCTTCAATCTACTGTCTTCCGGGGCCAAGTCGCTCCAGTTGTTGCCGCGCACTACTGGGGCTTGGCGCCGGGCGGTAAATGGCCGCGGGTTCTCCTCGACAATCCAACACCAATTGGCTCTCCATTCACCCCATTTGCTGCGAAGCTCTCCATCCAGATAAGCTTCCTTCTTGTGCGTCCTTGAGATCCAGGAGACTCCGCCAGATAAAGGCTCTCCTCTGTCAACTCGGGGCGTAAAGTAGTGGCGGAAAAGGGCGACATTGGGATGGACTCCGACAAAGTTTTCGCAGAGATGTGCGAAAACTGCCATGGTCAGAACGGCGTTGGGGGTGAAGTCAAGGAGGTGGAACCCGTAGGTATTCATGAGGTCACAGAAGAATTCAGAGAAAGGCGGGCAGAGCCCGCAGTAGAAGAACAAGGCGAAGAACGCATATCCGTTCAGAGCTATTTGACAAGCAACGGCTGGGAGTACCTTGGTGCGCGGATGCGCCCGCGTCTCCCCCGACCAGAAGAGGTAGTAGTTCTCCCTCAGCTTCCTCGCGGCAAGCTTGGGGGGGGGGGAGCCGCTGCGCCTCGGCCGACTTCGCGGCCTTCCCCTTCTCGCCTTTCGGAGCCATGGCGGAAGCGGTGAAGGAGGTCGACGGCGCTGGTGGTGCTGGTGGCGAAGGGGGGCGGAGCGCCGCTCTCTTTCAAACTTTGGGAAGAAGGGGAGCGGCGGAGGTTTTCGAGGAGTAGCAATGGGCAGATGGACGAACTGCCCCTGTTTCCCCTGCTTATAAGGAGGGAGGGGGCGGACGTTCCGCATTTCCGATTAAAGAAACCACCCACGACCTCTCCCACGACGCCGCAATCAACGCGTGCCGTTAGGGGAGAGCGCGGTGGATACGGAGTGAGATACGGCGTGCCCAGGCCGCGCGTGCCCGTGCACTGTTTTGGGCCTGGCCCAACAGCGCTCGGCACCGTGTATGGCCCAGGCCCGGGGGCTCCTGTCGGTGTACTAAAGTAGGGGTACCTTTAGTATCCCGAACTTGTGCACGGGCAGTCGCATCACCCCGCGGCAAGGCTTGCCGGGTGATCGCCAAGGTCCTCCGTGGTTCCTTTGGAACCATTCAAGAACAAAGTATCCAAGCCAAGGAGACAAGGCCCCGGCAAGAGGAGCTTGCCGGGAAGGCCACTCAAGGCACAAGACTACTCAAGGCACAAGACCCCGGCAAGAGGAGCTTGCCGGGAAGGCCAACCGAGGCATCTCAAGAAACTTGCCGCGACGCGCCACACGTCTCGGCAAGGCCCGGTGAGCGACAAGCTCCCGGAAGCGACAAGATAGCGACCGCGGCAAGGCGCTCGCCGCGGCAAGTTTCCACTCAGTACCCGCGCTCCAGCGCATCCACCCACGTGTCGCTCTGGGACCCTTCCAGGCGTACGTGGCGGGAGGCTGTGCAGCCAGGGGTACGCGGTGGCAAGCAGCGCTGACAAGGTTGCCATCGTGGCGAACGGTGGCGCCCCTGGCGGCCCCTTTTTGCACTGTTTGGGCAACGGCGACGGACATTTAATGCCCTTGTCCCCTGCCGTCAGGGTTAGGTATAAAACACTGTTCAAGTAGGTGTACCAACTACAATATCTTCCCATTTTTGCCCTCATCTGCATTGCCACCTGTCGGTGACCCCTTGAGCCTATAAAAGGAGGCCCATGCGCAACGTAGAGGGGGGATTTTCGAACACTCTCACGCTCGGTCTCGTTAGCTGCTAGAGGGTACTGTAGCTCTCAGCGCTCCCGAGCAAGAACTCAATACAAACCAAAGCAGGAGTAGGGTTTTACGCATCCGTGCGGCCCGAACCTGGGTAAACTGCTCGTGTGCTTCGCCTCGATCTGCTCTTCGCGCGATCTCCGCCCCCTGCCGTACCGAAAAGGGGCTCCGTCCCCATAGGTGTTCGTGGGTGGATCAGTTTCCCCGACAGAACATAACCAATAAAACACTTTGGAAAACTTCGAAAACAAATAAATGACATCTTGAAACAGAAACCAATTTCTAACAGTACCAAAATTATGTGAATTTGGCCTTATTAGAAAGTTTAGGTCAAGAGCTTCGATTTGCAAAAAGAATCAACTCAAACGGAGTTACGAAACTCAAGTTATGATCAAACAAAGTTCAAATTCAAATCTTGATGAATACAAATTTTAAAATTTCCAAAATCATGTTTAAGTTGTTTTACTGGAAAGAGGGGATCGTAACGAAGACGCGAGCATTGGTTTCGTTGGATTTGGACCAACGGGTAAAAAGTTATGGCCGATTGAAGTTTAGGGGCTAATCTGTAAATTAAATATTTACATATAGGTCCCTGGCCGAAAACTAAACATAAAAAGAAAAAATTAACGAACGAACATTCGTTTTCTAACCCTAACTAGTGAACGTTTACTAGATAGATTTAACTAAAAAGAAAACCGATCTAAAGCGAAAACCGAACTTAACAGAGAACCGGGGGGGGG